>JALJCO010004872.1:600000-1122650 GCA_023101725.1 Atherinomorus stipes
TGTTGTTTGTGTTTGGGCTTCATTTTGTCCTTGTATTGTCGAATGTTTTGCAAAGGATTTCTTTTTTTTTTTTTTAATGCCTGAGTTATATGATGATCAAATTCACATGAGTGCATCAACTAAGGATAAGCTCTAAAGCTGCCTAATGCCCCTAAAGTTTGCAACCTTTAGGAAAAACTATTTTCTTTGGAGGATATTTACATTTTCTAAGTAGTATTTTGATGTAATAATTCAGTGTTATGAAACAAATGTTTAATGAATTAAAAAGAAAAAAATATCACGCAACAATGGAAGCACAAAGTGTTATTAAAAAAAATGTGAGAACTGTTGAAACAGGAGACAGAAAATCAGCTATAATGACTTTGTTCTCAGTTTGTACACTGTCTACAGTATGTGCTTTAATTACATAAACATTTTCTTTATATTTTATGCTGTTTCAGGGCCAGTGATAAGAAACGCAACCTGGCCCAACAAAAGGCAGAGGCTCAGAGACGGTTGTATGGACATGGATCCATGAAGAAACTTTCAGCAGCTTCCTCAGACTGGGAGAAACAACGTCACACACTGGAGAGAAGGAAAGAAGAGCTGGTAAGACACAAGAAAATAAAACTTTCCTATGAAATTTTCCTGAATTGAAATGTGCTGGTATTGTGTTCTGCATTCACACAGTTATGTGCTGTCACTCCGGAGATGTCTTGAGTAAAACCACAATTTTCTTAACTGCTGACCACCGACCAACTGCAATGCAGCATCTGTGTTGCTGAGCTTCTGTACAATGTGGTGCTCCTTTACTGTGGTCAAGGGAGTCGACAGCGATACTCATTCATATCCCCACCCAGACATTCAAAACCTGCCTGGGGATTAAAACAATGGCTGTGCAGTCATGATCCATGATAATAAGTCACCAGATACCTTTCAGCTTTGTAGGCCACACTAAGATGAGTGCATAAGTCAGTTTGGCTGCAGCTTTTCTGCTAGGGATTCTGAGCAAAATGCGTTCCCCATATGTTAAATATGACAATAAAAACAACTGGTTTTATATGATCTAAAACAATGGAAATAAAGGCTGGCAGACTTTAAAATATATACATTTTTAAATAAAGCCCCTTTTGCAGACCTCTAACTGTATATCACATCACACCGCTAGTATAATATGCAATATAAGACCATAAACAAGCCAACCAGAGGATTTTAATCCTGGATAATGAGAAATTTGGCAGTTGGGAAACACAGGGTTTCATTTAGCACTAGAGATATTTATAACATACAACTGTTTATAAAAAATACCAGAATTGACATGATGTGGAATTTACTGGCAGGAGTTTTGGGAACAGTCAAGTAACAGTTTTAATATCCACCAGGAATACATAATTTTGCACATCTTGATATCAGTTGTGCATTTGGGGAGGTGATAGACTCCATGTCTGAAATGATCTTGGTGTGAAATGAAACAGTGTGCGGTTGTGCTGCTATCTGGTATTCCAGGCAAAATGTAGCCCAGCCACATCTGATGGAAACAAAGGGTCAGACTTAAAGTTTGAAAAAGGCTGCATGGGGAAATTGTTCAATTATTTCTCGAATAGGACTTTTACAAATAATATTGCAAAGGATTTGGAGATTTCATCATCTGTGGTACAAAATATCATTAAAAAATTCAAAGAATTTGGAGATATCTCTACACATGGGACAAGATCTGACCAGTACTGATCTTTGGGCTCTAAGGCAAGCGCTGCATTATTAACAGATGTGATTCTGAAGAGGAAATCACTGCTCTGGCTCAGAAACACTTCTTAAAACCGTTGTCAGTGTAAAGAGTCTGTTGCTGCATGTAAAAAGTGAGCCACGCAACAAAAAAAAAGAGAAAAAAATGCCTTCCTGGGTCTGAACTCACTGACTAAGATGGATTAAAGTGAAGTGAAAGAGTGACAAATAAAAATTTGAGATAATATTTTTCCACTACCATGGACATTCTTCCTCCAGGCAAAATATGAGCGGCACCATCTGGCTTGTTGTCAACAGAGTTCAGCCAGCATGGAGGCCTCAAAATGTTAAAGCAGCTGAAATCCTACATCAAGGCTGAGTGGGAAAACATTTTTCTTTGTAAAAACTACGTGAAGTGCTCTCTTCAGTTCGTGCATGTTTACAGAGTGCTTACAGAATACAAGAAAAACCCTTTTCAACAGAGTGGGGAACATGCATTTGTCCCAACTTCTTTAAAACCAAGCTAGCATCAAATTAAAAATGCATATATGTAGGTTTTTCTAAGTAACACTTTTCAGTTTCAACTTTAAGTATGTTGTTAAATCTTCTATTGAATTTAGGGTTTAAAAGATTTGCATATTATTGTTGCGCATTTGAACTTTAAGGAAAGCAGGGTTTACAAAAAAGACAGCAAATTTCCTGCTGTAAACACTCAAACAATACACCAGTGTGATGTAGACTTTAAAGATAAAGTGAAGCCTAAAACAGGAAGAAATTTAGAAAGAGCAGAAATTCAGTCTCATTTACATCTCACTCCATTTCAAGTCTTAAGTTTTCTGGGGCATGTATACCATTTGATTATTTTCTCTTTGAAATGAAGGAGAAGAGGTAGCTTTCTCACTTATATGGTGAAAAGTGGCAGCTACAAGTGCTCGAATGCCTCCCACCCCCTTTGATTAGCCTTTTGATGGCCACGGGAGCAATCAGTGAGAATAAGGCGCAGAGGCACTTTTTTAAGAAGGCCACCACCTCATCGCTGAGTGCTGTTTTGGCTGAAAAGTGAGTTCAGGTTCATGTCTGTTGAGGGTGCATATCACTTAGCACTCAATGATATTGCAGCATTACAAGCAAAGTGGTCTCCCTCCTGATTGCTTTATGGCAAATTGGCCAATTGAGCCTCACAATTACACCTTTGTAATAAACTAATGAGAGAGTAAAATGGAGAAATTATGAGTCATTGATGAATGAGACTCATTTCTCTCCTTTTTCTTTTTCTTTTGCAAAACTCTACTCTTTTTTCTTGTAAAATTGAGCAGAAGACTTCTTTCTCATGTTTTTCCCTTTGTGTACTTCTGTTTCTAGAAAGAACGACTTGCACAGGTGCGCAAGCAGATTTCCAGGGAGGAGCATGAAAAGCAACATCTGGGAAACTACAGGTAAGAAAGAGGCAAACAGCTGGTGAGAAGGGGGTCTCCCTCCAGGAGCTCCACCCACTATAACTGTGCCAACTCAGGTACAGTACATTTATTGGGTCATCTGAAAAGGGCCAGGCTCACATGAAAAGAAGTATTATCACTTATGACAGAAGACACAAAAGAGAGCACCTAGATTTTTTTATTTTTGTGTCGTGTGTGTGTGTGTGTGTGGTGTGTGTGTGTGTGTGGGGGGGGGGGGGGGGGGGGGTAAGTTGAATTGCCCTGATATTAGAAATTATTTGAAAAAGCAAAGCTTCAACTCATATTCCTTTGTGCACATTTCTGCCTTTGCTGCTATATAAAAAGTTAAATGAGCGTGTAAACTTTGCTCACCAGCTGCAAGCCATTTCCTATTTCCATCACACTTCTTTTCCTTTCTCCACCAGCTCCAGCTGGGGCTCTGGAAGACATCGAGTGAGTCAGTTTTTTAAACTTACACATGGAGCAGATTTACCTTAGAAAATGACTTAGCCATACCAATTTCAGGTTTGCCTCTTTATAAATTGTTCCTTTTCACCTTCAGTTTTCCTTTTGGCCGCTTTATCCAGTATGTAGGCACCCAAACATTTTTTGTCTCAATAGTCTTTCTCTTACACCAATAACACTATTCTTACTCTTTCTCTTGCACAAACACATATAAAAAAGGGCAACACACAGATGTGTACAGCTGGTTGACAAACACTCCCTGTCTGTGTGTCTGCTCTTCTCTCTGTCTCCCTAAGTCTGAGTGACTTCTTGACTCACTACTTGACCGTGTGGCTAGTGGTAATGCTGCTCCAGCCCTGAATAAAGCGCTGTCACCTCCTTCCTCTTCTCGACAGGCTGCCAGACAGTCAATCAGACAGGCTGAGGTCTGTCTGAAACACCCTTAATAAAGACCTCTTAGCATTCAAATGGTGCCCCGGCGCTGCACTGACGTCTGATTAACACACTGCTTCTCATTACATGAGTGTGGGTAATGAACTCACTTCCATTCAGCTATTAGAAGAAATCTGTATCAGGTAAAGACAAGCCAGGACCCTGTGACATCCAAAGGAAACGTTACTGCTCGTTTTGTGTGAATGGGAGCAGGAGATTTTAAAGTTACTGTTTACTTTTGTCTTATGAAGAGATCTTTTTTGGGCTTTTAAAAGTGCATCTCCAAGGGACAAAAACCACAAAAAAATTCTGGTCCATTCAAGAGAATGTGAAAGCATCACAGCTGAAAAAAATCATATTGGATAGTGCCAAGGGGATGAGCTTAAGTGATTGGTTTATCTCAGGTCTGAAAATTCAGTAGCTGCTTGATGTGAGTTAGTAACATAGAATTGGGTCAGCTTCTCAACAATATGTAAATCATGTGCCCAGAACAGCTACCCTGCATAAAATTATTTATGGCAGATGGGGTGCAGTTAAAGTTTTAATGGGGAAATGGTTAACCTTTAGTTGGTATTTTACTTGTGCTAAAATTTTTAACACTCACATGGTGATAAGTGTGAAGATCTCAGGAGTGTTACCTTATGAATCAATATTTATTAAAAGAAATAAGTTTGAAAAAAAAATTGACTTATTAGTCATGTCTGGGATTGGATCCAAGACTTGATTTGATGCGATCTATTGGTCTCTTTAGTGAGGCTACTTTTTATGAATTGACATTACATATATAAAAAGAATTATAATAAACTTTTTTGATGTAAATTACTCAGTTGATTTGACTTGATTAGAGTATAGACACTACACCCATTTCTATATTTCTGTGCTTTGACAAGCAGGTCTGAAGTTATGCCAGTGGCTTTTTTTTTTTTTCCTTTTTTAAGAGGGCATAACTGTGTTACCTTCAGTTGTTGTTGTTTTTTAAAAAGATAATTTTTATTGAATTTTTAAAATATTAATCTTTTAGAAATATTGTATATTAAATAAATAACCTAAAAGAAATTTGATTTGGCTCCATTCTGGATCCATAAAAATTTGCAGCGGTCTGTTTAAGATACCACGTAGCGTTTCTGGCTCACTTGCGTCACATTTATCACACTATCTCATGCCATCATTTACTATTGCTGTGAGCGTTGGATTTTTTCTCTTTATACAAGGAGTGAGGCCACGTGATCAATTGGAGGCATAGTGACAGGACCCCACTCTGTCACATTTGCAAAGGAGCTACTTATTATAACAATGTTAGTGTAAAATGGCAACACGGATATTGTACAACCATACACATATGATCCCGTATGGGGAGCAATACAGTACGTCACTTGCCGACAGACTGAAACGATGCTTGTGTTTTGGTTAACATTTAGGCTACCAGTGGCTACAGCTATGGCTTGGCTGTCTTTTGAAAGCTACGTAAAAATTTATAGTCTATATGGATTGCTGGGATGATTTATTTGGGATATGAAGATGCAGTGCTGTTTGATTTTCTCCTGTTTAGGAAGATCTCTGACAACACATGTGAGTAGTAGTTCAGCTTACCTGTACAGGTTCTGATGGTAGACATTCCTCTTAATTCTGGGAGTGCACCATTTTTTAAAATAAATGACAATCCTCTTATTCGTCCACATTCAAATAAGCTTTTGTTGAAAAAGTTGTCATCTGTAAAGTGCCTCTCATACACGTTTTTTTTTGAGGAAAGTTGTTGCCAAAGATAAAGTCCACCCATTTTTTAAGAGTGTCATCCTTTGGAAGTGTAAAAAGAGGAAAATCTCCTTGGCATCCAAATATACATTTCCTCCAGAAATACATAATCCAACAAATAAAGGGCCAGTATTGAAAAGTAACTAGCAGAGCTCAGTAGATGCTAAGTTCCATTTGGCGTTTTCCTGCTGTTGCTACTTTGCTGAGAGTGGGAGGTGGGGAAAGGAGTATTCTAGTGGGACAGGGCACTGGGAGGAGCTTTGCAGAATAGGAGTTGCTATGCAGTGCCATGCAGTGTATGTCCAGTGCCAGAATTTGGTCCACATTTCCAGCTGTAGGTCAGATCCATTTCCGGTGAGGGTTGGACTCCACCAAGGCTGCCCTTTGTCCCCAATCCTGTTCATAACCTTTATGGACAGGATTTCTAAGTGCAGCTGAGGTGTTGAGGGGATCCTGTTGGGTGGCCTCAGGATTAGGTTTCTGCTCTTTGCAGATGATGGAGTTCTGTTGGCCTCATCAGAAGTGATCTCCAACTCTCGGTGGGGCGATTCACAACTGTGTGTGAAGCAACTGCGATGAGAATCAGCACCTCCAAATCTGAGGCCATGATCCTCACCCAGAAAAGGAGTGGGCTCCTGCCTCAGGTGTAGGAGTTCAAGTCTCTCGGAGTCTTGTTCATGAGTGAGGGAAAAATGGAGCTGGAAATCGACAGGTGGATCAGTGTGGCGTCTGCAGTGATGCAGACTCTGAATCGGCCTGCCGTTGTGAAGAAGGAGCTGAGCCAGAAGGTGAAGCTTTCCTGGTTGATCTATGTTCCTACTCTCACCTATGGTAACGTGCTGTGGGTTGTGACTGAATGAGCAAGATTGCGGGTACAAGCGGCCAAAATGAGTTTCCTCGGCATGGTGACCACCTGGCTGCCATGGCGGATTCTCCCTTAGAGATAGGTTGAGGAGCTCGGTCATCCAGGAACGACTCAAAGTAGAGCCGCTGCTCCTCCGCATCAAGAGGAGCCAGATGAGGTGGCTCGGGCACCTGGTCAGGATACCCCCTAGACACCTCCCTGGTGAGGTGTTCCAGGCACGCCCCACTGGGACAAGGACTCAGGAAAGACCCAGGACACGCTGGAGGGACTATATCTCCTGGCTGGCCTGGGAACATCTTAGGATCCTCCTGGATGAGCTGGCAGCTATGGCTTGTAAGAGGAAAGTCTGGGCTTCCCTGCTTAGGCAGCTGCCCCAGCGACCTGATCCTGGATAAGCGGAAGAAGACCGTGCTGTATGGCGCATACTCCAAGAGCATGTTATTGGGGAGGGAATGACATGATAACATGATAAAAAGCTCAAAAGAGTCCATTTTGCACGTTACCTCACCTTTTAACATCCTCATGAATCAAAAGACCAACACAGGCAGAGTTTGGCTCTCGGCACTCGTGTGCAGACGCCAGACTATTTCCCCACTTTGCAGCCACATTGGTTGCTGCTTATTTGGATTTAAATGCT
The DNA here is from genome assembly GCA_023101725.1 of Atherinomorus stipes. Lineage (NCBI taxonomy): Eukaryota > Metazoa > Chordata > Actinopteri > Atheriniformes > Atherinidae > Atherinomorus > Atherinomorus stipes. The sequence goes on from JALJCO010004872.1 coordinate 607,289, forward strand.
GACATTGTTTTGATTTGATGGCCAAAGCGATGGACTCGTAGAGTTTGGAGATGCATTACAAGGATAACTAGGCAGAGGTTTATACATTACTATAATCCCCTCAGGCCTAAGATCAACACTGAACTGTGTTAGTTTAGTCTTGTAGGCACAAGTGCAGAATGTGTGAATAGGCACATTATGAAAGACTGGACTAAACAGTAAAGAATACAGCTTAGTAAAGGTTAGTCTGAGCTGAATGCAGCTGCATCTATGCATTGCATTGTGTGAAAGGATTGTGAAAATAAGTTTGTACAGTTTCTTGATTCAAGGTCTCCAGTAATACATGTCTTTTTGTATATTCTCTTTGCTCCCTCTGTTTTCAATCTTTTTCCTTGATTCTGTCACTCACCTTTCTTTTGTCTCTCATCTCATAACTTTCACTGAAATATTTTCTCTGTTTCCTGTCAGGTTTGCTCTTTTTTCTGTCCATCCACCACTTTCACCTGCTGTGCCTCATTGTCTCTCCATCAACCTGTCTCCTCTTTTAAATTTTTCTCTTTTCGTCCTTTTACCTCTCCATCCCTGCCTTTTCTTTATCATTCAACCTCTTTCCCTCTTTCTCCTCATTGTTCGTTTTTTGGTGTTTTTTATACCTTGCTCACCCCACCCTCTACATTCTGCTGCTGTACCTCTTTTCACCTTTCATGCTAAATTTCTCTCCTTTCTCTTTTGTGACCCCGGACTTCCCTTTTTTTCCATGCTCTTCAACCTTCATCTTTTTTCTCCCTCTTTCTCCCTGCATTTGTAACCCCTTCGCTTTGCCTTCCCCCTTTTTTTCCCACTTCTCTTTCACTCTCCTCACCTCTCCCTCTCTGTCTCTGCGGCCTACAGACGTATTTACCCCCCAGACGACAAGCTGCTGTTGGAAAAGTATGAAAGCCTCCTCTCGGCCGCCTTTCAGACCTTCCTCGCTGGGCGAGCTGCCTCACTTCAAAAGGAAATGAATAATCCTCTAAAACGAATGAAGGCACGTACGTCAGTGACAGACTGTCACGGACACACACACACACACGCGCGCATGCACACCATAGAAACTGGGAGAGACCCACACCTGAACGTGAACATATACACACTCAGTAGCAGACACTTGTGGACAGGAAAAAAAAACAAAACAAAAACACACACATATCTATTGAGATTCTGCCCACAAAAACGAATAAGGATGCGCAAATAATGCTGAAAGTGTGTTGCAGTCCTTGGTTTTTGTTAAAGCATTTGACAGCATGTCCTTCTTCTCCTCTCTATGTGCTTTGCCTTCCTACAGTCATTCACACTGTCTTTTCACAAATGTTTATTGTACTGTAAACGGGAAAGAAAAATCAACTCCCACACAACAATGTCAGATACAATGCTATTTATTTTTTGTTAGACACTCTTGAGCCATCCTCTTTCTCTAGTTTTCTCTTGCTTACAAGTTAACATACATTTTCCATTTCATTTAATAACAAAGACCAAGACCTTCGAACATACAAACATGACAGTACATACATATTTCCAGGAATTTTGTGGATTTCCCAATGATTTCTGCAAGGTTAGGAATCAATGTATGCATGTATTGCAAATGCCAAGCCTCTTCGCTCTTCAGTGGCAAGAAGAATGAAGCTTTTTTGTGGTTTGGAAGGTCAATGTAGGAGGTGAAAAAAATACAAATAACAGAACTTGATATGTGTAGAGTTTAAATGATGAGGAAAAGAGGAAGAAATTGTCATATGTTAAATAGATGATACACTTATAGAGATAGCCGCTTTGTTACATTTGTTTTTTGTATAATATTTTTTCAAGGCTTGGAGAGCTGTAAAAAATAAAGCCAATTTTCTGTCTTTATGCTGATATGGGACATTTAAGGATAAAGCAGTGATGAAGAGAAAAGCTTCAGATGAAGCAAACAACAACAAAAAAATGATCGTATTAAATCATTGTCACAGGCCACTATTACAGCTTTTGTAAAAACTACCACAACGGTTTCAAGTCCTTTTCAGTTTGTGTTTCAAAAAGTTATTGTGTGTTCTTTTAAAAAATGGTATCTCTGCAGAAAAACTTTATGGAGATATCAATCAAAGATCAGGCTAAGCTGAAACAGCCGGATTTTTTAATTTAGCCAGCACTGAGATGAGGGCTTTGTTCAAAGCAGGAAGAGAGAAAGAGTAGCTCTGCTGGTTCCTATCTGAGAACAAGATCATGAGTGACAACTGGACTGTCCTTACAGAGCGTGAGATACTAATCTTTACCATTTATGAGATACAGGGGAGGTTCCTGAAGTTCAGTATGATAATCATCATGAGTGACAACTAGACTATAATAAAGTCCATACTAACATTTCATCTTCAGTTTTTCAACATTATATGTAGCCTGCTTTCATTTAGTGTTTTCATTTACAGCTTTTGTTTGGTACTGGTTCTCTGTGTTGGTAGAGTAATAAGTTGGGAATTGTCAATAGCTTAAGTGGAGCTAGGTCTGCTTTTTTCTTGCCAAAGTCTTCTCCTTGTGTGTGGCTTAGGACAGGCTCAGCCAGAGGCATTATGTTTTTGGGGTTGTCAGTCTCATTTTTGAAATTCAATATCTCAAAAACACTTTAAGGTAATTCTTCAAACTGAATACACATGTTTCTATGGACATGAGGATGAATTTGTTAGAATTTGGTGGTCACTGTGATGTCTCAAGGCATGTTTTTGGCTACAATGTGAATTTTACAAGATTTTACACAAATGTCCCGATGAGACATGAGACAAAATGAGACAAAAAAATATTTGTATCATTTGTATTATGTAGCAGAGGAACAAAATAGCAAAACATTATGGGTATGTGGCTTTTAAACATTTAGACTTAATTATATTTATTTGATATTCTTTACAGGGCTTTACGTTAATTTAAAAATTGCTGCATCTTTTTTAAACATGAACAGCCTTATTCTCAATCTTACAAATTTTATTTGAATTAAAAGTCAGATCAGATTAGTTGCACAGTCAGGACCACACCAAAGCCACAGCCCTTTGGAATTTTACCATCACATGAATATTTGACTCATCCAAGTCTAGCATCTTAAGATTAATCTTAAACTTAACAATTACTTATATAACATAAAAAAACAACCTCTTATTTTGTGTGAACCAGACTGCCTGTTATGCATATATTGATAGTTTTTTCTATGTTGTAAAAGGCTAAATTATAATGTTTTATAGACACCTGAAGCACCTACATCTACTGCCTTTGTATGCTTTTCTAAAATGTCATGGACTGTCACACTATCAAAGAATGTAAAGCCTGTGTTGTAATCCTAGTGATTGCACGTTGATTGACTGCAGAGCACCCTCCTGATTTCAGCTTCTGTGCTACAGACAACCCATTCGCGGGTTACACTTGTTTCCACAGAGTTTGCATCACCCTTCTCCCCACTTCCATTACAGTTAGGTTGACAGGTATGCATCAAATTGTTAGTTCTGTTGTTAGCTATCTATGTTTCCCACCTGCTCAACTGTCGTACTGTTGCTCCTTTCTTTTTTTTTTGTGAATACTTACAATAAACAATAAAAGTGTTGTCAAGTATGTGCAAGCACAATCTGCCTGTCATGTTCCGCCAGTAACATCAAACATTGTGCAAATGCACAGAGTGCAAGTATTATTTTGGCACACTTCAGTCATTGCTTTCAAAGTGGCAAGAGCCGCTAATACATAAATTAAGCATGAATATTTAGAACCTGTATTGCTCTTTATTCTCATTATTTAATCCAGCTTTGAAAAGAAAAAAAAAACAAAAGAAAAAAAAAAAACTCAAAACATTTCAAAAGGAATGTTCTGCTTAAAAAACAGAAAACACTTAAGGCTGATTTTGGCCTGAATTTATGCTCCCACAAATAACAAAATTCTGTCTTGTGCTTCAACAAGGTATAAAACATTTTTTCTGGTTATTAAAGACAGTAAATTGAAAGAAAACTCCAGTGAAGTCATGACTATACTACACATTAGCTAGTTTAAAAAACAAAAACAAACAAAAGACCATCACATTATAACAGATGTAAATAACCTGCAAATTTATAATTACCATTCATAAAAAAGGAAAAACAACGGTCTGACAACACTATTTTTAAATTAGGATTATATTTTCTGCTAAACAGCAGGACTAAGAGTTAGTGTTCTCCCCATTATTCACTTTACACAGAGAACAAGGGGGCTCCTGAACCAGGTTTATATGTCTAAGGGAATAAACTGTATTTTACCTCTCACAATGTTTTTTGCTGGCTCAGTGATATAAATAAATTCCTACACAGTAGAAAGTATCCTTGGACTACATTACAACAATAACAGACATAGCAGCATCATCTCTGAAACTGCTTAAGTTCATAAGGCCTGAGAAAAAAGATCATGTTGAGAAGACTTATACACCGGTTTCCCAATGACCCATGACTTTTTTTTTCATTTTATATTTATTTATATTTTAGATTAAAAATTAGTGACAGCAAAGTAACATCATGCTGCAATTTGTTTGTAAAGGGAGTGAGATAAGAAATGCATGGAGCTGACAGGTTTTGAGTTGACAAGTGTGGTCTTGACTCACACACATGAGAAATTAAGACAAAGTAGTGGATAATTGACTCCAAATTGATACATCTTACTAACTCACTCAATAATGACCTGTTTCCACTCCACTGTAATAGCCCTAAATGGAGAACGACTGAGTTTAAATGCTTGTATCTGACACTGGCCTAACTGTCTGATCAATTGATGCAACCAGCCACTACAAACCCTTTCAGGTTCACTCAATCCCAAACAGAGATACAAATACACCAACCCCCCCAAAAAGCCATGACAGATAGAAAACAGCAAAAGTTCAATACACTAATCAAAAGAACATGGTCACATCTGTCTAGGGCCGTTTCAAGGAATTTGGGGGCCCCAAGCAGAATGTTCTTGAAGGCCCCCTCCAAAATGCCTCACAACCTTCCTAAACCTACAGGAATCAAACAAACCATGGCAAAGACACACTCTTTATGTTCACCAAAAATGTTTATAAAAAGCAAAGTGCAAATACTGCTCACATATTTTGCATGTGGTGCATAGACAGTATTTTTACATTTAAAAAGGACACCACCACCCCCATACCATAATAAACAACATATAGGCCTGCTTTTTAACAAATGGTCGTCATCGCAGTGGAAACACACTCTGATGGACACAACGGGAATGGGAGTGAACACGTATCCAAATGGGCCCTGTCATTAACTCTACACCACCTGCTGACTACTGTCAGTTGCAGGTTGAGGGCCCCCCTTGAAGCATATTCCGATAACGGCATTGTTGCACTTTTCTGCAGTGTCAAGGCCTTTTCACATCGGGACTGATGCAATAAACAGCACGAAATTGCGAATAATCGAAAAAATATCGACGCATTTGTCTATACACACTTGTTCCGGCGCAAAATTACGAAGACGCACGAACGAACTGACATTTGTTATTCCAGAGGAACGTAAGCACATGCAGCAGTGACGGAGGGAGAGGCGGCTGCAGGTAAACTTCTGGATGCTGAAGACAGCTGATCTCACCGTGGAGATGCCAAATGGGGATTTTAAATATAACATCTGTAGCTAATAACCTCGAATGGCTACAAAATGTAGAGAAACACTGTTACTTCAGCGGTGATTCCCCCCCTCGTTTGCCAAAAAAGAGTGCTGAGACACAAAGATGAAACACCTGGGTCATAATGATACAGTAGTAGCGACCAAGTGACACTTCTCTTTTTCCTCTCTCTTTTTGCTTGCAACCAGCTCTGTGACGGTCAGAGCGCCTTCTCTGATTGGTGGATTGTGTATCTGTCAGATGCGAATATTAAGAAAATTGACCTCAGTTTGAAAAAATAAACGTCGCAAAATCGCAAGATGGAATTTTGTCACTGATGTGAACGCTCCCGTTGACTTGACATTAATTTGATTAAAGCTGTTGCCGTGCGAATCTTTTGGACGAAATATTCAGAGTCGGTGTGTAAAGGCCCTCAGTCACTGAATTTAAAGGGGAGCTCACACAGTTTGTTGTTGCATTCAGTTCATAACCAGGCCAGCTATTGTCTTGGGGCCCCAGTCCAGCTCGGGGCCCAAGGCAATTGCTTGGTTTGCTTGCCTTGTTGCAACGGCCCTGCATCTGTCTCCAGTGTGGCATGTCAAACTATCCCTGCTCAGAGCCAATGGATGCATTCTTTTTTCCAGACAAGTCATGCCTGAGTAACCACATATATGCACATTAAATGTACACACATACACATAAACACATCAATGCAATAAGCCAGCAGCTAGAAAGCATTTACATCTGGATTTGAGTCGCTGGTTGGGAGCTGTTATGTCCCTGCCATAAAACAACATTAATAACCTTTGCCTGCATTACAGCAACAGCCAAATGGACAAGGGTACTGCATGTTGGCAATGGCCATAATGTTGCCTTTTCCAAATTCAGTGTCACTGATGTTCAGCAATGGCCTCTTTTCAAACCTGCCAGGAGGGCACATTTTTTTCTTGACTTTTTATTTTTTGTTTTTATTGATTTTCTGTTGATTGTTGCAACACTTCACTTGACTTTAAAGCATCAAAAAAAAAAAAAATTTGAAAAAGGAAAAAAATAATAATGCATTAAATTTCTCTTCTAGTATGAAGATTGAACTAACCTGCACACAGTTGCCACATTCTCAGTTTTCCAGATTTAACCAACAGCACCACCTTTGCTATCTTCTCATCTATACTGTGTTCTTTTTTTTCTGCATGAATTAATGCTCAGGAGGAAGACATACTAGATCTATTGGAACAATGTGAATTGGACGATGAGAAGCTGATGGGCAAATCCTCCCGGCAAAAAGGACCGAAGGTGGGTGAGAGACACAGAGGCTGCGGTCCACATGCCTCATGGGACCTATGTAAAAGAAGGGTGTCAAAGAGGAAAAGGGAGGGAGGAGGAGGGATGCAGGTAGTCAGAGGCCTGGAGCTATTGCCCACAGAAGGCACATCGGACGTGATTCAGAAAAATAAAGGGGGGTGGGGGGGTTCGCGAAGAAAGAAAGGAATCTGAAAGAGGCCTAAAGAAAAGACCCAACTCCCCAAGGGGACAGCTGTCAGGCTGTCTCTCTCGCTCTCTCCATGCTATCTTTCTTTCTGTCTATCAGACACTTTTTCTCCATCTCTCTGTCACATCCACCTACAAGCCCCCCTCAATTTCCTTCGACAGCACATTACTCCCTCCATCACCTTGCTTCACTCTCTCCTCCTTTCGCCTCTCCATCCTTTTCTTCCCTGCACATCTACATCCATCCCTCACTAGAGGGCTAAATTGGCTGGAACATTCGAGGAGTGTGTTAGGGAACTGGAAGGGGGAAGTTCAGCGCTGCACTTGCAGTCTTAGTCAGAATAACTACTTACTCAGACACAATCACTGCTGTCCAAATTAATTTGGAGCCCATCAACTTCAATGTTGCAGAGTGTGCAGAGCGACGACGATAACAGGGAGGGAAAGAAGTCTCGTGACAGATAGATTCACTCCTCAGGGTGTGGAGCTCACAAGCCATCTGGTGAAGCTAAACCAACAAGTGTGTGAAAGCTCTAAGAGAGGAGTAGGGCAGAGACTGGAAAGAGGATTTTGAGGAAAGAAATGTTTTTAGTGGTGAGTAAACGTTCAGGAGGGCTGGTGAAAAGATGGAGAAAAAGGAAGGCAGGAAGTTTCTTGCCTTCTTCAGTCTTTTAATTTCAGTATATCACACGTTCTTTGCAATGCTGGGCTCTTCCCCAACCCTTCTCCTTAGCTCACCATGTAGCTTAATTGTCACTTTCACACACTTCTTTCCCTCACACTGATCCAAAATTTCCCTCTCCTCTCAACTTAACCGCGTCTGGTGTTTTGTCTTTGTCTTGCTCTCCATTGTTTATTCACCGGCTGTTCTTGCATTCTTTTTATCCCTTCTTGTACGTCCGTAGTCCTTTTCTCTCAGTGTTCATTTCCGCCTCTCTCAGTCTATTCTGTTGCTCGTCTCTGTTCTTCTCTGCTGCCATACTGAGATTCACCTTGTCCTCCTTTTCATGTCTCACCTCATCAATCTGATGTTCCCATCTTCCCTTTTATTCTCCTCTCATGTATTTAATCTCTCTGTCTCTATTCTCCTCTATCACTCAGCCACACAACTACCCGGCGGTAACTGTGTAAGCCCTGTGATCACTTCCTGCCAATTAATTTGGGTGGTCTGACAGCACCGCCTGAGCTGACTGTAGAATAACAGATGTATAAATGCTTTATTAATGCAAGGAGCGTTCCCCCTTTCAGGGTGTGAAAAAGACGGATGTTTTTAACTTTAAACTAAACAAAAAGCTTACGTTTGTGATTTTATGCACCAGACTTAAACTACCATAGCATAAGTACTTTCACCTTGTTGTTTTTAATAGATTGCACCAGTGTTTTTGACAAAAAAGCAATTAGTGCTGCACTTAGTGCTGTCCAAGCAGACAGAATTTCTTAAAGCTTTGAAGTTGGCCCTGCCAGTTGTTATTGTGACGGCTTTTTAAAAAGATGCATGTGTGCATGAGCATGACTGCATCCTGGGCCTGCAATTATTCAGACTTGCTTGTAGGGACCAGGGGCCTCATTTATAAGACTTGGATCTTTACTAAAAGTATACGTGCGCTAAAAACCCAAAGTTTGCGTGCGCCAAAAAATATTCAGATTTATAAAACCGGGCATACGCAAACATCCAAGCAATTTCCCCTTTATAAATCACTCTCTCCCTGGAAGTTTGGTGAATTTGGCTCATATCCCGCCCCCTACACGCCCACCTTCTACCATCAACAGTGAATGCAAAGCACCTTATGGATATTTTTGCATATAAATAAGCCAGCTGATCTGAGGCATTTAAAAGCTGATCGTGGCGACTGAGAAGACAAGAAAAGCAATTTTACAGAGATTCAAGTCAGGTTGCTTGTTGGTGATGTGGGGGCTCATAAAAGCATTTTATTTGGACTTCACAGTGGAATCACAGATAAACAGAAGTAACAGCACGTTGCTGCAGCGGTGAATGACGTCTGCGGCACTTCGTTCATCCAAAGACCGATGGCTCGCTCCACAGAGCACGTTGTGGTCAACAGCTGCACACTGGGACTAAACGGTTCCGGGGGGTCGGTCGGGTCCGGTTCAATATAGATCTAGGAGTTTCCAAACTTTTTGAGCAATGACCCCCAAGATAAGAGATGTTGGAATTCGTGATCCCCGTGATGATAGCCTATATCAGATCAGCCTGCAGCATCTCTGTATGTGAGGCTGGAAAACTGTCAGAATCTTCATGAATTAGGAAGATAACGTGATTGTTGGTGATTATGTGCACAGCTGTAAAAAAGCATGATGAAAAACAACTTAAATGACCCAGATATCGGTAAATTGTGATTTTTGATAATCGTTAGGCTATAATTTATTTCTTTAAAAAATGCATACGTTTATATTACAGATTAATCTCCCTACATTAGCAGATTTATTTTGAGAGCCCTAATAAAATTTTTAAATTGATTTAGTTCACAGCAATTACAACGGTCTGGCGACCCTACTCTGAAATGATCCAGGAATCCCAAGTTCAGGAAAGGTTGCTCTGGGGAATCTATCGGTATCAGTCAGTAATAATGGCCCAGGAAATATTTGTGGTCTCTAAAATCTCTCCATCCTGATCCTTCTCTCGCCGTAATCTTCCAGCAGTGCAGCGCATCCAGTGAAGCATTATGCACGAGTGTCACTGCAGTATTTATGTTTACTCTGTAATTATAAATAGACTGTTGCTACACACCTTGTTACAGTTAACCTACCAATAAGTGCCATCGCCATATAATTGAAGATGTACTGTAGTTCTCTTAAATGAGGCTTATGGAGTGCAGCTCAATCCAGGAAAAGACGGGTTTACGAGGGTCTAGAGTCTGATATGATGGTTAAATGCATGGACATGGCTTAAGTTCATCGTCTCACCAGCGGCGCCGCCAGTTCCCCGTCTCCGAAGTGTTTGTGCGCAAGGTTCAGAGTTTGCGTACAGGTGTGCACATTTTCCCATCAGGTTTGTTTTTATAAATCAGAAACTTTACGTGGAAAATCACTTATGCCACTTTCAGGCCCTGTTTTGTGCATAAGCAAGCTTTATAAATGAGACCCCAGGTCTGCCTGTGACAGAAGGTGATGGGTTTTAGGTGCGTGGAGGCTGACAACAACCAAACAACTTTATATTTAAGTGTTTGGACACTTGTGTTATCATCCTGTTGGTGTAGTCTGTTAAAAGAAGGACATTTTTCAGATTTTGGACAGTTTAGATCTAGGAAGAAAATGAAGTCGGCCTAAGTTCAAATATTGATGAAAGGAAAACATTTGTCAGCATGCATGCTATCGGTTTTCTCACTGTGCTTGGTTGTTTTGTGTCCGATGACTTCTCTTACTGTTCTCATTTTGGATACATGTTCATTTCTACTTTCTGGCATTATGTTTCCTGTGAGTGCTTAATGCCTGATTCATGTGTGTCTACTTGCCAGCCCTTGACCGCCATGCCAGAATGCAGCCAGACGCCAAGACGTCAACGACCAGACTACCTGGCTGACTTCAGCAGCGGCAGCAGCGCCGATAATTCCTGCACCTCATCAGATGAAGAGGAAGATGACAGGAGGAAGGCAGGAGGAGGAAGAAGTGGAGAGAAGAGAGGGGAGAAGAAAGTTTCTTATGACCTTAGTGAAAGCAAGGATAAGAGCTTGGCTGAGCGCTCAGGTAGGATGTGTGAAAGTGTCTTCTGAAGTCTTCATTAAGAAGCCAGAGTGTTGGAAGCATGACAAGGATCTTGTTTCCTATGTTTGTGCTTTAAAAAAAAAAAAAAATCTTGAGCATACTTACCCCTTAGTCTGCACAGATGGGTTAACTTCTTATTAACAAACTTATTTTTCAGAAATGTGAAGGTGAAATGCCTACATATTTTCACAAGTTTAATATCCAGACTTATTTGTGTTGCTAGTTGCACTGCAAATGGCAAAGGCAGAAAATGAAGTGCAGACATGAGCTATACAGTAAGCCTGAAAGGTATTCATAGACATTGTATGCAACAGGTGATTATTAGGTTTATGAGCATATAAACTTGGTGTAGCTTAAATGGAGATAATAATCATAATAATAATAATAATCATATTGGATTCGATTTATATCACGCTTTTCAAGGCACTCAAAGCGCTCACAGTTATTCTCCATTATTCATACTTGGTGATGGTAAGGTACGTATGTAGCCACAGCTGCCCTGGGGCAGACTGATAGAAGCGTGGCAGTCATTTCACGCCTACGGCCCCTCTGACCATCACTGGAACATTCACACACATTCATACACATTCATACACCAGCAGTGCCCCCACTGGAGGCAAGGAGGGTTAAGTGTCTTGCCCAAAGACGGGGGATCGGGATTCAAACCGCCGATCCTTCGATCATTGGCCGACCTGCTCTACCACCTGAGCCACAGCGGCCCCATCTGCAAGACTAAGACTCGGCCTTTCTGGGCAGGTTATTAATCTATTCATGTCTAATCAGACACAACGGCCAAATTGTTGAAGGAGTTCCGTAAAAAACTAGCTTTGTTTAGAAAGTTGTAAGAAGTTGTTACAAATAACCTAGACAAATGCAGCTTATTTTGTCCACCATACCAAAATTAGCTAAACTCTTTAACATCTCTTAAATGTTACATTTGGAAACAGTGGCATAAACTCCTCTCTTTCACACTTGAAAAAAAAATCTAACGTTCTGTTAATTGCTAGTAATAGACTGAGTAGAACATGAACTAATGTCTGAGCTGCAAACTTAAAGATTAAACCTGTATTCTATATTTAGAACAAAAGTCAAGTATTAGTATTGTTTTTTACAGTCATACGCTGAAAAAAGAAGGAAAGTCTCATAGTCTCAGAGTTTAATTAACTGTAAAGTACTGCTTGAAAAAGAAGAAGAAAAAAGACATTTGTGATGAATTATACAAAATCGGCTATTTTTGAACTTAAAAACCTGAAGGTTTTGTCATTGGTTTTAGATTTCCACAACTAAAATATTTTCATGAATACATGGAAAGCCTTTTTCAGAACAATGCATGTACTGGAAGACTACAGAATCTCAGAGAACTGCAAATGTTTTACAGGACAAATGGCTGAAAACCCACAATCAAGATCTGAAAGTCCCTAAGCTTTTAAATCTTTATGGTTTGGAATAAAAAAAAAATCACTGTTACTGAAAATAGTGAAGAAATGTGACATTTATTGCCTTCTGTAAATCAAGTAATCTTTTATTCACATATTAACTCACAGTCATGTATTCATTTTTAAATACAAATGGTGGGATTTTATTTAGTTCCTGCAACAAGTGAGTAATCAGTACTGTAAATTCTCCTCGGTAGACTGTAACCTGAGCCAGCAGGAGCTATGCTTCCAATGTACATTAGTTCTATAAAGTATTTATCTGCCCAAGTGATACAACCTCCTTGGATTTTTATTTAAGTCTTTGTGCTGTGGAATGTGGATCTTTGATCCTGAGTTTGTAAGTCAACAAGTATTCAAGAGGCCCAGTTGTGAGCTCTCGCATACAGAAAATATTGAAACAATATGAAGCATTTGAGAAAACAATGCAGTTGTGTTGAACAGAAGGTGAAGGCAGCCGCCTCGACAAAGTGAAGCAGGAATTTTATCGAAAGAGAAGCAAAAAGAGACCCATTTGTGGTACTTCAAAAGTACCTTGAGTTTAATGTGGAAATTCACTGTTTTATAGTGAGAGCAATAAGTTTTAAGCATTCTCTCAAATTCACCTAAGTCACATTGATCGACTCTTTTTAAGCTGCCAGAAGTTAGAAAGGGAGCACTTTTGAAGCGCTTTATCCACCAACCTTGAAAAAGAAGACATTTTCTGGTTGCGTTGTTGGTTGACAGTTTTATTGCTTAGTAGAGAAGACCTTTTCATTCAATTTGTCATGAAATAAAGGAAAAAAATCACGGAGAAGCCCAACTTTAGTACAAAGTATCCGTGTGTGCATGTGGTGTGCACAGAGACACAGCCTTGCCAAGCCCTTCTCTATACCAAGCCACCGAAGGGTTGCTACAACTAAGCCTCATAATGCTCTCATTTGGCAATGGCCAAACCTTGGAAGGTTCAGCAGCCACACACCAACACACACACACTAATACACTGGCTGGTAGACAAGCTGGAGCAGTTTCTGTGGTGATAGAGTGTCAGTATGGGTTTTTACTTCATTTTCCATGTGTTTGTGTAATGTGTGAGTGTGTCTGAGACAGTGAGCTGCTCTTAAATCTGTCCCTAAACCAGACAGGACTACAATTTAGTTCCTGGTTTTGACTTCACATGATGCAGACACAAAAAACACATTGGATTGCTGTGCTAGTGCGCAGCTATAGCAGTGTGAGGGCCTCACTTCATCTCCAAACCAAGGTGCCAGTGGTAGAAAGCAAAGAAGAAAGCTTGTCAGTGTCAAGGACTCCTGGAAAGCTTCAGAAAAGAAAAGATTTTGAACTGTGGCAGTCACCATCATCTCCACTTTCTTTTCTCTGTTTCTGTGCAGGTCGCATCCATTGGAAACCTCCAATCAAGTCACTGAAAACCAGCACTGCCCCCTCTGCGTCACCGACGCTTTCTGGTCCAATCAGACGCTCCATCTCCTGCCCTCGCTCTATCGCATCCCTTTCGTCACCCATTGAGATGCGAGTATTGTCCACCAGGCCCTCTCCGACAGTTCCCATGGCCACACCCCTCATCAGGCCGAGCTCAGCTACACTTCGCTCTCATTCGCTGAGCCGCAGCGGCTCCGCCCACCGTGTGCCTCACAGCAACAGCTTGGGAACCATCCACTCTAACATAGTAGGATATCAAACACATAAACACACACACACACACTTGCAGTAGGGTTTTCTTCTTCATGGTTCAGAATGTGGAAACTGTCATACTGCTACATTTGTCAATACTCTGCTTTTGTAGTACTCCAGACTTGATTAGAGAAACAAGAAACAGCTTCCATTTCTATTTGAAGAGGTGTACATTTTCATGATCCATCATCATAGCTTTTATTTGTACCCCTAGATTTTCCCTCTCTGGCACATATGATATCCTGCCCCACTGAGATTCTTTTTAACTGTTAAGTCAATACTCTATAGACCTACTGTAGCCCACAACAATAACCTTCCATTATGTGGCCATCTGTTGCTTTTCGCCTGCCTCCTCCATTCCTCTTCCTTCTTTACAAGTAGTCTGGGAGCTGCTGGACGCAATAGAGTGAAATAAAATGAAGCAGAATAATTCCTGCCACTGTGAACAGAACAAAGTGGAAGACCTTTATTCTGAGAAAGGCCACAGAGTGTGCCAGTTATATATCCTGACACATGCAAAGAAAATAACATTCAGCCTACATTATCTGTGCTGCTTGCTGTGTAAAGATATGACATTTATTTGTCCAATACACATTTATACACTTTGTTCAATTTTAACCGTTCTGAGTAAACCTGGCTTTGTTATTTAGATCTTGTAAACAGAAAAGGTAGAATAGATAAAGAATATGAATGGAGGAGGCATTTGTACAAAATGAATAGATTATTTGAAAGAATGTCTCTGAAATAAAGCAATGTATAGGTCTGATGCATGAAAACAACATTTGTACTTAGTCCAGACTGAAGTCTTATGTTCCAGAAACAAGATTCATAAAGCCTTACAATTTGCAACCCATCTAAATAACCAAACAATAAACCAAGGATAAGCTTATTTTTCCCAAATTTATGATTGAGACACTCAGCAAAGTAAGGAGACTGGAATGGGTTGTCGTATTTGTTGGTCTCAGTTCTGGCAGCTAGAACAAAACAAAATGTGCTGAATGGGAAAAAAAATGTTTTTTTTTTTTTTTTTTTTTTTGACATTTTTAGATAATTCATCTCAAATTTGCCTCAGGCATGCAATTTTTTTTTTTTTTTTTTTTTTTACCACGTATTAATGATAAATGTCACTTTTTATGAATAGCTGCATGCATGTTTTGTAAGCGGAGAGACTGTTTATGCATCTGGACCCTGTTAGTTCTAAATATTGTTTTAATTCAAGTAGACGGAGCGAACATCAGAATTTTTACAGCAAAAGTAGGCAAACAATATTGAAGAGATCAATTTTTAAAGATATGCCATGAATTACAAAAAATGAAAAGAAATCAAAATACAACCAGAATCTTGTCCTTTTCTCCACTGCGCTGAAGGATGGACAGCCGGAAGGCTGGGTTTCAAACCTCCCTCTCTCCTGCTTTTTTTTTCTTCTATTTGGAATAAGAATGTACACAATCTAAATTGCACTTTATCAGTGTCATGTTTTTCCATTTCTCACTATCTCTTTTATATCAGTAAATTTTCATCTGAAATTCCTGAGACTTGCAGTATGCTTCCTTTTAATAAACAAAGAAAAATAACACCAAACAAGTAATATACAAATAAGGGAAAATAATGATAATAAAAAAACAACAACTTTTGAATAAACATGGATGGGTGTTAAAAAATAAAGTGAAGTTACCTGATCTAACTTCTTAAAGGTACAGTATGTAAACAAACCAAAGGTCAGTGGCAGAAGAATTTAATATAAAATCCAAAACTGTTTCCATTGATGTGTAATTGCTTCATTAGAATAGCTGTTATATGTTTATTTTCTTAGAATGAGTCATTTATATGCAGTCGCTGGGGGTGCACATACATGGAGGCTGCCATATTTGTGCTGCCATTTTTACTACGGTGTCCCTAAATGGACAAAACAATGTGAGTGAAGTGAGAACCCTCTGAACTTTTAAACTGCTGTACCAGCTTTGTTTAATGGGAGTTACTGCACTGTTTGGGATCAGTAATGCCTTAAAAGACATTAAAAATAGTTACTCATGGTACAGTCATACTGTAGCTACACCTGAGACCACTGCATCTACTCACAGATGAAAACATCTTTATGTCTGGGAGAATTTTGGCCACTAACAGCCACCACATATTCACAACAGTGCTTAGAATATGAAATCATTTGAAATAAAACATCTTTTCTTTCAAATTCCCATCTTTACCACTAGATGTCAGTAACTCTTACATACTGTACCTTTAAAGAAATACTGGATTTCAACTCAAACTGCATGAAAACCTGGTAAACATGTGAAATGTCACTAAAGAAATAAATGACATACAGATATAGTTGTTTTCTGTTTTGACTCTTACCATTATGTGTCTTTAGGGTGATCCGCTGATAAACTTGAGGAGCAAAGAGCAGGAGGCTGAGCTGGTGCATCAGACGCTGGCAGTGCTTACTGCCATGCGGATCAGGTTTCCAGGCAAAACTGAAGAAGAGGCTGAGGCTGTGCTGGATGAGGTGGGTACAGGATTTATACATACTGGTGTTTGGGCATTTATGTTTTTGTGGGGTTTGTTTTCATTCTTTCTCAGAATTTTATTTTTGTCTCCGGTCCTGCCATAAAGAGACAAAAATAAACAGGAAATAATGCCAGTGAACAATGAGTTCAAGCACTAAGCAGGAATCCAGACACACTGTGTTCATAGAGCCCCTCGTGGCCAGGTCTGGTCACTCGGTACCGTCAGTAAAAGTGACCTCCGCACCTCCCTTCACAATAGTCTGCCTGCTTGGGCTTGGTTCCCATTGTATTTCAAATGACCCCAGCGACAATCTGTCTGTTGGTTGGCAGCACCTCGCTGCTCCCCACCACTCCTTTGTATTAATCAGTGTCTCCTTTATTTCTGGATTGAAACCAGAATCCTGCATTTCATATGTGCGTCCATGTTTACACACAGTTAAAAAGAAAAAATCTCTTCTACAATTCGAAAAGAAAAAAATGTCACTTGCGATATACAGTACCAAAGTTTTTGAATGTGAACTGAAGATATAATGCTACTCATCATTAACTGTGTATCACTGCATTGCCACTTATCTTAAACACTTTATTCACGCGTCTTCTGTTCTTTTATTCAGTTTATAGAGTTCTTAAAAACTATTAAAGAAAAAGTTTGAGTGCATAATCTCATTTTGTCAGGGTGAAACGATATAAAAATTGCTCACCTTGAATTCCTGTCTGAAGTGAAGCATTTAGAACATAAAAACACTGAGAGCATCTATTCTGCACTGATTCTGACCTCTATTACAGCTACTGCTGTCCTCAGAAGCAGCTGTCAGTTCAGTGTAGAAAGGACAGCATCCAAGCAGCCATTTATCATGAGGATAAATGACAAAAATACCTCTGTAATGGACAATATTTGTCCTCAGAAGGATACATGTAAAATGTACCCAAAGAATTATACCACAGTTTGTTAGCTTATTCTTCTATGTCACAATAGAGCTGAAGTGTAAGGTCTTTTTCACTCAGCTCTTTGACTTCAGAAAGCTCCAAGGGCAGATAAAATTGGTGAGACAGACAATGCAGGCATAAATAAAGGAAAGGCTTTTGTCTCCTCTCCCACAGTTTGTGTCATTTCTAGTTACACACATTTGTTCATTTATTATCGATTATGTGGCATTTATGTACTGGCACAATCAGATGTGGGGACATTTGCATCGTTTCCCTTTTTTAGTTTTATATTTGTCTTGAATTTGTTTGTAATAATTTAGATAAGTAAAATTTCCTTCATGTGAAGTGTCTTCACCTTACAAATGAGGAACAGATAGCAGTGCTAATTATTGTGGTTCTGGTGATGGAAAAATAATATAACACTGACATTTCTCAACAGGATTAAAAGAAATTTATCCAAAACAAATATGTAGTTATGATTAATTTTAAGATTAATGCAAGCTGCCGGCAAATTGCAGAGTCCTCGGAAAAACACCAGGAACAACATGAATGTGTGTGACATTAACATCTGGGTGTGTCAGAGTTATGAGAGACAATTACCACAACACCTGCACCGTTAACAAACACTAATGAGAGCACCATGGAAACACAGATGAGTAACTGCACCTGTACTGTTGACTCCTTGCCTCGGGAGAAGAGTGTTCACTTGGCATGAAAAACAATTTTTGGCATTTTTTGCTGTCTGTGATTTAAAGTTGCGGTCTAATTGGGCTAATGATGTGCTCGTATGCTAGTAATTTATTCCCTTATCTTTCAATCAAAATTTTCCTTCTTTTGTTTCCGTTGGATCCAGTGAAATATGAAATTTATCAAGTGGATTTTTGTTCTGCCTTAATTGACAGTAATTTGTGTATGTATTAAACCCAATGTGACTAATGAGCAGATAGTTTTGCCAGCATAACAACAAGACTTGTTATTGATGTACTGCAGTCAGTGTTTTCTCATTTTTCTTACTCAGAGCACTGTGAAATAGAAACAAACTGTGTACCTTACCGCTGTGGCTCTGGATTACAGTAGATGTTTGTGTGTGTGTTCTCATGGGACAAAAATGCATGTAGGAGTTTAAATGGAAGCAGGGTTAAACAAGTAGTTATGGAAAGGGTAGACATGCAGAAAAAGTGAAGGTACTGTAGTGTCATCTGAAATAACTGAAACCCAACTCTGTGTAATGTGTGTGTGTTTGTGTGAGTAAGTATACACTGGAGTTTATAAAGGGGCTTCCCAACTGGGAGCCTTGTTTGCAGGGGATATAGCACAGTAAGTGTTGTGTATATGCTCCAGTGGGGAAGTGTAAGGCTAAGTCAACACGACAACAATAACAGTGCCAGTGTAGGTACACAGTAACGCTGGCACTACTGTAGGAGCAAGTGCAGGGGAATATTCAACACAGATTTTGAGCATATACCCAAAGGATTTTTATCACATGCCTCACACATAGGGAGGATTGCTGTTCTAATATATGACCATTATCACCCTGTCGTGCTGCAGTTCAATTCAACAATAAGTTAGGAGAGCAATGTTGGCTTCTGGTTTGAAAAAATGATCTTAAGCTTTACAGAACACCCAAGCCAGCCAGGAGCAATTATGAAGCAAGGCTTTAAATGCTCTGCTTTGATTAGAGTGTGGAGAGACAGCACTCTGTGCACTGATGACAAGGTAACAAGACAGTTTGTGATGTGTTGCAGTAAACAATCTCTTACCCCTGTACCTTTCTACATCACCTAGTTTGATATGACAAATATTGTGCAGGCATTGCAGCCCTATTTGTGGTGGTCCTGTCGTGCTTTTCCATAGCAACGACCGACGTGAGGAAGACATGAGACGATTAGATTAAAAGACACACTTACCCTGCAATGCTTTAGATTCCATATCTGAATTTGATACAAGATCTGTCAGAATGAGGGTGAACTTGAGAATGAGCTACAGAAACGATTTCTCCTACATTTTTGAGACTCAAAAGGTTTTGAAATTCTTCTAGTTTAACTGACATTAACATGGTGCAGTAAAGGCAAGGCAAGTTTATTTGTATAGCACAATTCATGTACTGTACAAGACAATTCAAAGTGCTTTACATAAAACATTAAAAGCATTATGCAGAAGAAAAGAAAACATTTAAAAGTAAAAGAACAAAAGAATAAAAAAGCATTTTTTAGAATTTAAAACAAAAACAGAAAACATTAGGTCTCTTTAAGGAGGCCATGCAGATTTGAACTCTTGAATAAAATCTATGTAAATGCAGCATAGAACAGGTGAGTCTTTAACCTTGATTTAAACTGGAGGCTTTCTGGGAGTTTGTTCCAGACAAGTGGAGCATAGAAGCTGAACACAGCTTCTCCATGTCTTGTTCTGATTCTGGGAACTGAGAAAAGACCGGATCCAGATGACCTGAGGGGTCTGGTGGATTCATACTGGGTCAGGAGGTCACTCATGTATTTTGGTCCTAAATCATTCAGAGCTTTATAGACCAGCAGTAGAACTTTAAAGGTGCCATGACATTAAAATGTCACTTTTCTGGGGTTTTGGGGGTATAATATGATCCCTTGTGCACTGATGACGCAATGTGAATGTCCAGAGTGAGTATCAAAGTTCCTGTTCATAGTCAGTCAGCTTTGTCTCTCTTTTCAGAAATGGTTGAATCAGACTGCAGCTTATTATTCTACATAGTTTTAGCATGCTACCTAATTCATTTGCTCCAATTAGTGCACACTACTATGCAAACAGCCCCCCCCCCTCCTCTCTCCTTTTCCTTTAAAGGCTCAGGGCACTTATGGAGGTGTTTTGGATTACTTGCCTGATTAGAATGTGACAATCTGAGTCTACAATACTGGGACTTTTCACAGTATTCTAATTTTTTAAGTTTTAGAATTTGAGGTTTTCTTAAGCTGCAAGTCCTAATCAGCAACATTCAAACAAACAAAAGCTTGAAATATACTGATTTGCATATTATTTGTCTGTACAATATGTAAATTGCACCTTTGAAGTTGAATTATAGAAATACATGAACTTTTTCACGATATTCTAATATTTTGGGTAGTACCTGTTTATTTTCTAACAATTTTATTTTCTGTAAATTGTTGTTTTTTAAAAAAAATATATATATATCTTGTTTTTTATGAACAGATACTCGACAATTGGAAATACCATAAATCAAAGGTGGCTTCCTACTGGCTGGTGAAGTTGGACTCAACCAAACAGCGGAAGGTGAGTCTCTTTTAGTATAATCTACATTTCTAAAATCAAACCAGCTGCCAACATTGTACAGTAAATGATATTTGTAAATGTTTAAAGGTTGTGACTTGTAGTTATACAGTGTCATTTAGCTAGTATTTTTTTTTTTTATTGAAAAGCTCAGAATAAAGATGTATTATGTCATATTGTCAATATTGTCATAATGATCTCTTTAAAGTGTCTTCAAAAACAACATGATATAATTACTTTTAGACTAATCATTTACAACACACCTTATGGATTACAATTAGCAGCTGTGATAAAATAAAAAGAATTTTGGATCTAGTGCCAATGATAATTTTTTTTACTGTAAATGCTACATTTTTTCATGTTAGCTCTGAAAGTGTTAAAAATGGGACACATTTGTCTTTTGACACCTGTATAAATTGCCTGTCTGCTTTTGCTGTCAGCCTGTACTGAATGGACGTTGTTAAAACTGGTGAATGTGACAAATGTCACCACTCCTACCTGCTTCTTTGAAAGCTTTTGAACAACTTTTAAACCACAAAAATAATCTTGAAATCAAACTTCAGAGAAAAAAAGCAAAAAAAACAACAAACAAACAAAAAAACATGAAGATCATTACTGTGTCAGACTGTAAGAGGCAGAGACACAAAATAAGATGTAAACAAAACAGAAGAGGGGACAAGACATGAAATGGCATCCAGTAGGCGTGTCGGTAATGATGTGATCTCTCAGCTGCTGCTTCCTGCACCTCTGTGCTCAGCTGTGTTGTGGGCTGTGGTGGTGTGAGCTGATGTTTATTTGGAGTGAAGCAGCCTAATGAGCAGCAGGCAGAGGTCAGGAACGTAGCGCCAGCCAATCCACCATTTGATTACCATACCAAAACATATCTGTGTGTGTGTGTGTTTACTCATCTATCAGTTTGTCAGTGTGTATGCATGTTTCGCTTGCTTCGTATTGCTGTGGGGAGATCTTAGTCTTCACATGGCAAACACACACGCACGCACAGACGGATGGGCACTTCAGTAATGAGGAGCGAAGAATCAGAGTCAAAAGAACCTCGGCGCTGCTCTGCGCAGGGTGAAAAGAGGAAGAAAAGGGAGGAAGAGATGGCAGAGAGGTGGGGAGGGATGGGAAAATGAAAAGGGGAAGATGGAAGGCTGGCTCAGGTGTCCATAGACCGCATGAGAACTTCTGACACCTTATCTCCAAGACTGACGTTGGTGCAGCAATTAGTCCTTTTCCAGGCTCTCCACTGTCTGCTCCAACACTTTTCGTCCTGCTTGTACTACAGCCTCACACACATATACACACACACGCATACACACAAATGAGACACAGGCTTCATGTCTGTGCATGCATACTTGTATAAATGCAAAGAGCTTTACTTGAATAGTAAGCATTCATTATCATCATAACTTCATGCCTTTTCTTTGTCAAATGAATGAAAGCAACAGCCTGTGTGATTACTCTATTTAAGGTTAGATAAACAACAAAAAAGAGGAAGACAGCTGCAACAAAAACCAAGTTGTGCATATGAATGAAAATTGATTAAAAAAAAAAAAAAAGATGGTACCTTCTAGTTCCCTCTTGAGCCCTTGCATGGTTTAAATCTGATCTACCTTTTCTCCTCTTCTCTTACTCATTTCTTTCGTCTCTCAGGTGTTGGATATTGTTCGTACTAACGTGCGCTCGGCGCTGCAGCGCATCTGGAGGGAGCCAGATGTAGAGAGCCTCCATCTCTATCGACTTTTTAACCGTGTTTTCAACCGACTGCTCTGGAGCCATGGGCAAGGCTTGTGGAACTGCTTTTCCAACACTGGGTAGGCCAATCTAAGCAAGGTTATAGCTACTTTTCTCCAATTATCAAACAAATTTTAGAGGAACTTTTAAATATGATGTTCAATAGAAATAATGCACGCATGCATTAAATATCCAGTAAATGCTGCATTTACCGGTAAATGTCCTGGAGGGAATCGGCTGCATATTTTTATCAGAACGTGGCAGTAATGGGCATCGTTCTACATGTGGGTAAATAAAACAATCCAAGAATAGTGATTATTCACTGGAGACAAGCGGTAAAGGAGGAAACCGCAAATAAGAGCTGTCACCTTGGGTATTCATGTGAGAAAAATAAATTTGAGGATTTTTTTCGATAAGCTATGTTGCGATTCCTTTTTTCCAAATGCAGTAACTGCTAACGTTAATGCGAGCAGTCATGTGGACTCATGCTCTGTCATGTTCACAAAGCCTGTTGTCATTTTCAGTATTTTTCCAGTCCAACTGTAAAATTGCTAATAAAAACTTTAATAAAAATACAACAGTGTTTATGCTAGAGATGGAACGGCTGGAAGCTGCTATGTAATTCATGTAAACTGCTGCTAAAAATATAGCAAAAAGGTTTCTTAGAAAGATGCAGGGAGAGGGATGGGTTTTAAAATTATGATATGCTGTTCAACTTGTGTACACTGGAAAAAAAAAAAAAAAACAGTCCTGTAGAGAAGAACAAAAATGTTGATGTTGAGAGAGTGGTGCAGTCCTGCTGTGCTCACTTTTGCAAACATGGCCAAAATATGGCCCCCAAAACGGTTTGTGTTATGATTATGGAGAAGATGATGAACAGATGAGCATCTGACCAACCACATTGTATTTTTGATGGCAAATTTGAACCAAGATAAAAACAAAAAACAGCAATATGCTGAGTATCACAAATATCTCCCTTGAATGAATATGATCTAATTCCTCAGAATCAACACAAAAACATGAAGCCACTGCTTCACTCTTCCATCTCTTTAACTACAGGTGCATGCAGCACAGTTTCCCCACACCCCTTAAGCCCTTTGTTTATTAGTATACTAGTTTCAGTTCAAGCAGGGACGATCTTCTATGTTCATTCAATCTGACTGCAGGAGAAATGCTGGCTGAATGATGTAAAAGGAGACAGACAGAGCAGAGTTCATTGCACTCTTGTTAAATCTCTTGGGCATAACGAAAACATGTTAGTCTGGGCAGACGTGGTAAGTCTTAGTAATGTAGCAGCTGTTAGCCAGAAATTTTCACAGGTGAGAGTAAGACAAAAAATTTGGGGGGTGGAAGTTTCCTCGGTTCAGGTTGTTATAACACTTTCAGTCACCGATATCTTTTTAAAAATCTTCTTGAATTTCTTATTAAGTTGTGCTGTACTTAAGATATTTTTAAGAAAACTGCCCGTCAGGTTCACGATGGACGGTTTGTAGACCATGAAATTGAAATCTTTTTTTTTTTTAGATTGGTGAATGGCTTTCTTGTAAGTTAAAAGGAAAGACCAGCTTGCGTAGGTTAACGCCCTAAAATGCTCACAATTGGTTAAAATTTTGTGCAAGACTATGTAAACACAGAAAGCTAATGGGTCAGATGAAGAGAAGAACAGAAAAGAATGAATGAAAATTACAAATACCAAGAAAGATGTGAACTAAAACCTGATTGTCATTATTTTAAAAGTAACACATATAGTGAGGAATATATATATATATACTGTATATATATATGTATATGCATATATATATGCATATATACTGTAAATATATGCATTCATTCATTTTCCATACCGCCTACAGTGTGTTTAGACCGAGCAATTTGGGCGTCAAAATCGCGCCTGACGCCCAAAGTTGGACGCTTGGTCACTAAAAAGTCAGACGCCTGATTTCGAGCGTCTTTACGCCCCTGAAGTGCGGCAAGGGATGCCCAGCCAAGGTGCGTTCGACACGCCTCAGGAGGAGCCCCTCCTTTTTCTTTTTCCTGTCACCTGTCTGACTGCACCATGGCAGATGCAGAAGAGAGAGCGGCTCGTCTTTATGTGATAAATAAAGCAAGGAAACGTCGTCATCAGGCATCTCTGCTCCGTGTCTGGTTCACCAGATGATTCCAGGTGTTCTGACTGTGATGAATTTCACCGTTTAGTCCAGGAGCTGCACGCTGACGAGTGGTGCTTTCAGCCGTCTTTCAGCCGATGCGGGGCAGTATTATAAGCCCATTGCATCACATCGGCACCGCAGGTCATCAAACCACCGTTCAGACACCGGAACTGGACACAGATCACAGTCTTCAGAGAGAGAGGACATTCCCCTGGTTCTTATGGGTGTTTCCCGTCCTGTCATAAAATTAGTGTATGTGTCATTACTCGCTCTGATTGGTCGACGCCCCGCGTCAAGATGCCAAAGTTCAGATTTTCCAACTCCGGCATTTGACGCCCTTGACGCGCATAACGTGCGTCAAACGCTCAAAATCTCAAAACTCGACATGCGCCCGACGCGCATAACGTGCTGCAAGATTTTGGACGCCTCCTCGACGTGCGTTGGCCATTGACTTTGCATGCAAACCTGACACCACACAGAAAGGCCACTGTTGCAATTGTTCGAATCCCTCCCCAGCCTGGGCTCAGACTAGCGACCTTCTTACTGTGAGGCTGCAATGCTGCAAGGCTGCAATATATATATATATATATATATATATATATATATATATAAGTAAAAGTCTGCGACAGACTGGCGACCTGTCCAGGGTGTACCCTGCCTCTCGCCTGATAATAGCTGGGATAGGCTCCAGCAACCCCTGCGACCCTGAATTAGATAAGCGGTACAGAAAATGACTGACTGATTATGATGATGACTATATGTAAAAGCAGTTTTATGTACAGACAGTTATCTCATTGCGACTGATCTTGCCTGCCGTCTGGTTGAATTAGTGTGTCAGGATGCACATCCGTGTGGTACAGTTTGATGACTAAAGGGGTGAAAGGTACACTGTAGGATACATTTTCATTAGGTATCCCAGTGGTTCCCAATCTGGGGTCCTCCAAAGAGCGCAAGGGAACCCTGAGGCTTTGACTGTTCAGAGCCAGTGTAATTTAAACAAGGGGCCGTCCCCATGGTTACAAATTGCGGTAAAGCTGCAAAAGTTTTCTTTTCAAAATCCAGGAGCAAGGAGAAGGCGCAGCAGCTTTTGTCAGTGGTTCCCAAACTATTTTCCCTGAGGACCCTTACATGCAACTACCAAAATGCTGTGGACCCCCATGTTGAAACCATACTTGGTTTTATGCTGTCATTAGCTAGATAGTAGCCGTGTCTCAAAAACTTGTTTTAAGGCACAAGTGCTAAAACAAGTTTAAAATAAAAGTGTCTATAACATCCAGTAAAAAAGTATTTAAAAACCCCACAGTAGACTGTAATGAAAGTGATTTGGGGCATCAGGATGCTGCACTGGGTTATTGCACTGAAATTAATTGCACTGGATTATTGCGTCATCCTCTAACCTGTGAACAGACTACAGACTATTAGCAGGTCAGAAGTCTTGTGGCCTGAAGTATGAAACTGGTGCAGAGCATGGCTGTTCTGCACCTCAGGCTGCAGTTCCTCCTGCCAGAGGCCAGCCTAGAGAGCTGTCCGTGATGTGGATGTGTGCAGTCTCTGATGATGCTTTTGCTTGTAACAGACAGCGTTTGGCACCCATGTCCTTGATGGAAGGAAGGGAAGTCCCTATAATCCTCTCTGCCTTCCAAACCCTTCTCTGAAGGCCCATCCAGTCTGCATCTGAACAGCTGCTGCACTGTAAAGAGATGAAGGCGGTCAGTGTATGCTGTATGGTGCTCCGGTAGAAAGTGAAGATATTGGCAGGCAGATGTATCCTTCTCATCCTGCAGAGGAAGTGCAAACGCTGCGGAGCTTGCGTCATCAGAGACGTGGTGTTCTGGATCCAGGATAGATTGTTTTGTGAATCCCCAGAAACTCTGTGCTTTTTACCCCCATTCTCCAAAATTTATTTGAAAAAATCTGTACTGTAAATATTATTGTATATTGTATCAATAAACAGAACAGCAGAGAACATTATAAAAGCTGACTTTGTTCAAAAATGTTAGAACTTAAGTGCTGGTAAGAATAATCCTGAGTGTTTATGGGATTTGTTCTTAGCTCAGAACAAATCCAAGATGCGAAGATTATCATGAAACCCATGACTTTGGTAAATACTTAAATAAGAATTAAGAACAAATTTGTTTGTGAGAGTGGTTGGTATTGGTAGTTTGTATCTTGTATATCTCTTTAAACACACACAAGCACTCTCAGACATGCAGGAGTGCACACATTTACAAGCAGAAAATGCAGACAGCAGCTGCAATAGTTGCTTTTCATCTTGTCTGTAATAAAGGTGTGACCTTCTCACATCTCCTCCTCTTCATATTCTTTACAGTTCAGTTGTTCAGTGACGTGCTCCCCCTGACACAGAAGGCTCAGAGGGGGTAACTTAAGTCGCCGTCCACAGTGCTCCATTTTCCTCCTCCCTTACATCCTTGTGAGTCCTAATTGAGGGTGTGTGTGAAAAAGACTGAGCAGGTGACAGAGATGAAGTGGTTGATAAGCAGAGAGAGAGAAAAAGACAGATATGGTGACGAAGAGAAAGTGGAGAGAGATTGAGAAGGAGACATTGTAAGAAATCGAGACCATTTGGGGGAGTATGGCCCTTCAAGGATTAGCTTAGCCCAGCTACCACCAGCATGCTGCACCCCATGCAGCTTTTGTCTGATCACAGCATGCCTTGGATGGTACAGCTAGCTTGCTAGCCTATTGCCTGGCCCCTCCCTGCAACATGCCATGGCCCCAACATGGATGAACCCAACAGGGGGCCCCGTATCACGCGGAGACAGTCAGGCGGTGCAGCTCAAAAAGCACACTCCAAATCCCGGGTGAAGCCCCCCCTTCACTCAGTCTCTTGTTTGATATTTTATCTAAGGGACTTAACAACAATCGAACAGCCCAGCAGCTATTGTGGCCAATGAATTCAACAGGCTTTGAAAACGACTTAGGAGGAGGAGAATGGAAACACACAGTTTTGAACCCTTTCAGAGAAAGCACATCCCACCTCCCAAGGAGTGAAAAGGGGAAGACATCAAAAGTACCCCTAAGGGTTGTGTGTCTCAGTTGTTGAGCTCTCTCACAGTCAGGGGTATGTCCGAGATTGTCAAGGGGGTTAACTGTACTTGGATTTGTTTCATCCTTCTCCTCTGTGTCTGTGAGTCTTCCTCTATGTCTGTACATGCAGGAATGTATGAAAATAAACACCTAGTTTGCACAGTGAAGAGGCTCAAATTTGCACATGTGTGGTCATCATCCATTCACAATATTCATCAGCTCATAATTGTGAACTCCCGGTGATATGTATTTCTCTTCTCCAGTTCTTCATGGGAGACCATCTTCAGCAAGAGCAGTGAGGTGGTGTCTCCCCAGGAGCTGCAGTGCTGCCGCCGGCTGGTCCAGCTGTGCAGAGACTGCCTGTTGGTCGTCTACAAGTTTGTCTCTGAGTCCCGGGGCTCTCTGAGTGGACTCAGCCCAGAGTGGGATGACACCAGGTGAGAGGGATGGGCTTTTTTATATCTCCCTACTTTAATTTTCGTTCTTTATTTCTGTTTTAAATTTAAGAGAGTCTTCCAGCTTTTCTGCTCCAATAGAAGGGTGAAGGAAATTCAAGGACGCAACTCAGGAGTGTGGCAGCTCCCCAGTTCAAGCCTCTTTCAGTCAGTGTCCTTGTGCATTATGCTGAATTTTTTTCTTTGAAAAGAATGTTAATGCACAATAAATGCTTGAAAAGCAATTGTAAACCGCTGTTCAAGAAAAACTCACTGCTTATGATGTGGAGTTCATTATGGTTAAGCTTGCAGATTAAGCTAGTGCAACCTAAAGTGTATACACTAGTAAGCCACAAAGCTAAAATCACTGACAGGAGACGTTAATAAGCTCTCAGCAACGCAACATAATGTCTGGATACCTGTTTGGCATTCATCTGAATCTCACTATCTAGAAGGGCTCCACCCTGCAACCTACATGTAGCAGTTGATATCTACTGTTGTTATTATTAGAAGTAAAACACATAAAAGGAAAAAAAAATCCCATCTCACACATACACACAACATGGGCAATAAATGAAGCCCACTGTGATGTCAAAAGTGTAAATATAACAGGAGACATTCTTGAGTATTTCATTTAATATTTAGTCTCATGTGGAAAGTTGGGTACAGCAGTCTGAACCCCAAAGTGCCAAGTAATAAACTCCCTTCAGAACCTACCGTCAAACACATTGCTATCATCAGTTATCATCATTAAACCTCTTCTAGGAAACATTTCCTCTCTCCTCTCCATGGAGTCTCTGAGCTATCATCTTCTTCATGAAACCCTGATAAAACAAACAAGCAAAAATCAGCCTCATTCTATTTTTAACGCTGATCGCCGTGGGGGACAGCAGCTCAGGTTGGGAATGAGTGAACTTTTAAATCACACATGCTTTGGGCTGGCAGACAGGGTGGGAGCTGAGTTGGGAAAGGGAGAGGGGGAGAGTGCTGTTAACAGGAAATAATGGCCCACAGATTAGCGCTCAGGTTAGCCTGGGGCCCCTCGAGGCCTTCTTAATTCAATTAGAGCCCAGATGAGCCTGAGCAGCAAATGACCTTACGAGCGAGAGAGAGAGCTCCTTTTTTCCTGGGGCTCTGCTTTTACATGATTCATAACTCTTGCACATATTTTAACAGGCTATCACTTTGCGCCTACTGTATAAAAACCTCAGCTGTTAAAAAGAATGTGGGGTTTGTGTAAAATCGAAAAACAAACTTGGCTTAGTCTGTTCTAACATTTTTAGTATTGATGTCCTTTTCTCAAGAAGATGAATTGTCCCTTGACCGTGTGAATGCAAAGATGTTCTAATTTGATTTCATTACTCGATCATGCACAGAACCATATATTTACAGGATATTTCCTTGAAAGTAGCTTTAAGCATGCATTGGTTTGTCTCTCCTTATTTCCTTTGTTTCTATATATGTCTGTGGAAAAAAAAAAGCTTACCATTTGCTGCTGGACCAACTTCAACCCATGGCTCTTCTCCTGCTGCTGTCGCTGCCGCTTCCTCTTCCTCCACTTCTTCCGTCTCTTCGCCCCTCGACGCAGGTCTCTGCTTGGTTTAGTTCTACTAAACCCCCCCCCCATCTTTCAGCACTGCCCCTACTCACTGCTTTCTGCTGCTGCCACCACCTCACAGCTGTAACAAAAGCTTGATCTCACCTGCCCTATGATGGTTGCTTTGGCTGTACAACAAACAGTCTAGCGTGGTCTCCTTCTCTTTCCTAACATTAAAAAAAATAGTATTTGGATTGATTGATTTAGCATGTAAATGTGTTTCAAATGTTTAGATTACTTGTTGCACAAAACTACACACTGTGTATACAAAAGAAATAACAAGGAGAAGGAAGTACATTCAGACTGTTTGGAGTTGTTTGGGTCAACACTGCAACCATTCAGCCAGCTTGCAGTACATCACCAGCCAATCACCCAGCTGCCACAAAGTGTTAGATTCAGTGCTTTAATCAAGAGCATCGTGCAGCACTTTGAGTGCATTTTCAGTACAAGTGGCCTTACTGGGAACTGAGCACCTCACCTACACCGCATCAGTGCCATGATCAACCTAAGCACCACTCTCTTCTTGTCACAAGAAGACAGAAAAAAAGGTTCAGCTCACATCGTTGGTTTGCAGTTCAACAACACAAGTGGCTCACATCTCTCCATCAGGCATGCCAGGGGGACCGTCACAACCCTCCACCACTTCAGAAACAGTAGCTGAGAAGCAATTAGGATTATTTTCTCATTGATGCATATGCTTAACATGAGGGGATAAACTGTTTGTGTGTGTGTGGGTAGAAGTGTTGAGGTGTGCATGCTCATGCCCTGTGCTGCAACACAGCTACCTTTACTTTCTCTCTACAGTGCCCCTCCAGTCAAATTCAGCCTTTTGTTCCTGAGCTGTGCTCATATGTATAAGAAAAAAAATGCATAACTGTGACTTTTAGGGTCATATTTTACCCCTAGCTGGACTTTTGCCCACTGTTCTTACAAAAAGTGGATTATGGATGGGGACTAGGGATGGGCGATATGGACTAAAAATTGTATCACGATAATTTCTCTTATTGATCACGGTAACGATAAATGACGACAAAAGCTATCAGCAAAATATTTTGTATTATAAATCTGTCACTAAATTCTGTCTTGAAAGCCCTACAAAATACCAGAAGCCACTATATCAATTAAGTTCAAGTAGAACACCTTTATTGCAAAACTGTAGTGACACCAATCAAACAAGTCTGAAATATGAGAGACCAAATGCCACGTTTATTCAAACGATGTAAACAGCAAAACTAACTTTGCTTATTAAAAAAACCAAAGTAAAACACAACCTGGTAAATTGTCATCTCACGATAAAAACGATAAATTCAAATTGTTATTGTGGGGAATTTCTTTGACGATATATCGCACACGATAAAATATCGCCCATCCCTAATGGGGACCCTCTTTTTTGTTAAAACTGTACTAGTAATCCCACAAGCAATAATGTTTCAAAACAGGCTTAAAAATGCAACCCTATCATTTGAATAGAAACCTATTGAGAAACATGTTATATAAATGGGGTTAAAGAAATGGAGTTTGCAGAAAATGACAAGGGACACATGTTTTTGTTTTTGCATCAGAATTTCCTTTCAGCTTTAACAAATCTATGTATGATCATATTAAAAAAGGATCACTGGCTTCCCTCAACAAGCAGCAACTTGCATGGTTAAAAAGAGAAGCCAATGCACAAGTACAACACAAAAAGAGAAAATCGTCACAAACATGAAAAACCTTTAGAAGCCCCCATGATAAAATTACACCTTCATATAAAAAATGCACAGCCTGGAAATGTCCCTATACACCATACAAATAGTATATTCCAATTACAACGTATAATCTGGATAATTAAAGGCATGGCAGGTATGAAGGATGGGTGCATGCTATATACACTAGCCAACAAGTGTGCAGCCTCTTCACTTTATCTTTCAACTTCATCCACTGCACATTACATCCTCCTTTTAAAAACCCAAAATGGCAACATCCAAAACAAAGTCAAAGCACAAGTCACAAACCCGTGGATGGTGTCCATATTTAATTTACTTTCTATAGCATACTGTACCCCTATGGTCTGACTGTAATCCATGATCTGTGATATGGGATGTCTTCTGTTAAGCTGGTTTATTTTCAAGATCTCCACACCCTGCTTGTCCACACATACATGGTGCGCAACAAAGACTCACACAGCTCTGCGCAACTTTTTGGCACAGGTCGAAGTTGTTCTGTTAACTGGGGTCCACAGCGTCTCCATTGTTGACCACACCTGCCTGCTGCCTGTTCAAGCACACTTCCTGTGTGGAGAGCTCGGATCAAGTGTGTCAACAGCCTCATGGGTTGGAGGAAAGTCATCCGGCCTGTGTGGGCTGATGAGAAGAAGTAGCCAAATACTGTAGCCTCACTAATGACTTTTCTTGTTAAGCCTGGAATTAATGTCAATATCTAAAGACAATTTCCTCATAATGACAAAAGTTTCAGATTCTATTAACTTTCATTTGTCTGAAAAGTGTGGCAGTAATTAGGGTTAATTGGGGTGTTGAGCTGAATGTGGGCTGCAGATACCCTTCAAGCCTCTTGGTTTATGATTGCGTCAGCTATCGCGCTTGTCTCTCTCTCCATCCTTAGTCATTCTATTTTTGTTTTTTCGGGTCTCCTCTTAATGCACCATGGCATTCACATCTCAGTAGAGGACTTGAGATTGCCCTGTCAAGAGGAACAGTAGTTGATAGCAGCTTTGCATGTAAAGATTGGACACAGTATCAGCCTGTCTCCAGTGATGGAATGAAGTGAAGCACGAGTATATGAACAAGCCTCCCCCTGGCTTTCAAGCATGCACGTAGTTGCCAAGGCCTTCTTCATGATCAAAAGGAGGATGGACCTGGATGATGCCGAATAAGGGTCCAATTAAATATAGCCTGCAGAGACAGCAGACGCTTGGACGTGAACCCCCTACACCCCCTATTCCACCGCTTGCCACTACCACCAGTGATTCTTTTTATGAGCTGAATATTCTCAAAGTGAATAGCAGAGGAGCTCTGAACAACACACACTCTGCCCCACATGAATGTTCAATATTTGATTTGATTTTCTTTTTTTTTTTCTTTCTTTTTTTTTTTTTTTCGGACAGCCATTTCTATGGGCTTGAGGTTCCTTGGAAATAGAATGGTAAAATCAGTCCACAATAAACCCATAACATAATACCTATAGATGTGAATCTTCTAGAAGGGAGTGGTCTAATATGAGAAGCTGAACATGGAAAGAAGAAACAGAAAATAAGCAGAAATAAGTCCATAGATGACATTAAAAATGACACTGTGAAATCAATGCAGTTTGAGCTACATAACTAAAAAAAGATATGAAAGACTGAAAGCAGAGCTTGGAGTGTGCATGGAGAACTTTGAGAACGAGTGTCAGACTGATCCATTGTTCATCCATTCTGGTCATAGATGAAGACTATGAGCTGGAGGGATACATACAGCCCACTTGAAGCTGTTTCAAGGACACTCTTATTGGACTAAATCAATTTCATTTGAATCCTTCCTAACTCTCTTGGGTCTAAGGCTATGTTGAAACAGATGCCCCCAGCGACATGTCGTTTTTTTTTTCCTTTCCAGTCGACTTCAGGAGAAGCTGCTCAGCTAATTTGTCCAAGAACTATTTCACAGGAGAACGAGAGCTGAGAAAAATGTGCAATTGCTACACAAGCTTTAAAAAAGATATTATTCTTTCATTCTGTAATCCTCAGCCCCAGTAGGTCTCTTTTGATTAGACTGTCAAATCTTAAACACTACCACAGGAACTACAACTTGTGACCATTGTACTTGTTTAACAAAACGAGTGCTAGATGTACTTTGCGTAAAATATATTAGTAAAAAATCTTTTAATAATAAAGAATTAGGGTTTTGTGCAAAAAACCATAAATTTAAGTCACTGTTCAAACTGACTAATATTGAAGATTTAATCTAAAACCCCATTTACTGTAATTTATTTTAAATAGAATCCCAACATGTGTTTAAGCTGAGTTTTCCCTCCTCAAAAACTAATCATCTCATCTGACATCGCTCTGACGACCATACCTGACTCATTCCCAGTAATTAAGGAAGATAGGAGCAGGGTCCAACCGCTCCTTGACTATATCTCAACCTGACACTGGTCTCATTCTCAGGTACTGGAACGCTGTTAGCAGGAGCTGCCTCACTGCTCTGTCTCGGTGGAAGGTGTCATAGAAAAGTCTTAGACAGATACTGACGTCTGTGCCTCGGAATGATAGGTGAGGATTTTCTGTTCATGATACCAGAAATGCAAGGGTCAAAGTTGAAAAAGAACATTTCCTTGAAAGACAGTTGAGAGTCACAGTTTTTTTTTTTCTTTTTTACTGTTACAACAAATACACAATTCTTGCAATTAGCTTAATTAAACTCCTTTTTAGAGGTGTAGTGATTAATCAATGATTTTATCAACAGAAGATAAATTTATTGTCAAATTTTAAAGGCACACTAATTCATAATTACTGTTTCCAACTTCATTTGCTAGAGAATTTAATTTTTTTTCCTTTTTCTTGTTACATTCCAGGATATCACAATATCTTTGGGTTTGGGACCATTAGCCAGACAAAATAAGACAATTGAACATGTCACATTACTGGAAACACTACAGATACGCTGAATGTTTGCTAAGTGTGCCACACAAAATGCTTTAGATGAAATGGATCCCTCAGTTTAACCTCCCGATTATTCCTTTCCTTTATATCTCTGTTTTTAAGGCCAGTGGGTGTCATAATATCTGGATATCACCAGGCCTTTATTAAAATGGAGTTGTGCAAATTGAGATGGGTATAAATGGTAGAGTCAGTATATGAAAAATGGGCTATATGCAGTCTCAATGCCTACCAAAGAGCCCTGACCTCTAAATTGTGACCTTTGCAGGACTAATCCTCTCATTATGTTCATCCTTTCCCTAATCCCCCCATCCCTCGCTTGTGTCCGTCTGTCCAGGTACCTGCTGCCAGTGACCTCCCAGTTCATCATGAAGTGGCCTTCGTCCAGCTTTGGCCGCGTCTCCTCAGCTGTGCCACGCTCCCGCAGCCTTTTTGCCACCAGGATGGACCACTTCTGAGGTCACCGTGGCAACCCTGGCTCCTGACACCTCGCCTTTTGACCTCAATGCCCTATCTCACATGACTCTTACCCAGCCAAACCCAGATCTTAGTAATCCTGGCATGGATCTGAATTCAGTGCAGGTCTTGATGCCAAACCAGGCCTCAATCTTGCACAGTCGCCTTGTGGAAGATCAACAAAGCAACACTCGAGGATTTAGGATTACTAAAGGGTGTTGCTCAGTTTAGTTTAGTTTGGCGCGGACCAGCAGACTACCGGTATCCTCCATCCATTCCTTCAACCCCAGCAATATTAGTCAATGGGTTAACCTCTCCGTTCTCATTGTAATTGCTGTATCATATTTCATTGTACAGTTACAAGTCACGGTACTGTAAAAGAAAAATAATAACAGATACTAAACAATGCAAGGATTATTTATTTCTGTACTTATTTATTTTGTAAGGTAATCCCATGAATGCAGTGAATGCTGGTGCAAAATGCAGTTTTGGAATCTTAACAAAGCTTTTTTCTCATTTGAATAAGTGGATGTAATAAGCTGATTTTTCCTGGCTGTAATCAATTATTTTGTTGTTTTATTTAGATTTGAATTCATTTCATAACTTATATCAAAGGCTTTATGTTAAAAACAGTCACTTTATGTTGTTTTTGCAGTTCAGGTTAATGGTAAAGAGGTAAAACTACTGAAAACATTGTAACTTTTGAATGCTAATGCCTCTCATTTTACTTGTCTGATATTAAGTGCAGCACTATTAAGTGACACGAGTTTTAGAATGTCGCTGTAATAAAGCCAAGCCTCTTTGCGTTTTAGA
The DNA here is from genome assembly GCA_023101725.1 of Atherinomorus stipes. NCBI lineage: Eukaryota > Metazoa > Chordata > Actinopteri > Atheriniformes > Atherinidae > Atherinomorus > Atherinomorus stipes. The sequence goes on from JALJCO010004872.1 coordinate 642,753, forward strand.
GCACGAGCTGACTTGAATGCCACAGCCTGAAGAGCCAAACCCTTTCAGAGAGCGACCACTTGTTTCTAATATGCACTTTGCAGTTTGTCACAGAAAGAGAGCGCGGCTGCACATTAGTAGAGTATGCATGTCTAGACTTTAGTCTCTTTAGACCCAGATGTAGTGGTTAGACAGAAGAGCTGCATTTGAAATATACTTGAAGTTTTGTGTCATCATTAACTACTGTGTCACTGCAAAGAGGACACTTCACTACAGCATTTTGTTGTCTTGAGTACAGATGTTTTTAAGGACAACAGGGATGTGTTTCATGATTCAGATTGTTCAGCACACTGAATGATTTGGTTCATTATCTCTTACGTACTGTAACAGCAGTGATTTGCCCAGGATGAGCGGCTGCAGCATTTTCTGCCTGCTGCAGTACAGGTACAAGTGCCAGGGGTATCATTGGATGTGCCAACAATAAGTACATCTACTACATGCGTTCAGTTGCATTTTGTTTTAGGCTAATATGTCATAGCCTGCTGCAGGACCTCACTTTAAGTATTAAATGTTGATAGGGAGAAATGCAGTGTTAAATGTTAGTAGTTTACTTCCTGTGTACAACTTAAAAGATGGTAGTCTGTACAAAACAGTACAGTATGCATTTTATAATGGTTTTAACTAACAAGTGTTGCAGCAATGCTGTGCAAAAACTGCTCAAATTCCAGTCTCCCTGCATTTTCCTTTTTCCATGCCAAATATGTTTATTTTGCTTTTGGTTTTATTTGCATTATTTAAAGATAGTTATTTTTCATTGGAGGTATGGGATTTTTAATTTTACATAGCAATAAAATGTTCAAACAATTTCAACTTTCTGTCATTTTCTCTTCTTGAATTTCAGATCTGGGATCCCCCAACCCTATTTAAATTCAATTATTAACATAGACACAATAATAGAAAGGATTCATTCTATTATGAAAAAAGGTGTGTGTGTGTGTGTTTTTTTTAAATTTACCATCTAGTTTGGTGATAATTCGATGGAATGTAGTTGGTCTATCTGAGCAGAAGTATTAACTGCTGCAAGATATTTAAGTCGTATGAACATAAGTTGAGCAGGGATCAGACAGCGGCAGATGGCAGCCTGCTTCACAACTCAAGAGCCACAGACTCTTAACATCTTCATCTTATTTAACACAAGCACACATATTATCCTGCACCTTAACTTGAGTGAGTGATGAAAAGTGCACAGGAGAAAACTACACGGCTAACGTACAGTATGGCTGCAAGGTGTGCAGCACATTTACTGTAACAGTGTGTACCTGCAAATGTCACTTTGGCCTGGTTGGATGTTTGTATGGTCCTTGCTCTTCAAAATCACGCTATCTCCCCGTAACATAGTCTGCAGCACGAGTTCCATTTAGCTTGACCCTCATCTGATACAGTGACACACAGACACCCCAGCATCCTGCCAGCTGCTGCCAATCAAGTACAGACACTGACACAACCCCTCTGTCAGCTGAGAGGATAAAGACATCTGACACACTTCTTTTTCCTTTCAGATACAAAACTGTCAACAATACCAACACCAACAGACTTGTCATGTTCAAGCCAATTACTCCAAAAGAAGCTTAAAATATCCAACAGTCGTGGACTTAAAGTTTAGATAAACACGTTTTCATTTTCTAACAATTCCTTATCAGTGATTGTATCAGTAGATGTCGGAGTTGTGAAATGAATAAACAGGCCAAATTACGCAGAACTAATTACTACACTTACATGCTGCTGAACTATGACAGCTTTAAGACTCCTTTTTCACCCAATATTACCTGAGCAGCTCTCGGGCTATCTGGATTAACCTCAGCAGTATCACATTTCACAGCAGAAGCCCCTGTGGACGGGTGACACTCCTGACCTGTCACTCGCCTCAGTAATGAGAGTGTGTACCCAGCCGGTATTCCTTGTTCCATCTTGACCTGAAAGCTGCCCTGCTCTGATGTGTGTGTCTGCTCAAAGAAAACAATGTCAGTTTTATTTAGACCTGTAACAGCAGCATCCCGTACAGTTTCTCGTGCCCTCTCCACCCCCTCCTTCCCCTTGTCTGTCAGCAGAAGAGGTGCAGTATCTGACCTTGAGGGCCTCTGGCCTTTGCCTTGGCCCCTGCAACCATAAGAGAGCAGGGGCAGTGACTGTTTGGCGCCGCGACCCCATCGTACTGTCCAAAAATATCTCCCTCAGCCACAGGACTGTGCTGTTCCATTCTGACCTTTCTACTCGTCACTCCTTTCCATCCAACCAATTGCTCCATTCCTTTCTCCCCTACCTGTCTGTGGTCCAGGAAGCTTTGCAGCCAATGTCCATTGCTGTTTTTTTTTTTTTTTTCATTCTCAACACCCAAATGACCCAGTTTCAGGGCCCTAAGCCGACGGACCTCTGGATTGGAGAGCAAAAAAAGCAACTGGGAGCTGTGTGAGAGGTGGATGGTTCAGATGAGATAAGGAAGCACACACTCGTGCAAAACACAGATGGCGGGGCTTCAAATCAGCTCTTAATCCACTATTTCAAATGACATGATGGAAAAAGAGCAGCGCGGTTTATTCTGTAATTACGACTGTCTGAGTGAGGTGTCCAGAGGAACGGCTGCCCTCCTTTTCCCTCCCACTGAAGCTTTAAAGTGGAGCCGCTGGTGGTCAGTGTGCTTTCAAATGACAAAAGTGACCTTTCTTATCAGACAAATGTAGCCTGTGTACAGCTTGTGTTGGACAAGGAATGTGTGTATGTGTGGATTAGGTATCTGTCCTGCCCACTGTGTGGGCAACATGTACTGTGCGATGGGTTGATGAGCCAAAACATTATGGCCACACCTGCCTTCTTTGCTGTTGGTCCTTCACATGCTGCCAAAACAGCTCCGACCCACAAAGGCACAGACTCAACAAGACCTCTGAAGGTGCCCTGTGGTATCTGGCACCAAGGTGTTAGCAGCAAATCCTTTAAGTCCTGTCAGGTGTGATGTGGAGCTGCCATAAACGAGATTTTTTTCAGCACATCCCCCATCGTAGGTTGATGATTTGTCACTCCTCGGACCTATTTCAGTAGGGATTCGCTGCTGCTGACTGTGTGAACCTGACAAACCTTCAGGAGATGCTCTGACCCTGTCAGCTGGCCTTTACACCTGCCCACCTCCCCTGCATCCATCATGCTTGGAGAACAGATTGTTCACTTACTGTCTAATATTTCCCAGGCCTTGACATGCAGCGTTGTTAAGAGATAACCAAAGCTTTATTTGCTTCATCTGTGAGTGGTCATACTGTGTTGGCTCATTATTGCCGTATGTGTGGAAAGCATGCTCGCATATGTTCACTGCTGCTTTATTAGTTTTTCAGGCCTCACACCTGCCTCATTGTCCTGACATTTGCATGTGTTTGTGTATTGTTTTTTCTGTATTCTCAAAGGGACAAGTTAACTGACGCCCGCTGCAGTACATCATGTGTGGTGTCTTGTTTACAACATCTTTGCTCGCAGCAGGGGTCCTGCAAGTAAGTGACACATAAACCAACAGATAAACACAAGCACACAGAGGAGCCGAGATGGTCTTTGCTCAGCTTGTCCGACTGGTTTGAGTTATTTACTCTGTGCACATTTCAGTTTCTCAGCAACATGCAGGTTATTTTCAAAGCTTTTGATAGCATTTATTTCACAAATTAGGATTTTTTTTTCAGCCTGAGCATAAAAACATTAAAACTAAAGATTTTATTTTACTTTTTAATTTCCCCTGAAAGCTGTTTGGCTTTTACCTTGACATTGTTTTCCATGTTCAGCTGATTTATTACCAAATTGTAATGTAATCAATTGGTGAATGAGTCCTGCTGAACTCAATTAGAAAGATCCTGATGCATCTTAACCAAATAAAAAGTGCAGTAACTATATTAGGGTCTGAAAATTGAGCTCACTGGTAAATGTATTCAAGGCATTTAAAAATGCACAACTCTTTCTATTAAAGATGATTTTCAAAACATGTTTACTTCATGATGAAAAATAAATTTTCAAAACAGATTTTTAAATTTGCTTTTCAGCACATTTTTATTGACAACAAATCAAGAGATCCCAGAGCTGGAGCAGAAGTATTTGTGTGGATGTTGTACGGACAAACAAACAAGCTAAAAATTTTAATCCTCACTGCAGAGAGTCAAATTCTTGACAACAGCTCGGTAACCACGGCCACAGGGAATGACCGGGTCTTTAAATTCCCCAGGTATCAATCCAAGTGAGGATAAAGCAAATATTGCTTGAGAAGAGCCCACAAATACCTTTTATTTTCTTTAACCCTCCTGTTGTCCTCGGGTCAAAATGACCCGTCACTGTGTTAAAAACTTACAAAAAATCCCCTAAACAATATTTTTTCAACTTGAAATTTCATGACTTTTTCTAGATTGACCCAAACATTACAAAAAGTGAACTGTTGCCTTTAGTCACACTTTCATGTAAGCTGTACAAAAAAAGGTACAAAGATGTCCTTCGGGTCAAAATGACCCGTCAGTCAAATTCAGTTGAAATCAAAGTCACAGAGTTAGTTTCACGCCACAGAATGCGAGAATGTTTTAGTTTAGTCTCAGATCAATCAGTAGCACCCTGCACACAGATGCTGACATTAGTGATCGTGAGGACAAGAAGCCAACCATCATCCTTGACTACAACTGCAACATAGGAGATGTGGACAACCTGGATAAGGTGATTGGAACCTACAGCTGCAGAAGGATGACGGCCGCTGGCCCCTGGTCATCTTCCACAACATCATTGATGTTTCCTCCTACAATGCATTTGAAATTTGGAGAGAGATCATGTCTAGTAAGCGAACAAGAGGAGGGTGTTCCTGGAGCAGCTCGGAAAGGCGCTTGTAACCCCGCTCATTGAAAGAAGGAAGCATGTCCCCCGCACAGAAGCCTCTGCAGCAGTTGTGAAAGCTATTCAGAGTGCCACATCTCCTGACCGACCTGAGGAGCCAGCTGTCACAGCCGCTGCCCAAGCTGGTGCAAGCAAGACGAAGAGGTTAGGGCTGGGCGATATATCGATATGAAAAATATATCAATATATTTTCAAATGAGATATGGAATTGGACCATATCGCCCATATCGAGATATGGAGTTCAATGTGTGTTTGTTTTGTCTTTGTATATAAATGCTGACGTTACTAGGGTTTGTTACATTCAATTCTGTGTAATGTTCCTTACTTGCATCTGCGAGTATTATTACATACAGTATTATACAGTATTTCTGTTTACATTTGATCATTCTTTGAACAGCTGAGCATTATTTCATCCGGTCTGGTTAAATTAAACTACTTGTAATGTCATATTTGGCTCTGACTATAACAAAATATTTGATCTCACCTTGCGATAAAAATATCGAGATACATATCGTATATCGATATTCAGTCTAAATATATCGAGATATGACTTTTGGTCCATATCGCCCAGCCCTAGAAGAGGTGTCAGTTTTGCCCTACAAAGAAGGACTGTAAAACACATACTGTGTGCTACAGGTGTAAGAAATTTATCTGCAAAGGCTGTGCACTTGTATATTGCCCTACATGTGCTGTTGAATGAAATGTTTGTTGTTTGGTTCACATGTTCAAAAAAAAAAAAAAACTGACTCATTGGGATGAATTAAAAATGCATTAAAAACTCCTTTTTGCACATTTCTGTTATAGAAATACTATACAAATATTACTTACCACCTATACAGGAAACAATAATACAACTGACAATGGTAGTGGTGTCTTCAATAAAATACAGTTTTCTGCCAGATGACGAGGAAAAACACAAGTATTCACACAATTTGTGGTGAATGTTAAGTTGTTTCTTCAAGCAATATAATATTTTGTGTTTAAAATTAAATTAAACTGCTTATATTGGGGGTTTAATGACGACGGGTCATTTTGACCCGGAGGACATAGGGTGTATACAGAAAATGAGGACAACAGGAGGGTTAATTATCGTAAATATGTACAGTATGATTAGTGTGATGATTTCCATTGTAGCAGAAGTCGTTTTAATGTTGCCCAAAGACAAAGCTAGAAACGTTAAAACACAACAAAACAATAAAGCTCTGGAGTTTTGCATTGTATCATTCCTTCTGAACAGTGTAGAAACACAAAGCCGGATAACTGATTAGTAGATGGCCATGAAAATATCTCTACAATTGTTTGGATAATTAATAAATCAAGAGAGCCAAATAATTCTGGGTTACAGCTTCTGATGTCAGAGCTACTTCTTTTTTTCTCTAATGTGTAAAACCATGAGATATTTTTTTCTCAAGTTAGTCCTTGTAAGACATTAATTTGAAAAAAAAAAAAAAAAATCAAAAAGATGAAGTTGCCAATTTGGGCTATAACAACAATTTGACCAGAAATGATTTAAAATCAAAACATAGATAAATAAATTAACAAAAGTCTTCAATAATTGATGGTTTCAATTTTAAATTGTGCCACAAAATGACTTATTAGGAAGATTATCAGCATGTTAGATTGCAATAAAATGTATGTTGCAGTCTATAATCCTTTCTGCATCATATCATGTGAGAAATGCTTGCAAGGTATCAAATTATACATATGATCAAAACCTAAGCATTAAACATGAAACACATGAAGGAATCGTGTTGTGGTGGAAAATGATCTTCCATCTTTTGCACTGTCCGAATACACACACCGTTTCTGCAGCACTGCTCATGTGTTAGTCACTGTACCCTTGGTTTGTCCTGTTTGAATTTTTATGGTGAGCCTTTTTGGTTTGGTGCGAGTCCTCCAGTGTTTTCTCCTTTGATCTACCCATCAACTATTATTTATTTATTTATTTTTTCTATTCATCAGGGAGGGGTTGTGCTGAGCATGCATGCCTCTCCAGTTCTGCTTTGTTTCACATTGAATGATTAACACACTGTGCAGTGACCGCTGGCTGCTGTTGGGTGCAAAATGATCACATGACTTCTTATGAGGGCAGTGAGTTACTTGTTCACCCACCCTGTCTGATATCGACACACACAGAGACTGTACATTTAAAACAGTGACTATCGTCTTACAATCTCACTTTCCTTACTTTACGGACCCCTCAACCCAAATGGGCGCACTCCTACGGAGATTCTTGGAGTCACTCTGCACTGCACCACCTCCAAATGATAACCTTGGTTGCAACACTCAAGGAGCATACTGTACTTTGTTCCAGCCACAGGGGGTTATAGATGAGCACAGTTCTGCATATGGCCATCATTCACAGCCCCGGGCTCCCCCAGAGTGTGTGTCTTGAGCGTTTGTAACAAATGGAGCCGAGCGGTAAAGGCATTAATGTGGAGGAACAAGCCCTGTAGTGGAAGTACAGCAGGAAGTCACTTCCTCTCCCATCTGGCCCCTAACAAGATGGAAAGGAGCAGGCAGGTGTGAGCGGTGGTCTGCACCTCCGCTGGCTGGATTAGCACTTCTGATGGGAGAGAAAAGAGAACGACGATCCTCGACATGGGCTGTCATTCTCTCTCCTCTCCCTTTCCCATCTCTCCCTCATACATCTCCTCACCTCCCGTGTGATCATTGCTCTCTGGCCCTCGCTCTGCAGTGTGTGTGAGAGGGGAGACTCAAAATGAGAATAAATGAGGTGTGGGGGGAAAAAGCTCGGGCAGTGTGCCTGTTTGTGTGTGTCTGTGCATGCCTGTACCTGCCTTCAAGGGTGTTCAGATCTCTTCCTCTTCTGCAATGTCTGGCTGTGGAGCGAAAAGACCATCCAGGGACTCTTCATCCACTTTCTGCTGAGCGCCCCAGGGGATGGATGAGCCTTGCAGGCTGGGATATTATCAATACAGCCCCTCCAGGCAGCCTGGGAGACAGAAGACGGAGCTACTGACTCACTCCGCCTATTAGTCTACTGCTGTGCATCAGTGTTATGGGGAACAGCTGGTTTTACTAGAGCCACTGCCAACTAGTTCTTAGACTTTGCCTCATCCTTACTTGCTCAAAGTCTTTCTCAAAAGCCACCACAGTCTTACTTTTCTCTGTGTTTATGTCCTTTTTCTTTCACCCCCATCATTCATTTATTGTCCATCTGCTGGCCTTGTTCCTCCTTTCACTCCTCTCTTCATAGCCCTCTCACCTTTATTCCACTCTTTTCTTGTTCACTCAGTTGCCTTTGACAGGGCCACGGTGCACCTACACTCACAATGTGCCGCCCACTCATGTAATTACGCCTCCCTCCTGTAAGAGCTTTGTTTCACTGGGAATGCTTCTTTGCCCAGTGTCATGTTAGCATCACTCCTCTTGTATTTTAAATCTCCATCAGTGCTTTGTTTGAGAGTTGTTTTATATTCCATTTGTGTAATGAGGAGGCTGACCTTGTATTAGCACTTCTGAAAAATATGCAAATAGTTGAAACCATCCAAGTGTTGAATCAATGCCAAAGAACTCAACACAAGATTTCAATGGAAACAGTTTTGCTGTGATTTTCTGCCTCTTCTATACACACACTGTGAATGAACCGCTTCCACTGCTGTAAAAAGGCTCTAGTACAATATAACACAGAAAGATAAAGTAAATGGATGACAACTCGAGCAGTATCTCAGCAGGAGCCAACCAGGATTGGAGGGTAATAGATGTATATCTCACTAAAGACACAATCTACCGTTCAACCTTTGGCCATTTCTTTTCTTTTTTTCTTTTTTTTTATTATAGATGAGCACAATTCTTGTTGCTGCCAGCAAGTAAAAAGGCCAAATCATTGCCAATTTTCATTTCACCACTGATGATTCACAGGGGCACATCTCTGGCTGATCTGCCTGCAGGAAACTGGAGAAACCATTGACAGAAACCACAGCTCAGTCTGTAGAGCCAGCAACCGCTCTGCATCCTTCTCCGATGACTTAAACAGAAGTGTGACCTCATCTTTTTCTAGAATAAAAAAGAGAAAGGAATTTGAAAATGGTGACCCTGTAAACCTCTAAAAGCAGAAAGCTTGTTTCTTTCCAGTACCTCCAATCCCCTCACCCCTCACTTTGCTTGTTTGACTGTCCTTTTTTTTTTTTTTTTTTTTAATAGGACCTCACTTCCATTTTGTTTTATCCTGAAACAATACACCAAAACCAGGTCAGTGTTTGAAGATATCTTTGGTGAGGTGAAGGGAAGTCAAACATGTCTGTTTTAGTAAATATCCCAGAGTGCCTTACATCACACACATTGTCACAAACAGATTTTAATCAGAAACACTTTTACGTACAGGGTGTTGTATTTTGTGTAACACTCGCGCTTTTTTCTATCTTTCTGTTTGCAGTTGTTACTTTTTCATATAGGTCTTTGTATGGGATCAAAATCATGCCAGAGACAATTTGTGTGTAAAAAAGATTTTTCATGTAAAATAATGTTTTGAAGTTGTATAAAACAAGTCGTGCTTGTAAAAACAAGTTATGAACCCACAGAATCATTTTGTGGTTGTGTGAGAAACCTTTGTGTGCAGAAATATTCTTTGCAAACGTGTAGATCAGTTTCGTAGTTGTGTTTTATTGTTCTGTGTGTGTGAAAATTGAATTTGTACCTGTAAAAGTTTCGCCACACAAAAATATCTGTACGAGCGCGACACCTAGGGCTCGTGTGCGACACTGCACCTACGAGCTCACAAAACAGAAACTTACAACCACAAAACTTTTTTACGGATTGAAAGACAAGTCAAAATCGTGCCACTAACAGCCAATCAGGACACTCCATTCTGGCAAGCCAAACAGCCAATGATGTGGTGGATTGGTGATGACGTTTATTTTTGGGGACAAAGACGATACCGTTAGCAAAGGCTCTTGGCTGCTAGCAGTCAGAGCGCAGCGGCAGCTACATACTTGGAGCAAGAGGGAGGCTGTTCAATCCGAAGTCGGCCACTGATCTGATTACTAACAGGCCTGCTGGAGAAGGCGGCTACTGGCAGAAGAACTTGGCCGGTTATTTTGGTGTTGATCGCCGCAGCTTATTGGATCATCCGTCTTGCTGAACGTGCGTTAGCTTTGGAGAGGCTAACGACTAGCACATCTCGGATAGTCCCACTGGATTGTGCATGTACATGAATGTTGGGGGATGAGTTGTGTTGTGATGAAAGACTGAGGCTAAGCTGTGTAAGTGCTTAAACGGGCGTGATACCTCTTACCAGGCGTTCAACAAGGGGCTTTTATTTGCCCATTTATTATTTTTTAACTGGTAAAGGAGGACGTGTAAATGCCAAGTTGACAGGTAAACTGCCTTGTATGGATAACTTCACTGTTTATTGAGAAAAGCAGTTTGTCAGGTATGTTCAGTTTTAGCCACAGATATTTTCTTTATCCATTTCTTTGTCATTGAAATGCAACTAAGGTTGTTTTTATTTTTTTCCAGACATTGATAAAGCTGGAGTTCACATGATTGTCTGTGTCTCATTCATTCACAACTGATCAGTAAACATAAACAACTGATCAATTATCCAGCGTCTAACATGTCAGCTGGAATCTCAGATAGGTTATCTAATTTTTAGTTTACTTTGTTCATTAAACAGATTTTTTTTATTCAATGATCAATGTTACTATAATACAATGTTGTTTTGTCTTTTTTCAACTTTGAAAAGCAAGAGGTCGATTCATGATAGATTTAACATAAACCAAAAATCAACATTATTTCAAGAAAGGGAAGCCATCGCCAGCAGGTGGTACTGAATCAAAACAATAAGAACTTTATTCAAGAAATAAACATGGTACTAAAGTAATATAAGTGGAAAAATAGGCTCAATAAATGTTCAAATAAAAGTAATAAAATAAAAGAACCAAAATGCAAAAAGGCGCTTGTGATGGCTGACGCCTTCACTCGCTGTGGATCCATCCCGGTCCGTGGCGGCCGCACTGAGCCTCCTCTTGGGGTCCACAACCGTCCTCCGACTCCCGAGCCATGTTTCTCCACCGCCACCATCCCCTGAGCCCCCAGCCAGGGGGATCAGACGTCCTCCGCCAACCTGTCCTGCTCCCCTGTCTCTCTCTCGGGACTCTGTAAATTTCCCGTATTTTAATAACAGCCTATTTGAAGAAAAAAAAAAAAAAATCCTCTGCTTCTCCAAACTGACTTCACCAGCTTCAGGAGAACCGTCACCTGCAGTAGCCTGGAACAGTGTGGTGAAACGCATCCACCACAAAACACGTTGTCCTCATTATTTATGAAGTTTATGATATCTGTAAAGCCTTTAAGCCCGATTGACACCACGTGCGCGTGCGTGCGTCGTGGTCCGTCAACTTATGCCGGTAGGGTTTTTCTGTGTGATGCGTCAACAGCAGACCACTGCGCGCTTCTGGGTTTCAACATTGTTCCAACATTGTTCATGTAGAACAATCCTCTGCATTCTGAAGGTGATGCTTGATTATTTTAATTTTGGTTGTCATGGTGACGTCTGGCATGGGTGACGTGGTGGTAATCAGTGACACGCATTGAGCTGTCACTGTCACACGGGAGAGAGAGGAGGGCTGGGTAGCAAGCATTTTTTTTATCCCTACACAAAGCTTGTGGGCGTTAAGTGTGCTGTTATGAAACAGTTTGTCCCGCATCAGGTGCGCTATAAAGCGCCTTAATAAAAGAGAAACGCAGCCGAGCCTTGTGCGTAATTTTTATGGAAGCACCAGGGCTTCATGCAAATAGCTAGATGAAGCCATCCCCTGCCTCCAGTGTCTGTGGAAGTCACAATGCTTAAAGCCGTGACTGTGTCGATGTCGGGGGATCCCTGCGTCATTAATGAGTCCCAGAGACACACGAGTGAATATCAGAAATTAGAAGTTTGGTAATGTAAATAAAACGTTTAACTTACATACCAGTAATGTGAAATAAAGAGTAAACGTGTTAATTGAAAATATATGCAAAATAAATAAACGTGCGTCATATACAATTTAGTCCTTTTATTTAGGCTGTAAAATATGGAATGTTCACAAATGATGTGTCAACAATGATGATCAGAATCTGATCGGCCTGGTAGTTAGAAAGTGGTTCTTTAAGATTTTCTATAGCCTATTATGTCTGATTTTATGTGGCCCAGCGTCCCACTTTGGGCATCAAACGTGTTTTTAACCGACATCGCGTTTGATCTGGACAGTCTGGCACAGATAGGCTACGTGGACTCCCTGGAAGTCGAGCCCATTGAAACTGAAAATGTTCTAGGTAGCTCTGGCTATTCACATGAGTGACAGGAACACAAAGAATTTTACATTACTTTCCTTATTAACCAGATAACCGCACATGCCTTTTATAAAAGACTAACGCCGTCGCTTTTTCTTTCTTTTTTTGACGACTGCAGCAATCAAGTAAACAGTAGGCTATGTGGTGGCAGCTTACTGCACAACCTGCCAGTAAAACACGATTTTGCTTTTCTTTCTTTCTTTTTTATTTTTAAGGGGGCTTTGACACGGTAACCACAGCATTATACGCCTCAGCTTTAAATGGTTGCCAGCTTCCAGTGGGACCAGCCAAGATGTGCTAGTCGTTAGCCTTTTCAAAGCTAACGCACGTCCAGTACAATATACGATTCAATAAGCTGCAGCGATCAACACCAAAATAACCGGCCAAGTTCTTCTGCCAGTAGCCGCCTTCTCCAGCAGGCCTGTTAGTAATCAGATCAGTGGCCGACTTCGGATTGAACAGCCTCCCTCTTGCTCCAAGTATGTAGCTGCCGCTGCGCTCTGACTGCTAGCAGCCAAGAGCCTTTGCTAACGGTATCGTCTTTGTCCCCAAAAATAAACGTCATCACCAATCCACCACATCATTGGCTGTTTGGCTTGCCAGAATGGAGTGTCCTGATTGGCTGTTAGTGGCACGATTTTGACTTGTCTTTCAATCCGTAAAAAAGTTTTGTGGTTGTAAGTTTCTGTTTTGTGAGCTCGTAGGTGCAGTGTCGCACACGAGCCCTAGGTGTCGCGCTCGTACAGATATTTTTGTGTGGCGAAACTTTTACAGGTACAAATTCAATTTTCACACACACAGAACAATAAAACACAACTACGAAACTGATCTACACGTTTGCAAAGAATATTTCTGCACACAAAGGTTTCTCACACAACCACAAAATGATTCTGTGGGTTCATAACTTTTTTTTACAAGCACGACTTGTTTTATACAACTTCAAAACATTATTTTACATGAAAAATCTTTTACACACAAATTGTCTCTGGCATGATTTTGATCCCATATCTTTGAAACAGTATATACTGTAGCTCGTAAAGGTCACGGCCGTGTGCTTACAACAGACTGAATACAAGACTGCTTTTATAAATACACCTCTGCGAGGCTGGACTTTAGTGCAAGATTTGTGTGACAGATGTTTGCATGTACTGTGTATTTACGCAAATCGGTGTTGGTATTTCACTGGCAGTATGATAAAATCACTTCTGTAAGTACAGCCATTATCTTGGCCTCATTTCGCCTCTGACAACCGGTCTTTTGAGGATGATGTCTTAAATATATGTACCCATGGGATGACACGTACCACTCAAGGTCCTTCAAACTTCTGTTTCCTTTCAGTGGTGGCAAAAGACATGGAAGTGCCTTAAATAAAAATATGACTTGCTCTCAAATCTAAAGCTGATGTTAATTACCTTAGGTGCCAAATGGGAGCAAACTGTTCAAGAGTATCTGCAGCTTTTCACTGAGTTCGGTTTTCGATAATTAGCTGAGCCTTCTTAGTCTTTCCAACTGGAGAATAATTGGCTTCTCAAACTGCTGGTGTGTCTACATCTCAGCCTCTACATGTTCATCCTTGATGCCTCATCTGTGCTGCACCACACCAACATGAAGCGACATCAGCACAGAGCAGCATGTGTGTCAAACAATTAAGATGTAATGTGTAAAACCTTGGAAAATTCACCAAATATGTTAAGTAGTGGAGATCAAGAAAACTCACTCTAATGAAATTATTACACAATAAAGTATTTTCAACTTACCTTACTCCAGCTCTACAATATTTCTGAATAAATTTGTTATATATGATGATAGTGTTTATACAGTACTGTAAGTAACTAGGGGGACTTGTCAATTTGATTAGTTGTCAAAATCGTGTCTGCTGCAATGTTAAAAGGGGATTAAATAGTTTTAATCTAAACTAACAGCAGCTTTAAGTCTGATTCTATGAGTGGACTGAATAGAGTGATGCAATTATATAACAAAACAGGAGTAATTCAGCATCATTACTTCTGCTTTGGTGCCACAGTAGTAACTTCTTTTTTGTGAATATACTTAGCCTATATTTGCATTTTAAACAAAACTAACTATATTTGAAAAAATGTAATAAAATGTAATAAAAAGGCAGTTGGCTCACTGTAGGATTTTCCTTCAAACTCTTTCACCACTGAGAACAAAAATCATGAACCCACTGGAGTTTGTCTTTGGTGGATGTAATCTGTCTTCATACCATGAATTTGGAGTCATAATTTAATTTACTTTATTCACTGTTACCTAAAGATTAAGTAGTGTTTATAAATGTTTTCATAAACAATTTTTAGATACCAGATGACAGAGATAATGGTGACAACACATGTTGATTTTTTTCCTCTGAAATTCCCCCATAGCATAATTTCAAGAAGTGTTCGAAGGATCAAATATATCACCAATTATAACAAAAAAATGATTGACAAGAACTCCAGAGATTTAATGTAAAAGGGATTTTTTTTAATAAAATACTGTTTTTAATTCATTTATTCATTTTTAGTTTCTATAAATCAACTCAAATCACTAAATTACCCAGAAACAGTTCAGAAAACCTTTATAAATTTGCAGGAAAACAAGCAACTGTTACAGACATAAAACACAAAGGCTTTAGCAAAGCAACATTTTTATTGTGGTTTTACAGTTTTTACTTCAGTGATGCGACTGATCTGAATATTCACTGGCCCACATAGGCATTCATAAACATACAAATAAAACTGCTTTTAATAATAATCATTACTTTAAACCTATTAGCTGAAATACAATTTAAGAAAAGAAATAATACTCCTTATACTTGCATGGCGTTTAAGGTTCTCAATACAACCATCATTATAATCTAATCAGTCTAATCTCTTAATGTGTACCTCAGAGTTGATCTTTTAAACATCGACAATAAACAACAGCAGCAGAGTGACTGATTCAATTTATATTCTTGAAGCACATAAGTTATATTTAAGCCTTCAAATGATGACACGTTTATTCCCTCTAATTGTACTGATGAGTTAAAAACACCGCAGGCTGCTTCATCCTGAATATTATACACCAGTAATCAGTAATAGCAAAGCTCAGTGAGAGCTTGTGTGCATGCAACACGTAAACATTTATTAAAGGATATATCTATATTCTGTGCTATTTTTAGAATAAAAAAAATTCCTTTATAAAGAAAACCAACAACATAGATTTAATTTTACTGATACAGTAAGCATTTTCTGTGAGTGTAAAGCTGGTGTAACACATCACTAAGTCACACTGTTGCACAGGTTAACACGTGTCTTTATTACAAGAAATGTGGGCATTGTGGTTTATCATAGGCCAGACCCACATATTGTTAGCCTCATCGCATAACTGTTAAAGTCATAATTTAAGGTTTTTATCGGCAATGATGCACAGCCAGTAATGATAGGAGAATACAGTTAGACAGATATCACAATTTAGCCAAAATATGATTTAGGCAATTCTGCTATGAGGCTAGTGATATAAAAACCTACACATAGTGCTGTAAAAAAGCAGGACTGTAGCAAACTTATCCACTGATCCACAACTGAAAGTAATCCTCGGCAAATGTACTTTTTTTTCTCCTGTTCACTATCTAATCTGCTAAAAGCCAAAAAATAATGTTTCAGCTAGCAGCTGGTTAGCTTGGCATTGTAGCATTGATTTAGGTCAACAAAATCTTTCCTCGACCTTCAGATCACACACATTCCATATCTTGTTTGTTTACTCCACTTATAAAGGGAAGATATGGCCTAAACTCAGTTTTAATGGGAGTTATGTGCATGATGGTTTCTTTGGCTGGGAGCAGTTGCCTGGCAACCATTGCAGACTCAATGAAGCTACTGCTGTCAGCCAAGCAAACACATAACCTCATGCAAAATAGCAAACTGTTGCTTCAGTCTAGCTTTCTGGGTGGAATGAAACTACTTAGCTAATGACGTTAATGGCAGGCAAAAAATGTCTAGTTTTGCCAAGACATATTAAAACTGAGTGTTTAGGGAAAAATGTTTTAGATTCTTTAAAAAAAAAAAAAAAAAAACCTTTTTAAACCTTTCCTACATTGTTGATTGAACAAAAATTATTATGATTGCATGCTTAGACACTGGGCTGCATTGCTATCCAAACACATTTAAGAAGATTGTGTATAAAAAGCTATAGAAGAATTCAGGGACACATGAATGGGATGCCAGACAAATGCCTGATGGTGTCAGAGCAACTGCAGCCTGGGGCTTCTGGAGGGAGTCTCCATCAGCTGTAGCTGTAGATCTTTTGCATACATCTTTCACTGAAAGGATGAATGACCAGATTAATAATCTATTTCTGTTCTCTTTTGTCATTGAGGAATATAAGCATTTCTGCCTCTGGTTCTGCAGCCGTTTTGCAGAATGAAGTTTGCTGCAATTCAGAAATCTATATAGAAAAACCAAAACAAAGCAAAGACTGCACACAGATTTGAATGCAACAGATCACGTGATGTTTTCAGAGGTTTCAAACTTCTATGATGATACAAGGCAAAATGTTAAAAAGCTGCCTTGAACCATAAATTGCACTCTTCAAATGTATTCAATGATAGGTAATAAATTCCAATTCTCTTCACTCTTTTTATCTTTGTGATCAAATGCACTCAGTGGCTTCACTCTGCAAGGAGAAAAAAGAAAAGACTTGAAGAAAGACACAGAGACAAATGGTTGGCTTCGTCTGTCAGACAGAGGGAGAGACAGATGGGGAGCAATAGATTTTTTCCAGGAAGTAAACATGCCAATACCCAAGTAATAAGCATGACTGGTACCCCAGTGATGATGCCAGTGCAAGACTGTGATCATAGAAAGCACTTTGATGTGTCAAGTTTAAAAATCAAATCATCAATCAGAAGCCTGCCTGTGCCTCCATCTTTGACTTCAGAGCCTGAGTCAAATAACTCTGAGCTGGGCATCTGCAAACTTGACAATCTAACGTTGATCCAGTGTTTGCTGCTGCCATGGCAATGTCCCACCGTGCTGAATCCACTTTCCTTGAGGTGACAGGATGGCGATTTTCCACCAGCTGGAGGGGTCACTGCCACGTTTCAAACTATGCGATGCTTTATGCACCAAACATGTTGCTGAACTTCCACAGTGTGAGTCCAACTGGAAAATACAGATGGGGTGAGTGGGGGTGTGGGGTGAAGAGATGTTTAAAAAGATGCAGAAAAAGTCAGAAGAGTTCAACAAGAAGGTACAGCACTGTTGTTACTTTCATGCTAAAAGCTAGCCTGTTTTTTTTTTTTTTTTGTCCCTCACATGACACATCTCTAACCTTAGACAGGGTGAGTTCATGTTGTCATTCTGGTTTAATCAGAATTACTGTAATAATTATCAGAATAATGACTGAATGAAAATATTAGAGAGATTAGCGATCGCCTTTTGTTTGAAATTTTTCAAATTTGCATCGCTGTGTGCAGAAGGCTTTAAAGGAATAGTACACCCAAAGAATGATGTGTTTTTATTTTCTACTCATCCTCATGCTGAGCAAGACTGTGGAGCACTTTTTTAATATCTCAAATGCAGCCGGAGATTGGATCAGCACCGCAGCCTCACAGTAAGAAGGCTACCAGTTTGAGTCTCAGCTGGGGAGGGGTGTTCAAAGAATTCCATCAGTGGCTTCCTGTGTGGAGTTTGCATGTTCTCCCCGTGTATGCAGGGGTTCTGTAGTCCGGCTTCCTCCCTACCGTCCAAAAACATGCATGTTAGGTTAATTAGTCACTCTAAATTGTCCCTAGTGATTGTGAATGGTTGTCTGTCTCTCTGTGTTGGCCCTGCGACAAACTGGTGACCTGTCCAGGGTGCACCCCGCCTCTCGCCTGATAATAGCTGGGATAGACTCCAGCAACCCTCGCAACCTTGAACTGGATAGGCGGTACAAAAATGACTAACTGACAAGAGTTATTTGAAATCTTTAGCAGTAGTTATTGTCCTATAAGAGGTTACACTAAATGCTAAAACAGAAAAGGTCACATATTTTTACCACTCAGATGCACAGTTAGGATGTTTTTGTTTTTTTTTTCAATAAAAATGCAAGCGTATAATTTTTGTCTTTAGTTTAAATGAGGTTCTCTTTATTTACATTTTGGATTTTATATATTCATGCAAAAATGAAGTCAGAGTCTGTGTTTTTAGCCACTGCAGTATGATTTAGACATTCTACATCTTTATTAGACAAGAACCATTAGAGTTATGACAAGAAATAAGAGGTGCAACATGCAACAACCTAGTCCCCAGCTGGATGTGAAATGAGGACATGATTTTAAAGTCAAGGTTGCAAATTTTTCCTCTCACATCTCAGGAGACAGAAGCTACATCCTTTACGAGTCATCAGACAAAACTTAAAACCACCACACAAAACTTCCAAAAGCTCCACCAGTGAGAACATTAGACTACTGTCTTGCCTGTGGCTTTGTACTGTGCCTCAATGTGAGACTGAGTGGGTGTGTGAGCTCAATTTGCATGTACTGTACCTGAATGTGTGTGCTGTGTCACTATGAGAGTGTGTTTCTGTGAAAACAACGTGCCCTCTGCGAGCAACTGAAAGTGGATGAGCCCGAGGGGTTGGTAAAAATAGCCCCGAGGCTGATTAGGATTGAGGCGGCAGGGGGATTTTAAAAACCTGCTCATTACCGCACCTGTAAGGCCTCTTTAAGTAGCCCTTCTACAGAACCCAGCTGCTCACATCTGCCAAGAGCTGCTTACATCCTCCAGGGGCGGGACATCACCGCGCAAAATGACGACAAAAGTGGGTAAAAACTCTGGCCTCAATACATCCCAACACAAAAAAGTAACTTTATGCATGTTAAAGTGGTGTGTTACCTGAATTTTTAATAACATCCTCATTTGACTTTTACTGCTCTTCACATGGAACCAGAAAAGTTTCCCAACCAACATCTATATCACAGCTAGATTGAGGAAAGTTTTTTTTTCTTACCAGCTGCACTTCCTGCAAACTTAAATGAGGAACTGACAGTGTAGAAAAAAGAAAAGCCTTCCTTCTCTTTAAAGACAACCACACAAACAGCTCAACCATGGTTGATTAAAGCTGTCCTCTATAAAGGGTGAACGAAGAGTGGTGCTAGACGCCGTTATTGAGCCAGCAATCTGTGGGGTCTGAAGAGGCTACGCCCCTCTGTCAAAGTACCGCTATGAACCCTCAGCCTGCCTTGACCTCGGTTGACTCCCATAAGCCCTCCTGCTGGGACGGTAAAACAAACTAACCCCCCATAGACAGGCTGTTTGGAAATGCACTCAGCTGTAGGCTGTCCCTGAATGCCTCATAGACGGGGAGAGGGAGGAAAAGACAAATACAGGACATCACTGATACAAATCACATGAAAAAAACACTTTAAATCTAACAACTCACAAGTCACATATCAGATATGTTTGCATGCAGTTGGATGTGTTTCCTGTAGTTGGATTTGCCAAATTTGCTGTAACGACTAGACAGGGATTTGATTTTCATGGTTGGACATCAACAGAAATTAAATAGGTGGATTTCGGAAATTGGCACAAGTTTTAGCTAACAGCTGGGCTTGGATTCAGTTGTGATTGACTTTTTGACATTGCTGCATGTTTTTAGTCCTGCCATTTTATCTTTGAACTATACCAACCCAAGTATTTAAAACACCTTGGAGAGTACGGATGCATTTTGAATGCAGAAATCCCCTGAAAAAGTTGACGACATAACTAGTACCAATATTCTGGCCATTTTCAGACAGTCATGTTTGCTTCTGTGTGGCTTCGTTTCTCTATTATTATCTGGAATATTCAAATTCATAGCATGGGCAAATGCCAGTTTTGTCAGGGGAAGGTTGTGAGATTTTTGCTTGGCAGTGGTTCAAGGACACATACTCTATGGTTGCTGTTCCACAGACATGCTAATCTACACTTGTATATTTTCTACATTGTGTCATATGTTTGTAAATATCTATATTCATCTAGTCAAGGGCGCCTGAGCTTGCTCACCGTTAGCCAGATGTACCTGACGTCTAAACATTCCTGAGTGAAACCTATCCAATGTAATTACAGTCATCTTTTTTCGCCTTCCACTATCCTGCCGTCCCTCCATGTTGTATACACACACATCCAGCGAGCACATTCACCCGCACCTCTTTGCATACAAGTGTCAAACACAGTGTTGCCATCCCTCAATCTGCCACCCATCCTTTAATCTCTCCTATCCTCCCTTTCTCCCACAAACACACAGACACTATCCACAGCTGTATGCTTTCACCTAATCCCGCTGTCCTCTTGTGTTATAACAGCTCTGAACCCGAGCCCTCAGCGGAGGGGGCTCGCCCACACCATGTTTTCACAGGCCGCAGCATCTGGACCTGTAGACGTCACTCCTACCGTGTCCTGTTTGGGGTCAAGGACACATTGGAGGATCAAAAAAAGAGCTGCCATATATCACTTGCTAAAGATAATATACGTTGCAAAAGACAGATGAGTGAGGGATAACGTGATGAAATATTGAGATGGATGGTTCAAGCTCTGTGAGTCATCTGCAACATTTTCTTAATTTTAGAAATCAATTTCTTTTTTAGTTAAATGCTCTGAGGCCAGTCTTTACAAGTCTTTGGGAACTAATTCTTATTTACAGTGATGGCCTGGCATACTTCTTGTAGCATATGCTTTGATTCAAGCCCTCTCTCTCCAGTGTTTATCTTCATCTCCTTGTTTCATCATCTCTTCCAGCCCTTGCCATCTCCCTTCTGGATCACAGCCCTCCTGACCTGCTTTGTCCAGAACACACAAACATATTATGTGTGATGTCTGCCAGCTGCTTGGCTTATCTAGGCTCAGCCTAGCTCAGCTAAGGCTCCATTTTTTCTGATGGCCAGTACTGAACTGTCTGGCCTTTCTGAAACAATCCGATGGTCCCCAGCCTTTTTCAGGCATTTCCTGGGTCACCTGAGCGCCGTGTAGCTGCCCCCTCTCTGACATCCACAACCTCCTATCCCCTTGCTGGCTCTTCCTGCCTGGTTTGGAAGGTCCTGAGAGGGGTCAAAATGGCCTGGTGTGCAAGTGGGAGCCATACTGAGGTTATTTATTATTTCATTTAAGTCCTCCCCTTGTTGGTACAGAGACCACTGGTGACGGGTTGAAGGATAGTTCACAAGGCGACCGTATGAACTGTTGAACTGTGAACCAGGGCTGAGTGTGTGTCTGTAATATAGGGATGGGCATATCAATACCTTGGAGTCGATACTTCGATACCAGCCAGACAAAATATCGGAATCAATACTTTTTTGAGTTTCGTGATACCACTGTACAGATACAAAACATGCAATTTGTTTCTACTTCTGAGAGTTTTAGGCAATGAAATTATGAAAGCAGCCAGATTTTAGCTTCTGTGTCACATTATGGTGGTACCCTATCAAATATCATGATGATGCTGCTATTGTTAGTGATGATGATGATATTTTGTTGTCTTTCAGTGGTTTAATGCAGGTTATATTACATTATGTTTTGGTAAATTTGTAATGTTACTATTGCATTTTCTATGTTAACATTTTCCTCTTAATAAATTTGATTATTTTAGTGAGTATACATTATGTTATTTGATAATTGAAAGACATTTTTAATCTATTTTGTTTAATTTTATTATCGCTATAATTTATTATTGTTTTAAAAGCGCTTCTCTCCAGTACTTCAGTTCTCAGGTTTTACTTATATCTGATATTGCCCTTGCATTCAAGGTATTCATGCAAAATGTACAATCACATAATTTTCTTTTAAAGGGCAAAAAGTATCGGTATCGATATCGGTGTCGCTGAAAAAGTGCCATAAACTACTGGTATTGTATCTACATGAAAAATTTCGGTATCGCCAATCCCTACCATAAGAGTACTCTAAAAAAAAAAAAACAAAAAAAAAAAAACTAAAAAGTGTGACAACTCTCAGTCTATTGGACATGATAAATTCAGAGGAGAGCACCACTCCTTCCTGGCAGAGTTGTATGTCTTTAAACATACAACATCTTGTGTCTCTGTTGTTTCTTGGATGAATCAACTGTGGTGAGCTTTTGAAACGGCCAGCGCGTTAATATCTGGTGGCTAGAATGTGACGTGGTGCCGTAACGTGAAATAACCCTAAAGTTATGCACTGAGATAAGGAAGAAAAGTTGTGAAGTGCGGTTTTGCTGGGCTGCAGTAGCTACATGATGTACATAGTAAATGTCACTGAGTTATCAAAACAAGCCAGAAATACATATTCTTATGGTCAAATAGTCATAAAGAGATACTTAAAAAAAAAGAAAGCTTTTCAGTTTTCACCGTTTCACAAATTACAGTATCAAAACAAGCTTACAATATATTGTCATTTTGTAATTTGTAATTGGACAATTGCTGTTAAAAGTGCCCTGTCATGAAAAATGGTATTTTATGAGCTTTTAACCATGTTAGTGTGTTACTTCTTCATAAAAACTTTAAGTCATTGTTTTCTTCTGTCATGCATATTTGAGTACGTAATCTACGTATATGGATCTATAGGAATTTTCAGTCCAAGTTCTTCAAATGACTGCCTTAGAAATATCTACATAGATACTATAGTACTTCACCAATTGTGAAGTGCCAAATACGCGTAAGACATAGCATTGTAGCAAGAAGCCCACTTTGTTTGAGAGAGACTCCAAGAATCCTAACCTATCCACTCACTCTGAGGAGGAAGCGAACAAACTGCTGGGAGACTTTCTCTGAGACAAGCAGCCATCAGCTCACAGAATTTTACTCCAGAGTTCAGAAGAAAAGCTTCACTTTTTTTCAATTTACATTTTTTAGCTCTAGACCATATCAAGTTGGAAAAAATATGGTTGTGTTCAGCTCTACTAGCCAGAAGTGGTTAGATTTAGTCTTCATTCCTGACATCTTTATTAATCTCGGGCAGTAAATTTTTTTTTATTCGCAGGATTACTTCTGAAACCTGATACAACTCCCACAATAAGAATGCTTCATGGACAGACAAGCGCCGGTACAGTACAACCATATCGCCAGCTCAGTGCTAACTGTTAGCCTATGACTTGTTAGATAATTTACTTACTTGTCAGGGGTCTCTGTGGTACCACATGTACTTCAAACTCCATATCAGACTCTGGGTAGAGCGCATACAACTCCATAATAGGGTGGTCCATTTTATTCTGTCGATCGAAGTCTGATCATCCATCAGTGTTTACAAATATCTATCTACGTGAGTTATGACGCCAGTGTTACACCAAAATCTGTGACCCTTCAGAATCTGTGTGACTGCTCTGGGGCGACTTCATGAAATGGGCGTAAAACATGTTGAGACTGGTTGACAGCTTTGGTGGTTCAGTGCAGTCAGCCGTTTTACGTATTAGACGCATGACAAAACTAATATTTAACACCAAATCAGTTTCTATAGTGGCGAAGGGAACAGATCTAGCTTATATATGCCTGTAGTTGACTTTTGGAATGTTTGAAAAGCATGATACACCACCTTTAAAAAGTTCACAAAGACACCCAAAATCTCAGCAAGATTTCCAGAAAATTTACATTTCATATAATGCCAGTTGTAAAAAGACGCAGTTCTGCACTGATTCACCGCACAGATCCGTATTTAAACAGTGGCAAATTTTCAGATGGTCTGCTTAAAGAAAGACAGGTTTATGCTTTTTATTTTGTATACTCAGCCAATCGTGTGAAAGCCTGTGCATTTGCACATGAATATTTTCATTATGTGTGTCTGCAATGTAAACTGAGGTTTTACCTGTTGGGAGAAATTTCAGTGCAGTCTGGCCAATATCAACTCCTTCCTCAAAGCCAAATGGAAGCTGGCTGGGGAGCCTAAGCACGACAAACCAAAGCAGCCTGGAGTCCTAACATCATTATATAGCTGAGAGAGGCAATAAAGCCAAGTCTTTGGAGATTACTTCTGCTGCAGCCAGTGTACAAACCCATTGCTTTCTGTCTTGCACATATGATCTTTTTGTCCAGTCTTGTACGACAACATGATAGATGATTTAGTCTTGAGGCTGCACTTGAACTCATCCTGGTTTTCATCACTTACTGATACACTAATGTGTCACTGCGCAGTACAATTGTATGCCATAACCTTGGGAGGAAAAAAGAGATAAGTTTTTACTAGAATGACTACAGCCTTTAATTTCTGACTGTAACATGTCAGCACAGATGTGAGCTGCACTGGTACGAGACGTAACAGATGAAGGTATTGCTTTGCGGAACAAGACAGATTTGGATCCCATCTGCAACCAGTTGCTCCTGGGGAAAAATGAGATTAATGATTTTATGAACATGATGAATGACTGAGATCAGTGATGACAGGCTATGAGTGACACGTTACAGGTGTAAACTCTCCCAATTCCCAAAACTCTTAAACACTATTTTCACTCTCCTCCATTCTCCTTCTGCAGGAAATAAGTACAACAGCCGCTCGTCTGCATCAAGCCGGCTTTCCTCACTGGCGAGCCATGACAAAATGCTCTGCCTGAGGTTATTAGGCGATGTGTGACCTCTGACCCCATGTAATAAACACGATTATCCACTTCTATGGAGTCTGGCTGTCAGTAGTCACCAGCTGAAACCCTGGGACTTTGCTGCTTGTTTGCGGCACTCTGTCTTTGCCAAGCGGAGAAACAGTTAAGCTGTCACACATCAGAGAGGACAAGTAGCAGCCTTTTGTGCAACACAAGACCAGTTGGTCCAATTGTGGAGAAGGAAAAGTGAAATCAAAGGGCTGCAAAAAACAGCTGCCGATAAGGCTAGGGTTACAAAATAAAGATGACGAGGACCAGACCACAATGTGGTCATGTGTGGGAGACTGAGAGTCGAAGTTCTGAAGCCATTACAGAGTTGCTGGTATTCAAGTTTTGACAAGACGTCACCTTTCACCAACTTTTGCCATTAAAGTTGCTTTTAATCTGGAGTGGCATCAAAATATAGGTGATGAAGTTGAACACGCTATAAATGGAATTAATGGTTCCGATCACTTCACTGCTGTTCCAGAAATGCAGATATTCTTACAGCTTTTACCTCCTGCTTTGTCACTAAGTGTAACATTTCGCTGGTCAGTCTCAATCTACCTTCCTTTCATCCTTCTATGCAGACTTTTCAACCAATATGGTATCAATTGATTAAAGAATTTTCCCAATAAATTGTGAAACTTACAAAATATCAAAAACAGCAGGAGCTGTTTGTCACAAAAACGGTTAACCTGTGATTATACATCTGACTTCTAGTTTCAGTTAATGATTTACTCTCCCTGTGGAGGATATAAAGGTACATCACACTGTGTTTGCATGCTGGGATGGGAGCACCATCTTGTAAGGATTGTTTTTCTGTTGCTGCCTAGTTAGCGTTTGTTTAGTCTGGCTCAAAACAGCTAAATCCAGTGGAGGAGGGAAGGGTTGAAAATTTGAAAAGAGGGGAGAAGTTGGGCCTTAACAGGGCAAATTAAATCAGGCTGCAGAATGCAAGAACTACTAATTAACAAGCCGCAAATTTGCCTAATTTGTATTCACTATGCAATCTTACTCCCTTTCCTTTTTTTTGGAAAATGTGTTAAATCAAACAATCTATAATTCTTCCAAGTATGTTCTGTGTTTTCTCTGTCACATCGCATATAGTGGGTTTGAAAACTATAACCCTGCTTTACTAAAATTTCAGCAGTCATGTATTTAGATGAGGATTTAACGTGCGCTATTGCTTTGCCATGGAAAGTTTAGGAGACCAAAAAAAGTTATAAAAGTAAAATGAAATTCGACTTGATGGAGATAAAGATATTAGTGGATGAGGAAAATAAAATATATGATATAATAATTATAAAATAAAAACAATACATCAAGCACCCATGTAGAGCAGAAGAGGCCATTATATGAGGACAAGGATAAGGAAACGCTGTTAGAACAAATCAAACATGCGCGCTCTTTGGCACAATTCCAGGTACTGGACCTGCGTGAAGTTGGCCCCCCATCCCACACAAAACTCAGTGAAAATAGTCTCAACTGCTTGCGCTACATTTGTACTGGTTTGAGTTTTGCATGGGATGGAAAACCGTCTGGAGAGAAGGAGCACGCAAGAGCTGATCTAAATGAAAAAAAAAAACATAAGCAAAAATACAGGAAAATAAAAAGAGATAATTAATGTCAACTACTGCACGTACTACATCTGCAGCTGTGAGTGTTCTGATTCATTTGTCTAGAATAAGCTGGGTTAAATAGAGATGTTGATTGTTATTTAATGTGACTTGTTGCTCCCTTACAGCCATTGGTGCATAAGGCTGCCGTTAGTACCTGCTTTTCAGATGTGCTAAAATAGACGCAAAAAATTGCCACCGCTAGCCATTGCATGGTTGATAAATCACATTGTGGGTGCAAAGCTGAGTTGTTTGCATAGTCTCCTCCCAATATTTTGCACTTTCTGTCTGAAATGCCCTGATTGCATATTCATCAATGGCAGACATGCCAAATGGATTGCGGGTGCTATTTTGCCTGTTTAACTGGTGCAACCTTTGTTGTGCCCTGTTAGTAAATCAGCTGTTTGCAGGTGCAATCAAGTAAGCACTTGTTCTAAACCTTACATAAATCAGGTGCTATGTGTTTTAATCAAAGACTGTAAAAAATATCGTCGTAGTATCCAGTCTTGTCTGAATAGGGGAAAGTAAAGCCAGTTGGGCGTGTTCCACTGTCGCCATATTGCCATGTCGTCACTCCCGGAAAATACTAAAATGCAAAGCGCGGCCTCGGGGCAAATAATTGGCAGCTGACATACTCTGGGCTTAATGCAAACCGAGCTAACTCGAAACTAACAGGGACTAATGAAGATTAACCTCCTGAATGGCGGGGTAAAGGTAAGACATGTTTGTACTTGCTGTTAGCTGCTAAAAACAACCATTCTTCTACTGTACTTTGCTGCAGACTGAGACCTTACCGAGAGCAAACAAGGAGCTAAATTCCAGCCACCGAGGCCAGCATCCAGTCTGCCACATGTCAATCAAAAGGATACACCCCTAATTATGGGTAATTTCAAGATTGAATAACATCTAAACAGAAGAGTTATAAAGAAATCCCCCCCCCCCCCCACCCCCCCTCACAGTTGACATGGGGGTAAACTTGACCTATTAAACCGAAAATGATTTTTTGAACCAACATGTTTACTTCTGCTGTGAGGTTGGCGTTTTTAACATGAGTCTGTGGGGATTTGCTCTATTTTGGAGCCAGCCCCTAGTGGATCAAGAAAGAACAAGGCTGAACAGTGAGTAGGCTCACTGTTCTCCAGCCGAGTTTGGTTTTAATCCTAAAATTTCCTTCTAGTTGACAGACATATTAACCATTTGGTTATGAGTAGGCATATGTGCTGAAAAAAGATTTTAGAGGTTGACCTTACAGTTTTAAAGACATTCAAAGACTGCAGACAAAATATAGCTTAACAACAAACATGAGGTTGAAACTACTGTGTTATATCAACTTCAGATTTCTATACGATGAACTCATGCTTTTTTTTAAAATACAGTATTTGTAAAACATAATTTTAGTTTCAGACGTGCACTTTCTTCAAATCCACTATCTAACAGCATCTGAGTCATGTTTGATTTAGCAACTCGGTCATTTGTCCAATAATCAGTTTTACTGTGTTGAACCAAGGAACATTTTAACATCACTTTAAAATCAGTACAGATTCTAATGGAGCTTTTAATGATGACTGAGCCTCTTTCGTCTGTCTGACACACTTACTGGACAGTGAAAAGGCAGCGGTGGAGCCTCTGAACCTAGCTGAGGTGATGGATAACATGTAAGAGGTTAATACAGCACTTTTCATACAAGACATATGTATCATTGTTGGCTGCATCAATTTTTCAAAGTGGTGGCATTCAGTCATTCCTCCATTAGTCAGTTTTCCATGGCTGTTCCTCACTCTTCATTTAGCCATACCTGTGAAAGCAATGGAACGGGCATGTGCAATTTGTCACTCAAGATTAACAGTACTCACAATAAGATATAAAAATCATAGCCTTTATGAAGTCAGTTTTCTCATGTGTTTTATTATCTTATCTGTTTCTGTAAGCATGGAAATCATTTCTGTAATTATTTTTTTAAAAAAGAAGAGGAAAATTACTAAAAATATTGTTTCTTCATGTTTGTGGTTCACCAGTGAGAGATTTCTTCAAGGGTTTAACCACATTACGATAACAGGCTAAAAACTTGAGAAAAACATGCTGTTTACATCACCTGAGAACACCGTCTACAGCATTGTTGCTGTTTGTCAGAGAAGCTGCAGCACTTAAAAATTTTGTTTTAATTATGACATGTTTTGGGATATAAATTCACATAGTGGTTGTGAGCCGTTGGAATACAGATGAATAATAAGATTAAGCAGAAACTTCAACCAAAAATAACCCTTAACCCAAACAATTAATTGTTTTTCTCTTGCTGGGCTGGCTCAGAGGCTGTGGAAAATGCTGCAGGAGAAAAATTTGACCAACGTTATCAACTTAATACCAAATCTGTTAGATTCCTGGATTCTTCTGAACAACCCATCGTAGGTCCAGCTAACTTATCACTGCTATGTGTCTGATAATCTGACACAAAACTTCAA
This sequence comes from Atherinomorus stipes, assembly GCA_023101725.1. Classification (NCBI taxonomy): domain Eukaryota; kingdom Metazoa; phylum Chordata; class Actinopteri; order Atheriniformes; family Atherinidae; genus Atherinomorus; species Atherinomorus stipes. The sequence continues at coordinate 671,533 of JALJCO010004872.1, forward strand.
TGTTCTGCCAAGTTGAAAGTGATACATTCATTATGAGTCAGATTTCTGCCTCAAAAAGGTTACAGTAAAGCACAGAGGGAGCAACTCACATATGTTACCAATATGTTAATTTCCTGCCAGATAAATGGAGAGCAGTGATTGTGTTAAAGGAGCTTAGGAGTCATTTAGATTTTCAACTGCTACCATTACGCTGCTGATGTGTTTTCCTTAGCTGCAGCACACTTGTCAGATATTATCAGAGCAACGCTACATATTATGGTGAGAAAACCCTGACCTCACATGTTACCTGTCCCCGCTTGTGCTGCCCTATTTTATGTAAATGACAGCGAATGCGGTGCACATACAGTAGCTCTTATTCACTGGCACTAATATACAGTGAACAACTAAAAAGCCCAATGAAGTAAATGCAACCCAAGCCTGGGAATAAGATTAATTAATTTTGCTAATTATTTTTAAGCTTTGGAGAAATTTAGCCAAAAGCGTTATTATTAACCTATGCAGGATAGATGGAGAGGAGAAAAAGGAGCAGAGAGGCTGGTCTGGACTGGGCAGTAAAAGAAATGAGGTGCAAGTATAAAAGCTGTTATTTTCTCATGAGTTCTGTTCAAATAGACCTCTACACATGCGGCACGTTTTCCTGGGAGCCACAATGAAAGGTAGCAGCAAGGAGCACAGGGGGCCTGAATCAAGCTGCTCTGTAAACGGACCTGACAACTTCTGATATTGCATTCTACTTTTTCTTCTGTGAAAGGTCCAGACTTTCCCCCAGCCTGCTCACCCTCCTTGTGTTGTTCTCTCCAAGGCCCTGCAGCACACGGAGCCCGAGTGGTAGAAACTACGTTCTGAAACACGTGCAGTATATGAAAGAAACATAGAAGATATACCAACAGTCACAAAAGCGCACTGAATTAACACACACCCCCGCCCCCAAAAGAAAAAAAACTAAAAAAACATCAAAAAACAAAAACTCATTGTTAGAAACATCTACATGGTAAATGCTAAATGATAAGCAATTCTCAGTGAAATCTCCCTCATTTCAGCACATCTATCATTCTGCATTTTCTCATGTGCAGTGGGCAGTGATTACTATCCCAGAGAATAGCAGAGAAATGTCAATTTATGTATTCAAATGAATAAAGTACAGAAATTAGAACAGCTGCAATCAGAAATACCCCCACCCTCTCAAATGAAATAAAAAAAAAAGAATGAATAAAAAGGAAACGGTCACCTTGGATACGGTGAATCTCACCCTCCGCTTCTGTTTTGCAATCACACAAGCACATATGAACGCAGACACACCTGTAAACAGAAACACACTAAAGCAGATAGATTTGCTCCAACTCAGATAAACTTCTCTTCCTTCTCCTTTACAGACACACACACACACACACACAACCTAACACCACTGGGAGGCTTTACTGAACGCCCGTTTCGATGTCCAACCTCGCTGCTGCACAGAGCTCATGAAATCTGGCTGTCATGCGTCCACTTGACAAGTATCCTTGACAAAGCAAATCCCAATCTATATGCAGCTTGGCAGGCGGGGACCTTGTCAAATGCTAATGCCAGGGACACTTTAGAGGTTGTTGCCCTCTGTGGTTATTTTTACAAACATTGCCTCTCCTCAGTCCTCTTGTTAGTGGAGCAGTACTGGAGTGAGCCAGCTGGTGGCGGTGTCTGCACTTGCTTCATCAATCACTCCCCTCTGCTTTCTCTCCCTCTGCCCTCTCTTCTTGTTATTCATTAAAGCGCCTCGGAATAATAAGTCCCCAAGAAACTGGGAACATGTGATGAAGTCGTAGTTAATAATGTATACGCCTCCCACCCACCCCTCTATCTTCCCCCCCCTCTTCTCTCCCTCTGTCTCTCTTCCATAACTCTCTCCCCATTCACCCCTCTTCCACCACACAACTGCGTGCTCCACCACCATGCCCTCGTGGTGAATGGGGGTAAACATGCATTAACATATTTATACGTTAAGCCCTGATTCGTAAGAAAAGAAAAAAAAAAAGATTGTGACAGCATGGAGGATGCAAAATGGCTCTTTTAAAAGCCTTGAGAACACAACTCCTTTCACACTTTGATGGTGCTCTTAAATTATGTTAGTCTAATGTGCTGGTGAGCAGCTATGTGCCACATGCATCCTCCAGGAATGGTCACTAAGAGGTGTTGCCTCATCTTTTTTGCTGCTGCCCAGTCTCATGTGATGTTTGTGGAGAAAAATCAACATAGGTGCTTGGAATTGCCTCAGAGGCCCCTCTCTTTATGAGAGATGCAGCGAGGGCTGCATTTGTTCGCACCATTCCAGGTTGAACAGTCATGCTTTGAGTTTTATGCAGATCACATCCGAGCTCCAACTTCAAATGAAGCAAACACTGGCAGAAAATCTGCTTAAGCCATCAAGGTGGCTTTTCTTCTTCTTCTTCATTCTTGTAAAGAATTTGCACGCTGAATATATCCAGGTTCTAATCAGTATTCAGGCCCTGTAGGGAGCTGGGACAGACCCAGGGACTATCCTATATGACTAAGAACCATATTTTGCTGATCTCACGGTGAACTCTTTTAATCTTGCACTATGCGGGCCACATCCGGGCTTCTTTCCTTTGTGAAGGGCTTTGAGAGAAAAGAGAGAGAGAGAGAGAGAGAGAGAGAGAGATGCACTTTCAGTGGACACAAATGGGAACAATGGGGACGTTATTGTTCTGCATTGGCAGCTCAATTATTGAAGCACGAGAATCAATATCATAGCTCCTGAGTATTTTCATAAGAAGCTGAGTAATGCATGGTGCTCATGACACTGTCACAAGAAATGGAGGATAATACTGTGTACACGGTGGAAAAAGCAGGCTCAGGAGAATCCAAATCGATTTAATTCAATTTGGGTCAGCCTGCCTTATTTCAAGGTGCTTCTTTTTTTTTTCATTTATGGCCAAGAAAAAAGAATATGGACAAAGTCGCTCCTACTTTCCAACCTGCCCCCCTTTCTTTTTCCCCTTTTTTTGCTTTATTTGTCCTGGAAAGAAATAACTTGGGATAGATTATTTCAAAAATTGACTGTATCCTTCATGCTTCTCTCTCATTCTCCCTCCGTCTTTCTCACTCTCATAAGCTCCAGATGCAAATGTGACTGTGTGTCTTCCCTATAAATAGCAGTCGCCAGAGGGTTTCTTCCAGGAGTCAGCCACACTTTCTCCAACATACCAAAATAACCAGGGGAGGGGGAGAGTGTGGGAGCAACACTGAGGCAATTCAGCCATTCTCACATTCAGTCAGAATACTCTATCAGCATAGAGATAAGTAAAGAAAGGCAAAAGAAAAAAGTTTTGAGTGATTCGTCAGCACCATCTGGAGCAGGCTCCTGATTGGCCGCCCGCTTGACGGTGCTCTGTCATGATTGGATATTGCAACATGCCCCAGTTTGGTGTGTATCTTTTCCCTGTGCTTGGAGACTTGACTTTAATGAATATCCAAACTGTCCAGAGTGTTAATAATAAGAAGTTCCCAATTACCTTTAAATAATGGGGATGCATTCAAGAGCTGAATATACGGAGCTCAGGGAAGTTACTGTCACTGTAATGATGAGCTGAAACGTCTGAAATGAAGAAGCAAATTTTTGAAATTGGTGGCATTATTGTCTTGTTTTGTTGTGGTTGCCCGGTACATTCATTTAATTGTATGTGCTGTGGAAGAATATTTTCCACAGGAGAATGGAGTCCATTACAGCCTCTGCGTTTAATGTTTTATACAGTTTCTGTGTCATGCATCCACGGCAATATGCTGGATGTGTCAGTGGTTTTTCAGGCAAATGGTTGAGTTATCATTTTTGCTGTTGCAGCAACTACATGGATGAATACATGATTTCCAGTTGTCACAATCAAGAGAGGGAACCTCAGTCAACAACTACAACTGTCTTGGTGTGATCAAGAGAGAACCATATATGATTTACCATGGCTGTATACATCATTATTATTATTGTTATTATTATTATTATTATTTTATTATTATTATTATTATTATTATTATTATTATTATTATTATATATAATAATAATAATAATAATAGGTAAATAAAACTGCAAAATTTCTTCTTAAATGTAAATATAAAAAATGAAAGTAAAGTTTAAACCTATAAGTTTCAATTCTAACTTACAAGTCTAGTAGTGACTGATAAAATGACAAGTCTACTAATAATAATGTTAATGTAATAATAATAATAATAATAATAATAATAATAATAATAATAATAATAATAATAAAAAAAACAACAACAACAACAACAGCAATAATAATAATAATAATAATAAAAATCCTGAATTCTTCAAGAAAATGGAAACGTACTGGTTTACTTTTTTTTTTAACTCGACTGAAATTGATCACATGGGATATAAAATTCAAGTAAGTAATAAAAAAAGAATGCATTAAATAAAAACTAAAAATTAAATTAAATCATAGAAAAATCCATTACAATCAGTGTTAGTTTAGATAAATAAATTGTCCTGATTGAAATAAAAACAAATTTAAGAAATGCTGCAAATGCATTAATATCTAAATAGAGTAAATAGTATTTTTACATTTTTTTTGCAGTAAAAAGTAATACAAAAAAATAAAAGAATCCAATTTGTAAATCCATGCAGTAGAAATATAGTTTTTCATTTTCCCAATTTTTCCTCCTTCTTTTGACATCTCAGCTCAGTCTGGAATTTCCTGTCAGTCTTAAAGCTTGCACCTTCTCTGTGAATAATATCCTCAACCCTTTAAAAAGGCTCCACCTCCACCGTGCTTCCCCACAAATATTCAAATAATTAAATTTGTCATCTCTGATTAGACAGCAAAAAATAATTCTCTTGCATTTGTGTGCTATTTAAAAAATGTAATTTGCCAGAAAGTTGCTTAATAATGATGCAGAGTTTTAGATTTAGAAATTCCAGTTAAAGATCAGAGCGACTACGACATAAACCCTCACTCTTGCTCTGCCGAATTGTTCTCACATTCATTTCAGAAGCTAAACACATTGAATGAGTCACACACAAACACCATGCAGGTACGCGGCTCCACACACCATCCTCTCCCCTCTGTCCTCATTAGGAAGGCTGCATTGTTTCACAGCTGATTGTGAGGATGGCACAAAATGATCCTGATGAAGTCTTTATTTTCCATCCCAGCTCACTAATCAATTTCATATTCTCTGTCCCCCTCATACCCCCACCTCCAACTCAACCGTTTTTTTCAGTCTCTCCTCTAAAAGCCAGACACTGAGCCAGGACTGAGACAAACACCCATGGAAATCATTTCAATAAAGACTGCCATCATATATCCATGGTGCTAACACTGTGATAGCAGGATTCATAGCAATTTAATTAGCAAAAAGAAATAGGAGGATGGAAACATCCCTGCATGACAGTATTTGCTTTGCTTGCCAAGCTAGGCAAAACCAAAGAGAAATGTTTGAGGAAACTCCTCCTTTCAAGCAAAACACAAGTTATTTATGAAAATATTCATGCATTTCTAGTTTTGTGGATCTTACAGGCATGTGATTACATGGGTTTATTCATACATTCAAATCTGGTGTATAGTAGAGTGCTAGAGGAAACGAGGTATGGTAACCTAAATGGAATACAATTGAATGAATGAGGATGAAAAACTATAAAAAAAAAAAAAAAATCAAATGCACACAAAGCCACTTTGCACGTGTAACCAGAGTGCAGCCATGCACAACCTAAACATTGGCTCTACAGCACAATCTAAATAAACGGCTGCCCCTTGTTACTTTAATGTATTCGCTCAAACCAACCTGAATTGCATTCCCTGTGAATGATATCACTGTTGATGAAAATGCATGAATACTCGTTCACAGGCCCAACCTCTCAGAGGCTGCGGCGGCTCTCCCTCTGAAGAGACTGTACTCTTGAATTGTTAAAATGTCTTGCTCTCTCCCTGTCGACTGTTCCCACAACACAGCGCAGGCATGAGACCCGTGTTGCTGAGGAGTCAAGCCGCTTGAGTCCTGAGACAACGGCCTCTAATCCACTGGTGTTTTCAAAGCAAGATGAAGGGGCAATTGAGTGCACACAAGTGCAGATTTTAGTAGAGCAGCTAAGCTATGGTAAAATATTTGGATGCAGCAAAGCGGGGATTTTGCTTCTGCATGCTCCACTCCACGCCTTTTTTTTTTTTAGGGGGTGTGAATATATGGATGACATTTGTCATGTTGGGTTTCGGCTCATTCTTGACTTCTTTTCTTTAACATATCTAAATGCATTAAAGAACAATGTCATCACACCGTGAATTCAATACAAAAATGAATGATAATTCTCTTTTCATGGATACTAAGATATACTTAACTCCCATAATAACAGTTTGGAAAACAACAACACTAATAATTTATAATTATTACATGAGCATGTACAACAATCTTTACTTCTGTAATATCTTGCCTGGTTTCTTTTCATTCCATGGGCAAACTAAACTAGATGGATATCTAAATCTATTTTGCCCACAGAGGCTGTTGTGTGCTTGCTGCCTGCCATTTGCAGCCCTCTGAAGCTCCATTAGTTGGCTTGGTGAGCTCTAGCTACGATACCTCACGGGACAGCAAATAACAGCTCCGCTGAAGGCTCTTTGAGAGTGACCGATTGTACATTTGTGGGAAAAAGCCTGCAGCTAAGAAAGAATGCCACTGTGATTGTCCACATTCATTGAAACTGAGGCTTATTCTTTCCCTTGGACTTCAGCGCCATATATGCAAGTGATGAAAATGTGATTGTGAACTCCAAAGGATATTTCTGTTGCGGGGTGGGTGATATGTATCTCTGTGGGTCTGTTTACTTTTTTTTCCACTGGCAGGAATATTAACAGGAATCCAACGTTTAGTGCTCCAGTAACCCCAGTGATTAAGACCTGCTGACAGTTGAAGGTAAAGTTTATTGTTACTCAGGAACCCGGGGTGAGCTGCCATATTAAAAACGGGCTCTGCATGCAGAGCTGGCCGTGAAAGCAGACACAAGGAACGAGGCGAGATCAAAGAGCTGCCCAGTGAGTATCTCACCACTACAGAGATACTGTTCAGTCGGGGAATGTGTGTTTATGTGAGTGTGTGCTGTCAGAAAACTGAGCAAAAGGATTCATTTGAAAATACAAAACTATACAGTGTGAGCACACAAATACAGTGTGAGACGCAGTGAAATGTTGAAGTGAGCTATATACATATACATACCTAAACACACGCACGCATATAATACATATAAAAATATGTATATATATATATATATATATATATATATATATATATATATATATATTATTTATTTATTTTTTTTTCTGACAAAATTTGTTTTTTGAAACATACATTGCTTGTTGAACATCTAATTGTGCTTAAAATAAAAATTCTGAATTGATTTTTACTCCATTTGCACTGGCCAAGACTTTTGCATCAGAAAAACAAAACTGAAAAAAAAAAAACCAAACAGAAACCAACAAAACAAAAACAAAAAACCCTAAAACCTCAACTCATGCTTTTTATACAGCATCATTCAAAATGCACTTACTGAATATGAAAAAGGTGATCAACAACAACAACAACAATAATAATAATAATAATAATAATAATAATAATAATAATAATAATAATAATAACAATAATAATAATAATAATAATAATAATAATAATAATAATAATAATAATAATAATAATGATTATTATAATAATTTCAAGCAAAAACACCTGTACGCTCTTGTTGTCCTCCTTTTTTTTACCAAATTTGTTTCCAGTATCCAGTATCGATGCTCAGGTCTACAGATGGAAATGCCACACAATTTGAAGCTTCAGGGATTTCATTAAGATGAAAGTTTATGTCACACATGTGCTTGCAACTATCAAGTGCAGTAAACTGAGAAGTCAGTTACTCTCCAAATTTCAACAAGTCCTTGACTCAAGTGGACGGACGTAGAAGAGAAGGAGAGAGCCTGTAGGATTAGGCCTTTAGGTGTCACTGTACTTTCAAGAATCTGTCTTACTCACAAACACACACATACAGTACATGCACGCACACACCTACACGTGCACTCTCTACTAAAATGGTGTCACAATGGGGCATCTATTGTTCAAGAACACTGGGTCTGGCTTTCAGTTGGCTGTGGCGATGCACAGAAGGCTGTGTACAACACTGGGGTTCCCATCTCCAGGGATGGATGATTAATGGGAAAAACAGCAACTTAAGAGTTGTTCACAAAGTCATACTTTGCACTGAGATGTCAATCTGAACCCCAACTTTGACCGCCATCAAGTGTTTCTGCCACAGAAAACATGCTGAACAAATTCATGCTTGCAAAACAAAAAAAAGAAAATGTTAAATTCCCACAAACGAAATCTGTAAGCAAAGTCAAGGTTTCCAAAGTTTAATTGAGACAAATTATACTAATGTTTAACTGGTTCTGTTCCTTGGAATTCCTCTCTTGCAGAGCAAAATACCCCTGAAAAACTGGGCAAAGTTGAAAAAAAAGAGATGAAAAGAGGCTTTTTAAAGTCTCAACCTCACACATTCAACACTGCGAGAACAAAGTTCTACCATAAATACATCCATATGCTCTCTTTGTGGCTATGCATATTTCTATTCAAGGAAAACATGCGGTTATGTGCTGACAGACTTACTATTCAGAAAATAACCTTTGTAGATGAGAAGATTTGAAACTGTTTTTCTGCCACACCCCCCTCTTCTCCCTCTCTTTCTCCCAGTGTGATTTTGAAGCTGTATCACCCCAGATAGAGATCTGCTGTCTACGCTGTGTTCAAGCCTAATCAGCCCTCACCTTGTTATGCTGTTAATATTCAGACATCCTTTTCCTCCCCCCAAAAAATAAATATACAAAGAAACGACAAGCATAATCAGAGGGCCTGAGCAACAGCGGCGAAAACGGAGCCCCAATGACTACAAATACCAACTGTAAACACATGCTAATAAACACAACACTGGTTGTTTTGAGTCACTGATCTAGAGGAAGAGGATGAGGGGGTGTGACAGGCCTAGCTGAGCAACATCTCTCAAATACAAATTTGTGTGTTTATTTGTAGGGGCTGCTCATGTTGACGAAACATTGCCTCCGGAGGCAGCTCTTGTCATGGTGCCCTTACCTTGTTAGAGTTACTTTTGGGTGCTTTTGTACGGGCATTTGACTGAGCAGAATGTGAAAGTTGGAAAAAAACAAAAACAAAATGTTAAAAATACTGAAAGGTTACCAGTTTGGGGCAAAGATGGATATGCACTTCTGCCATGCTTGATAAAAAAGCAAAACTAGCACTCACTGTGCTGCATGCAGCTGGGTAAATTATCAAAATGCAAATTACATTAGAAAAAGATGGAATGTAAAAAAAGTCAAGCAGTTGCCTGCTTGACTTTTCCCCCCCCCAAACAACCTGCTTTTTGCACCAGCAATGTAATGTTTTCTTTATCACGGGAGAAGTGAAGGTTGGTTTGGGACAAACGGCTCTGCCTGCTGAGCTGAGACGAACACTTCTGACAAGATTTGGGTAAGGTGAGGACACTGTGCCCTTCCTGCTTTGCGTAGGATTCTACTACAACTTCTCAAAACAGTGTTTAGCCAAGATGGAAAAGGCAGCAAGCAGAAACAGCTGTTTTCTCTCTCTTGCTTCCTCTTCTTCCTTCTTTTCTTTCACTTCCCCAATTTTTTCTCCCACTCTACTTTATGCCTCTGTTTGAAATTAGCTCCAAGACAAAGAGGCTATGTGTTGCGACATGGCATGCTTACTGTACCCGTGCGGTTGGGATTTCCGGTGCACAACCTTCCAGGCATGGCTGCACAGGTAATTAAAACTCTTTTGGATTCTTTCTACATCTCCGCTGGCAGGGTTGTTAGGGGCAAGACTTCAGGAGACAAAGGTTGCTTGGCACATTTTTAGAATGTGACTCCGAATCAGCATCCGTGGGAGGAGAAAGACGAGAGGGAGCAAAAGTAGAATATGAATGTTCAGGAAGGTGAATGTGTGTGTCTCTCTGTGTGTGAATAGTACAGTTAGAAGAGTTTAGGGGGGGTGGTGTGTTTGAGCAGAGAGATAGGCAGCAGCCTGTATAGGAGGCTTTGTGACCTACATTGAGGTGGGAAGAAGTGATAAACGTAGAAAAGGAGCAGGGAAGAGAGAGGAGGAGGGTTAGAGACCAAGAATATAGAGAAAGGAGTAAGTGATAAAGAGGTAAGAGATAGAGGTGAAAGACAGTGAAAGAGGAGAATTCCTAAAGAAAGGAGAAGGAGGCAGGAGCAAAAGTGTTGGGTTTCAAATCCAGTACTCCCGACAGTGGCACGCCAGATGACCTTGGGCATGTCATGCTGCCATCTGTTCCCTCTGTCTGGCCTGTCAACATACTTCTAACTCCAGTTAAAACATGACATTCCAGCTTCCTTACACACTGACGGGCAGCCGTCGTCACCCCAAGAGAGCAGGATAGAGAGACACAGAGAGAAAGAAGGAGAATCCAGAGAGGAATCATGAGATAGCAGGAGGGGAGGGAGCGATACAGCATGGACAAGGAAGGGAGTGACCTTTTCTCTAACAGCCCATCTTTATGAGCTGATATTGTTATCAATGTATTACTCCCTGGATGGCCACTAGAGCTACAATAACGCCATTGAACTGACAGTCCATCATTGTAGGACAAAGAGGGGTGCTAACACTGACATCCTATGGGGCACTGGGTTGCAACTGATTGCCCTCATAAATGAGCATGGCTCTCATAAAATCATGTGGTAACTGCTTTGTGGTGCACGGGGTGAATGCTTCTGCTACAGCATCAATGGCTTGAGTGGCGCAGGCCGCCTGCTTGTTGTGGTGTCCAGTGTTTTCTGATGTGAAGTTAATCATGCATTGAAATGTGTTTGTGCATTTGGAACAATGGGAGGAAGACAAACAGGCAAATTAACACCTTCCTTTCTGTTTGCATTTCTATATTTGTTTATTGTTTACGTTTTTTAATGCTTAGACTTCATTTCCCAAAATTAACTTTTTTTCCTTTTTTTTTCCCAAAAGTATGCTGCTGAGTAAAGTGCACTTATTTTTTAATGTGGCAGCTGGAAAGATACAGTTTTGATGTGTTTCCATCGTAGCAGGTCAGCAGCTCCTGAGGTAGTGGACCACATAATTATCCTTGAACATATGTTTATGATTTGATTTTACGTGCTAATAAATACTTATCAATTGTTAATGACTTAGGCTCTGTGCATGCATGGTAAAAGGTTGATGCCAGAACATGAAATGCTGTGCAGCAAATTTACTTTATTGTTAAATAAATCAAGAAGGACTTCAGAACACCAATGTTCTCGCTATGGCTAGTAATTCAAGCTCCAAAAGTAACCAAGAATACGAGCTGTCCTGGGTCAGAACTCAGGGGTTGTCAATGCTGAAAAGCAATTTTATGCCTTTTTAACATCCTTTTTGTGTTGCTCATTTTGATTAAAATTTGATATCCATTGGCTTCCATGGCCCTATGCGAACTTTGGGGATGCTGAGTGACAGTCAAAATTTGGAGGAGAAGAAGAGATTTACATCTTCATTATAATTAATCAGTAGAAATCTCCACCTTCACAACAAAATCAAGACACTAAGAGGTTACTTTTAAGGCTGACAAAAAAGATAGACATTGCTTATGACTTGTTTTGGGTGTGCAACTTGGCATACCTGGCATATTTGGGATGGGGTTTATTCAAACAACCACGCTGACATGAATATGTATACATAAAATGACTGGAATTGAATAAATAACCACAAGCTACTTAAATCATTACCAGGCTCTATTCATGGGTAACATTTTACTTTTACTTGTAATATATTCACTTGCAGTTCCTGAGCAAAACATCCAAGTTCACTTATTACAGCCAAGCGAGGTGAGGTGGCGTGCTGACGTTAAGGAGCAACTCAACAGAAAGCATCTGGGACTGTGCCAATAACCAGAAAGATAATGACACCTGTTTAAATTCCCCACCAATTATGAATGGAATAATTACATTTTGAGTTGAAGACTGAAGAGTACAGTCTCTGGTTCAAATTTCCCTCGCATAACCTCATGCCCTGCCAAACAACAGCATACTTTCCATGCAGTCCTTACACTCTGGGGATTAGGGGAGGTAATTCTACAAAGACCAGACCTTGCACTCTCCTCCCCATCCTGCAATGACTGATATGTAAGGGAAGTGGGACCCTGACCCTCTCCTGACTTGGGGAAATTGCTGTGACCTCTCTATGATTTTGGGAGGAAGCCAGAGCTGGCACATAGGTGCAATGGCTCCATGGCAGCTTCTTTTGACCTCAAGGACCTTTAGTTGGCCAACCCCCTTTGGTCATTTATTCACACACGCACACACACACATACATACAGAGCTCCTGCTAGATGGATTGGGTTACCCCTTAGAAGCAATGGCTGCCTCTGTTTTGCATCCTTTCCCCATTTTCATCCCGGGAGCCGAGGAACGCCCCAGTCATTAACACCAGCAGCCTGCCTGTACCGGCAGCTAAAAGGTCTGCATTCATGAGGGACATCCTGGAAACCAGATGTGCTTGTGAAAATGTGTGTGTGTTTGTGTGGATGTGCATATACGGTTGCTTGAATGAAATTCAAAGTGTTCAGCAGCGGATCAAGCCATGTGTACGCCTGAGCCCCCAGGGCCTGAGTGGTGCACAGGTCACCCCAGACAAAATGGAGGTGGGTGGGGTGGATCACATACACACACTTAGAGATTATGAATCTGTGCATGATCATTTTTCAAGCAAAAAATATGGATACATTCTGGCATATATATGCTTTATGTCCTTAGATTTAAATGTTAACCCCTTCCCATGGATAGTCTAGACTTACAGATATTTTGGGTTTCACATATTTTGAGATGTAACCTGTTTGGAAACCTACTTGAGAATAGTTTCTAATGAATAGTGTATAGATTTTCTGAAGGAATCAAGATAACAATAACAAAAGTCTGAAAGGCCTGATGATAAAAACATGGTTTAATTTGATTAAATAGCCATGTGACTTGTTATATAGATCTATGTTATGTATATCTAGATTACTAGGTGTGAATTAAAGCTCTAACATTGGCAGTCTATGCCTCTGATCTTTTCTTCTGCCCTCCCCAGGGTATGTGATCTTCATCATTTTCTACCAATATATTTTTCCTTGAATTTAGTCTGTGGGAGTCACTAAGGTAATCTTTGGAAGCTCAATAACATACCTGGGAAATGATTCTGAATGTTAGTTATTAAACACACCAGGATGCTGTGAAACATTGTCAACACTGCTAATTAGGGAGTTTTGATTCTTGCCATTAACTCATTTTTGTTCCCACACAAATCAGAGACTTAAAATATCAAACAGTGCCAACAAATCTTTGCCACCCACAGAAAAACAACACCGTTGCCAGAACTAAAACAAAATGAAAATACACTGAATATGTTTCAGAGTCAATTATTTTCTTCTAGTAAGGGCCCTACGAACACTGGGCAGAACTGTCCATTTTGAAGTGGCAATCCATTTTGGCTAACTGATGTCATGCAGCCTGTCACGTTAGGCTGCGTGAAGCAGCAGGCCTATAGCTCATCTCAGTGGTTGCTCGCTCATGGTGGGGACAAACGACATTTCTTTCTCATTTGGAAGGAAATAACGGGGCCAGAAACTGCGCTGGCAGCCACACAGAAACTGTGCCCGAGAGCTACACGCAACCAAGGACACCAGCCAGTCTTTGTTTTCCGCTTTTACTGACACTTAAAAAGCCACACAGACATGGTTATTTCAGTTCTTGAATTGCTTTCTGTTGTCTGAAACTGGCCATGTGTTCACCGCAACCTGGTTGTCATTTCCACTGGCCACCACAAAAACTGCAACAGTGACCTTGATTGGGGAATAGAGAGCCCCTTAGCCTATTTTAGTTGGTACGGTCACATATCTACTCTGACTATTCCAATTTTCATGACCTGCACAAGGAAATCCGTATGCCGGAGACAGCTTCATTATTAGCGTGCCTTGCACAGAGCTCAGTGGCAGGATATTGCATAGAGGAGCATATAACAGCTGAGCAATCAGAGTTGGGCAGCTGGGCATGCAGGTATTGTAATTTTAATTCCCTTCTCAATTCCCAGTCTGTACAGTGGGCTGTTGTTCTTTTCAAACCAGACTGAGGTAAAATGTCATTGAAAAACGCTCTGCGTGCTGAAATTTTGAGAGAACCAGAAAAGCACCTCGTATGATTTCACCTAATATTTTGTTCAAAGTAGAAACCACTTGCTGATTCCCACTCCGCATGTCTTTTACACATTCTTTCTGTGATACCGTCAAGCCTATCAAACAGCGGCTGTGACAAAGAGAGAAATATCAAAACAAATACCTGCAGAGTAACTTTCACTGTGGCAAAGAAGGTCTAAGGAACAATTATCTGGAAACCTAGCATCCGCTGCATGCAAGGATATACACAAAGTACACGGTTCCTGAGGAAGTTTGAAGCAAGCATTAGCATAAACTGTCAGCTCTTTTTTTCTTTATCTTGACTACATTTCAAATACAAGATAGCTTCTGCTTCCATCACTACATTTATGGAGTAAAATGCCTCCCTGTTATCCACCATCTAAATGGCCATTAGCTAGACTAACCCAATTAGCGGAACAAGATCTAACACAGCCTTCCATTGTCCTTCCATCACAGGAAACAGTAGAGGTTTGCTGCATTCTGATCAAATGTATGGTGATTAATGACTCTGCTCTCGCTGTGTTGACAGGCTGTAACAGCTCCAAAAAAATCAGCCCCACATTTAGACTGCACATATTTGTCTGTAAAACTGACACTTGAATGAATAAATTGGAAAATAGCTCCATCAACAGCCAGCCTACCTACACACTTTTTTTTTTTACCCTTCAAATGAAGAATAGGAGTGAGATGCTGTCAGCTCTATGTTTCCTCCTTGACAATCCACATCTGTGCATTGGGAATAATGACCAGTCTGAAAATATTAGAAACTCAGGAGCAAAATGCTTAAAGGTCGTTTTAATTATACGGATGGGCTGTCGAACCGTCATGCTTGAGAGGAAATAGAAACAAATGATGTAACGGCTGAATGACGAGGTTGCCAATAGCTTGGTTGGCACAGCTGCAAGACGCTCCAAAGCATGGAATTTTTTTTTTAAATCACACTTACGCTCAGAAAACATTAAAGGCCACATGTTCTGACAGAGATAAAATCAGAGGCAAGTTGGTGAAGTGGAAAAATTGAGAGCGCATCCTTACACCGGGTTAAACATACCCCGTGCACTTATTCTGTGTTCCTTTAGAACATTTGTGTGCTCGGTCTATAATGAGACACTTTTTCCAAATGTAAATTAGAACAGCTGAAAATGACTTGAAGAAGTTAAATTAAAATGCATAGGACACGTCACATGCTCCTTTGTTGGTCTGAACCGTGTTAAGATATGCTGCTATAATAAACTCCAGCACAAAAACATGACAGGAAAAAAAAAAAAAAAACTGTCTGAGAAAAGGAATTCAAAGAAGACCAGAACAGAAAACGCAGCAGGGCTGAGACAAACATGAACTAAAGAAGAAAAAAACAGCGGGGAAAAATATAAGAAGAAAAAAGTTCTCTGCTCCTTAAGTGTATTTAAAAAAAAGAAAGAGACTTATAAAGCTATAAATCTCTTAGAAAGGAATTAAATAAAGCAAAAAAGAAATAACAAACACTAAACGTCATGCTGCTTTAAATGTCTGCCGTCTTTCTCCCACACCGCAGGAGTTCAAAAGAATAATAACTTTGCCCTCACTCATCACCACCCAGAGAAGCGTTAGGGCAGCTCATAATCTTGTTTTTTTCTTTTTTTAATTAGTAACTCTAATCTGATCATTAAGGGCAGCAAAAATCAGCAAAGCTATAGTTCAGCTGTGAGCCAGGCTAATAACTGAGGTGACGGCAGCAGAAGACTCACATCTGTCTGATGACACTTTCTGCCATCTCTACCAGGCTACGTGCTGTGACCAGAAGGAAAAAGGGACATTAACAGGCACATATTGTGCAGGAGGGAAAATGAAATGGCGACAAAGACTGAATGCATGCATGTATACACTCTGGATCAATATCTTGTGTTTTACATATGCATTTTAGTGTAGCAGCAAATCAGCTTACAAAGATGACATGCAGACAACAAAAAGACAATGAACTCTCCTTTCAAAGACCTTTCCAATTTACTGTAATGCTGCCAATTAAAGCTTGTGATTTTTCACAAATACCATCTTAAGCCAAGATGACAACACCTTTAACAAAACTGGTTAACTTAAAAATAATCTGAAGTGTGTGGTTAGCTTGTTTCCAGTTTGTTTTTTGTCTGCATCTGTCGGGTCAATAATTGGGAGCAAGGATGTAAGAGTCCAGGTGATTTTGAACTTATTGCCCCTGTTGCTACTCTGCAAAGCATATGGGACGCAACATATTGATCTTGGATGATGTAAGAATGCATCATGCATTCAAGGTTACATCAATACCTAGCAGGGAAAAAAATAAAATGAAATAAAATAAAAGTCTTAAAAACCTAAATGGATATAGCATCCGGCCACAAAAGGTTAAGAGACAGTGAGAGCACTAGCCAGAAGGGAAGAGGATGGAGGTAAACCAATGAAGTGGTAATGTAAGGCCGCTGATTGAGAGCAGATGGAAGGAGCAGGAGGTTGTGATTAGTGCTATACGGGGACTCGGACTCAGCAGTGTCTAGTGGTGGTTGGCCCTGAGGCAGCGGCGTCCTCAGCACTCGCTCCATCCCTTCCCATGATACAACCGTCACTGGCCAGAGAATCCCAGCATGCCTCCCTGCTCTTCCATCCACCGAGCGCTGTGCAACACCGAGACCATTTCTCAACATTCTGGCATAAACAAGACGTCCTGTTGGCATGAAAGCGCCCCTGAAGGAATTACACGGTTGGTCTCATCGTTTACATCTCCATGCTGGATGAGTCTGAAATTTACTGTGTGTATTACTGAATGTTCCTGCACATTTGTCACATTATTACCACAGACACTGACGCTGTTTTGCAATGCTATTTATTTATTCTAACGTTATTCTCGTCCACTTCTCTCTCTCACTCAATCTGACGCTGACCCCCTAGCAACTTCAATTCAACCATCACTCAGCACAGCACAATTTCGGCCAGAGCCTCAGTTGGCCGAATTAGGGTAACTTGAGCTCCTCTAGATTGTAATCAAAGCAAAAATAATGAGAGCAGGACAAAGACCAGCGCTATTACTCCAGCCGGCTTAACATTTCTTTCTCTGAGTTTTGTGTTCTTTTCTTAGCTCTCTCCTCTGTCTCCTTCTCCTCCCTCTGAGTCCAGAGAGAAAAACAAACAGAAGAAGAAGAGGGGAAGAGAAAAAGAGGAATGACGAAGGCTTGTAGCAGAGGAAGACAGAAAGAGGGTAAGGGCTGCACAGGAGGCAGAGTGTGGGGCAGCGGGTCTGTGCGAGCCTCCGCTGCCGGCGGCTTGCAAATGAACTAATCACCTGAGGGGATTCTTCTCAGCTTACTTAAACAACTAGTAAGTTAAACACACATGCTTCACAGTCATCACGATGTGTGTGTGTGTGTGTGTGTCCTCATGGGTATGTGAGCATTCATGACCTGCTGCCCAACTGACTGAGGCAAGCAGCAGGCCGTCAAAATAAGAAGGCATCTGTTCCAGAAAATCCTGGCAGGGGTAGAGACAGTTAGTGAGATGAACTGGGAGAGAAGCCGGAGCCAGTGATGACACCAGCGTACGGTGGCTCCCATTCGAGCTTTTCTGATTGTTTTTCTTTGTAATAATAAAGGGAAACTAAATGATATGTGACTGCAATTTGCAAAGAAAACATGGGGTCTGCTGCAAATTAGGCATGCTGCTCAACTTCCACCTAACTTCCATGTAAATATAAGCGGTTTGGGGTTGTGACAAGGAGACACAAAGGGAAAACAGGGTAAAAATGAGTTAAGGGGGGAAAAAAGCAGTGAAGCACTCGAATGAGTTTGACTATTTTTCCTGTCTTCATTCGCTCATCTTTGATGCTCTCTTCTCCAGATTCTGAAGCTATCACTGATTTTAATAGTGTTATGGATTGTCTCTTTTGTGCGACTAGCTACATCAAGAGTGCCGCAAGACTAATTGAAAGACTGAGAAGAATAAAAACAATTTAACCATCCATAACTGTTGCTGTTGAAGTCTTATCATACACACAAAAATCAATCACCTCCCAATTCTCTCATCTGTCTGCATTGTGGTTTTCTGAACAAAAGCTGGAAAAACATCACATCTGACACCCCCCCCTCTTCAATCTCTCTAGTCCTCTCTTGGAGCTACTGTCTGACAATGCTACGGCAGAGGCAAAAAGGCAGCTGCACCAGCAACATAAGAAATTCTGTAAATTTCACACTCTGCTGCCTGCCAGAAAAACCTTGGGCCCAGATTCGGTGATTTGGCCTCTCCAGTGTCATTCCAACCTCCCCACCCCACGCACACACCTTCCTGCCTGCCACCCGCAGAGGACCCTGCTGCGTTCCAGCTTCTCCAGCCCCAGAAAACATCTTGAAGTCGCCAGCGATGGGGTCATGTAAAAAATGTTGGAACCAGCTCAGGTCTGCGGCTCTGTGCAATCTGTGTTATGCTCAAAGAGGCCACAATGAAACCAATTACAGCACACGACTACAGAGAGACAGCGGTGAAAAAAAACAATTAAGCCAATGTTTGCATCTAGAGCCAACATCATGAAATATTCTGCTTTTGGATAAATCAGTTTTTTTGAATAAACATGGAGAATATTGGATGATCTGTTATTGTGGAACACATTGTTTACCACTGCCTCACTTACAGTATCATCTGCTGGCCTGTAAAGCAGCGTTTCCTTCTTTTTTTTAGAAAAAATTCCACCTCTTGTGATGACATCTTTTCCAACACACCTATCCACCGAAAAAAAAAAGAAAGAAAAGAAAAAAATAAATAATTTTTTGTCAAGGAAACATTGGCCCTTCCTTTCAATTCTACATGGCAAAGCATTTACTTTAAAGATGAGCTGTAGGTTGCAGACGCTATCAGAAGGCTGTTATGCATTTTGATGCTCAGAGCCTGGAGGGGGCAGTGAAAATGTATTGATGGGGAAAAGAGGTCCTGTGCCAAGCAATTTACAGGACCACCTTCTTTCCATATAGAGGGAAAAAATAAAAGTTAAGTGAATAATTCTGCACTGTGGTGTGCAGTCACCAGCTGGGGCCCTTCTGCATGCTGTTGTGAGGGGTGTTTATACAGTACTTCTTTGGGATACATAGAAAAAAGAAGAAAATGTCAGGGGATTAAATTGAATTAAAAATGTTTAATGCTGGGATTTATTCATTCATTTTTAAGAAAGTTTTTATGTGGGTGAATCAAACAAGTCTAAACAAAATAGATAAGTTTATCAGTGTGTAACAAGAAAGGTAATTCTAATGGTTGATAATAAGGATGTGTTGCTCCTTTAAGCATGTGTTTGTGTGGGTGTTTAGCTATGCAGCACTTAACTGAAAAAAAAAAAAAAAAAAAAAAAACGTCAGATTTTTTTCAACTTTAGCAATATCTGCCTTAAAAAAAGGAGCATTTTTCAAGTATGCAATTTTCAGTCATCAAGAAACCACTAAATATGGTCTTGTGCAATTAAATTACTTCCAAATTTTATAGGCACTAGGAGGTTAATAGCTGGTTACATGTTTATGTTACATGTTATGTGGCACATTTATTGTACCACTGGTCGCATGACTGCAAAAGAAATACATGAGTGCTTTAAACGTGGATTCTCACCAAGCCACAAGTCCAACGCCATGAATGAAACGTGGATTGAAATACCACATTAGGCTTGAAAACAATTTTAAAATCCCCCCCCCCCCCCCCCCCCCCCTTTTCCCTACCACTTTATTTCATGGTACATCAAAATATGGAGGGATATTTTATATCTATTTTTATCTGCTACACACTGTGGTGCCAAACTGCCATATAAACATTGTATTTGTCAGCTCTGGTCTCATTTGGATGACAACAGCATTTTGTACAGGCAGTCATTGGGTTTTAATCAGGAGCTGGATTTGTTATGCAGCATCCCAGTAATTAACTGATTGATAATTTCTGGGTTGGTTCCCCTTAATTACAGGGCTGATTGTAATGAAAATGGTGATGCAGTCAATTGAACATAACCTGCACAGACTAGGACACCTCTTGCAGATTTCTGCCACGTCTGGTTCCCGCCCATACTCCTACATACCAAAATTATTTAAAAATCTTCTGTCTAGCCCTATTTACCACACTTTTATTATCCCTTTACAGATACACACAAAGCTGGAATTTGATGTATAATAACATGCAGTTAGAGAACATTTTCTGTATAATTATGCATATTTCTCATCTTATATTGAAATTTCTGAAAAAGGCTTTTTGATTGCTTTATTAAGAGTGAGTACAAATGTCCCCCTAAATATATTTGTGGCTACTGTTTTGCTGGCAAGATCTTGCAAAAAAGGACAAAATGCATAAAGTAAAAAAAAAAAAAAAAAAAAAAAAATCAATATCTTAAAGCTGTAAGTAACGGTATAAGCACAGCTTGTGGTGAAATGACAGTTTCAAAAGAGGGAGCCACCCTGCTGCCACGGAGCGGAGCATTAACAAGACAACATGATGTGCTGTCTCTCATTTAAACACACAACCAAGTTTTAGAGAGATCACCTTTTAGCAGGTTGACAACACACAGATCTTAAAGATTGTTTTTTTCCCCTCTGCACTAAACTGGATCTGCTTGTCAAAAATTTTAATGGAAACACAATTAAAAAAAATTAAAAAATTGCACCATTACACAAGTCCATTGCCATCAAAATTAGTTAAACAACTTTTTAAATTAAACATTTTGCTCAAGAACTCCTCAAGAACTTTACCAGAGTCAGCAATAAGCCAAAACTGAACACCTGCAAATGTTGCAGCCCCTCAACGTGGCAACGAGCTTCTTCACGTCTTCTTCACATAACGCCTCTTCATCATGGTGTCCTGCTCTGAAAATTACTTTCTATTTATCCAGAATAAATGCATCAGTTTTATAAGGTTTATAATGCTGCCACATCAGAGATCTCGATAAATTTAATAAATTAGACATCTTGCATCTTGTTTTTCACAGCCGCAATAATTACAGCGCTTTCAGCTGTTGAAAGGACTGCGGCCCTCAAACTCAATCTTTTGTTTAGCTTTTTGGCAAGTGGCAGATATGCCCTAACCTGCTATATGAACACATCGTCATAAGAAGCCAGCCAAAACCTATTTGATCACAAAGCGTTAATTGCATCAGTGCCTGTAATATTACTATTGTTCTGGGAATTATAATTCCTTCCAGTCATTTTTAGGAAACATCGTGTCAGTCTCACACTGTTTATGTTACAGCTTAGAAAAATATAATTCTCTCTGGAGGAACTTTCACTTAATTTTTCAATATTTCATATGGTTGACATTCTGGCTTAAGTTAGTAAAAGGAACAGGCTGACTGCAGCTGACAAATGTGGCAGCTGCAGATGAGGAGATGGCAGTTTGTTCATGAACCAGTAGATGATTGAGTCACTCTGCCATGTGGACGAGCGTTCTGAAGCGGCTGCAATCAAGGCCTTTATGGCTGCCATTACTCCCAGCTGATGGGGAAAGCTGAACTTCTTCATTATGGCCTTCTGACAGGGATAACGGCCAGTAAAACCTCTGAGTTACCCATGACCCAGTTGCTTACCCTGTGGTGACAACACAACAGTAAGAGACGAGATGAAACAGAGAGTATTCCCAATACAATATGCTCTTTGTGTTTCCTTCTTAATCCTCATAAATACAAAGCAGTTGGAAGGCAGCTATGTTTGTAGCAGACTGTAAAAAAATATCAGTTTCAGAACTTGTGGAACGTCTGAGGTTATGGGTCTTTTTTTTTTTTTTTTCCCGGAGATTGCAAAGCATCACTGAGTTAAGCTATGCAGGATTTTCTCATCTCCTTATTTCAACATTTCCTGAGAAGGTATGTGGATAAGCTTCTGATAAACAGAGCTCAGGGAGGGACAGGGAAAAAAAAAGAGTTAAAATTCAGACCAGGATATTGTGTAGTGAAACATATGTCTGTAATTCGGTTTTAAGTCCAGATGAAGTCACAGTGGAGTTTTGTTTACAGTATCATCAAAATCGGAATCATGCTTTGGCAATGTTTGCACAATTGCAGAACAATCACACAATTTGTGAACATGTGAAAGTGTTTTTCTGCTTCTCAGCAGGGAGATTTTTTTGATGACTCACTGTTTATTGTTTGAAATGATGAAACAAGAGTGAAGGAAGATTTCAGATGACCTTTGCTCTATCTTTGAAGGAGGTTGGGGTGAAGCATGTTGCACAGAAAGTTTGCACACGAGTAGCCTTGAATACAGAAAGATTTGAGAAACTATCGGGTTAAAGAGCTTCTTCAGAAAGCACAGATATTTTTTTTTACTGCATTTACTGTAAACTTGTATCTCCTTGAGCTGCTGCTTTAATTTGAAAGAGAGGAAAAAAAAAAAAAAAAAACACAAAAAAACTCCAGCCTCTCTATTCTATGGGTGAACAAGGAGCCATCCATCACCATTTTCCACAGTGCTTTACTGCCCAAACTGCTCTCTCAACATAGAAATGAGTGCTATGGGGCTGGGCAGTGGGTTTTTGGCCTCTGAACACATACACTACACAGTGAGGTTATTAAACATCCATTACTGCATTGCTCTCAGCCAAAAACAAGCAGAATTGACAGAGCTTTGCTTACAAACAAAGTCAACGCATGACAGTCCAGAGTTAACTTGTAAATAATATACTTCCAATAAAATAAAATAAATAGATGAATCATTAAAAGTGTTTGCACCAAAGAAAAAAAAACTTTATATGCATATTTTTGTATCAGTTTTAAGTCTCTCTCTTTTCCAGTGATTTTTTCTCTCAGAAATAATTGATTGGATTTGCTTTGAATGATAAAAGAGTGCAAATAACACAAAACCAACAGCCTCCCAAAAATCACTTAATTTTGTATGCATAACATCAAACCCGACCTTAGGTTAAGTCTCGGTCAACATGCTCTCCTTTCAGTGTTAACAGAATCAACAGTAAATTATACATGAGAAGCAAGCTTCTACCCAAGCCATTAAAAAAAAAAAAAAAAAAAAAAAACCTTCCCTAACCTGCAGGTCAGGCAGCAGACAGCAATAACAGAATCTACCATTGCACCTTTCCTCGTCATGTCAACTGAGATAATAAGGGCCTTGGGTGGGGGCATGACATGAACACATTCTGATACTGCAGCGGAACAAAAGTGGGGCCACTGAGCGTCTCTGTCAAGTGCCAAAGAATAGAAATACAGTTCTTGAATAGCCATGCAGCCAAATCCAGCACCATAGTGCCCTCAGACAATAGGTGCGGTGCTAATCCCCCTTCATGGGGTCTGCATCCCCTGTCATGCACAGTGGTGAACCATGCTGAGATGCTGCATTCGCGAGTGACATCTTGACAAAGGCGGCGTCCCAGGATGCTGTTGGACCTGCGTGCTCTGCACTGCTGTGCATGGAATCTGCATTGGGGGGAATAAAAGAGATGAGCAGTGTGTTAAACAATAAGCTGCCTGGGTGCTGAGACCCCCGTCAAGGCTCAGTGTGGCCACCCATCAAAACCCTTGAGCCCAGCGTTCAAGGATGGAAGACAGTCCAACGCACACCCAACCCCCCCTTCTTTGCCATCCACCCCTACCAGCCTTGTTTCTGGGTTGGGCTCAGGCTAGACTTGCTATTCTGTCCTCTGCTCTGCTCGGGTGGATCTGACAGCTGTTACCGGGAAAGGTTATTCACTCAGCGCATCTCTCTATACACAAACAATGACCCTGTAGCCCCCGCCTGTCTAGCCAACCAGCTCTTGTGCTCTGCGACCAACAGACAAGGTGGAGAAAACAAGCTGACAGTGTCACTCGTCCGCCACTTGCATTTCACGCTACATATGCACCTGACGACAGCTCTTTTTCACCCTAAATAACTGAGCTGACTCGAATACAGTGACACTGTTTGTACTTTTCCCCCCCTTCTTTTACACACAGCAGGAAAATGGGCTGAAAATAGGTCAAACATTACACAGATGTTCAACTGAAAATGGCTGCCATGGAGGGCGTGTTTATTGGAATGGGGAGTTGCAACGGCACTAACAGGAGATGAGCGGCACTCTTATAATACTTACAACACAGCCCACCATAATAATGTGTTACTCCCAGTGTTTGTCCTAACAACTACATTCCTGAATGAACAGATATACAGTTTGTAATCAACTTAAATAAACACATGAATATCTTAAGACAGAGGAAGCCACACTATAAACGCACAACAGCTTTCCAGTAAAAACATCGTGTCATTCATTCTTCCTCCATTTTGAATAATATCCAAGCTTTGCAGCTCATCACTGGTTTGTTTCATTTTTCGTGTGAGCTGTAATACCTTACAGTCTTCTTTTAATCTGTTGAGGGGAAGTTGACTGATGTCTTCTAACTTAGATCTCATCTGTTTAAACAAGATGGAAAAAATAAGCTGTCTGTCGCTGTAAAAAGATGAAAACACACCAGTTCAGGAGTCCTGCCCTTCCCACAATATGTTGCTTTTTTCCTGCCAAGCTGCAGAGCAAATGCTCCTAATTCACATGTGCAGTTATTTTCTTGCATGGTTCTTCGTATGGGCTACCATAGCACTTCATTAGCTTTAATGCATTTTATCCAGCCTCTGTGGAATTGTTTCTCATGCAGTGCACTCACCATGATCTATCTTTTGTGGAGTCTTTTACTGCCTGGTATTGAATTTCATCTTATTTACAGATAGGAGAGGAGGTGCTTTTATAGCAATGTATAGCAGCTGATATTTCTGCGCTCATGTGGTTTACGGATTGCTAATTGGAAAATAATGAGGGTAATAATGGCGTGCCGTTCATTAAAATTCATCTGTTGCATTCTTTTTTTCACTAAACATTGAGTATAAATGAAATGACATGGAGACAGAAGATATTAGAATTTTATCTCATTATATTGACACACTTAATTATATGATATAAGCCACTGCTGGTGCACAACCTGAAGATATCTATATACTTAATGAGCATATTATGATTCTCTAGAGTGAGCCACATTGTGGCTACACAATACCAGTTATATATATCACAGGTTCAGGCAGAAATACATAGTACAACACTGATAAACTACAAAACACTACAGTACTTTCATATATTCATTGTATTATTTTTTTATTACAAAGAGCTGGTTTAAACAACCTGATTATCTTTATAATTCATGAGCATTAAATCATGCTTTTGCACACCGATGTCATCACTTATCATTAAATAAAAATGTTCTGTAAAAATCTGTTTACTGAGTTTCACACACTCTCGCACACCTGTAGTATCCAGTCGGACACATACATTACCAACAGAATGTACTGTAATATGGGAAATGATTTTTCTCTATTTGCATGTTTTTCTCCATCACAGTGAGTAAAAACACTGCACCATTCATGCAGCATAAACACCAGCAAGAACATATTTCCACACAGAATATTATCCATCCTGCACCCATCCATGTACATTGGGAGCAGTGGACGTAAATGCACTGCGAGACAACACTGACTAATTTACATCTCCAGTTATCATCATCAGTACCATCCTCAGTATCATTTTCACCATTTTACCCTTCAAACTGATTCATCCAGGAGAAGCTTCATTACCACATTCGCTTTCTATGACTCTGGCAGCTCAGTGGGCAGACACACATTCTGTAATAACAAAAAAGCCAGCTAATCTAATGCTGTGCACACATGTGCGTGGCGACGTAAGAATGCACATACTCTCTCAAGTGGCAGGACAGTCGAGTACTCTTCCCTCTGCTTCCATCCCTGATGGCAAAGCTGTACTGTCAGTTTACCTTGCCCCAGGACATCCATGGGACAGCCTAGCAGCCTTCTCCCCACTGCCAAAGACATGTAGCCCTGTTTATCTCCTAATTGACTCTCAGAGGAAGGCTGAGATTGACAGTGTTGCTCCCGCATCACTTAAGTCCTTTTTAGCCAAGCAAACCCTGCATGCCATCACCTCTTAATAATACATTGCAGGAGACTTACTTTATTGATAAGCACCACTTCACCTCACACTTTAGTCAAATACTGCCAAGAGAAGACTTGTTAAAAGCAAATCACGTCTTCTTATTTGAGGAGATGACTTTCTGTGTCTCTTTTCCCTCAGCCTCACTTCTACCTTCAGAAGAAAGCTGAGCTTCGGACAGGCGAGAGGGAGCATTATGTCCTGACAAACCCAAACAAGTCTGAGGTTTCATTTGTTTTGTATTCCCCCTTGTCATGATCAAATGTAGCAGCACGCATTTGGTCCAGTGTGGCAGCACAATTACACTGGGCCTTTGCTGCCAACACCTGACAGAAATGTTGAGATAACATATTGTGCAGTGTAGTTATTATGCACCGAAGGATGGAAAGACAGACTGGAGTTGCCATAACAACTTTAAATAGAAAAGATGGGGTTGATTGAGACTAATTGACAGCATGAGAGAGTGGGGGGGGAGGAGGACATGGAGGTGATGTGTTTAATTTTTCCTCGCCTGCCACTTACTTGTCATCATCTGACAGGAAGCAGCTTTCCCTTTGGAAGTACACGCTGTGCATTTGACACCTTTTTGAAAGCCCAGCCTGCCTCGTGTGATGGCAGTGAATGGGGTAAAAGGGCACCGGGTGGGCGTGCACATGAAGATGGCCCTCATCCTTGTCTGTAGCAGATTATTTTGCAGGTTGCAACTGGCATGCTGGCATTTTGTCAAGTACCACTTACAAAGGCCACCCTTCCAGGACTTTGACCAGCTGGGTGCCATCACTAAGCTTCATCACATCTTAACTAAGCAGTCTGTGACTTTTAAAACCCTGCAGGGGGAAAGATTTTCATACAGCTGGATGGTCACATGATCAACAAGCATATTGAAAAACAGTTGCATTAGAGGGTCTGCTCTGAGACAGGTAAACAAATTACTCTGGGCTTCTGGATGAAATTTCTAGCTGTCAAGATAAGTGGGGAGGTAAAGAGAAGAGTTGGTGCTTAATCAAAGTGTTAATGAATAAATGAGCTCTACAGACACAACAGTGAATCACCTCGGTTTTATCACTTGTATGATATGCCTGTATTCTTTGTCTCGGCTCCCTGGGGTCTTGGGTTGTCTTCCAAGTTTGCTACAAGCCTGCTTCTGTTCGTTCAGTAGCACAACAAGCACATCAAAGCCTATTTCTCTTCCTATGATACTCCTGTTTGTCAGTAGCTTTCTCTCTCACACACAGACACACACAAAAACCACGAAGCTGGCTTCCTTGCTTTTCATCCTGGATTTATTGTCAGGGCTGAGATACTTTGTAGGTTCTGTCCTTAAGTGCCTGGAGCCTGGTGAATGTATAGCTCAGATCAGCAGCATGAGTCCTCATAACAGGAACCATGAGCTGCACAAGAGAACTTTTAAGACCTGAGAATATGACTTCCAGGGTGCCAAAAGGCTTTGTTAATGCCGTTTTGTTTGAACCATGTTTTACTTCAAACATGCACAGAGACACTGGACTCACCTGAGGAGAAAAAAGGTTGCCTGCAGCCGAGAGAATCTGATTTCCACTCGTATCCATCTCCTTAAGCCATCACTTATTGAGGATATCCTCCTCACTGCCCAAAGTGCTTCAGCTCATTATACGCTAACGATCTGCTCGCTCTTTCAAAGTGTCCTCTTTGATTACACGAGAACGGACACAAACTTCTAGGCACAGAAAGTTGAAGTACATAAAAATTACTTTCACTCATGGCTGAGAGCTAGTTTCTCAGTGGGCAGGAAAACGAAGAATAAAGCAAAAAAAAAAAAAAGACTAACAAGATCTTAAAGGAGTGAAAAGATTTCCTCTTTTCCTGTAATGATGGCAAAATCAAATACGCAAAGGTAAACTTCTACTTCACTCTCTTCAGTACACACATATTAAACTTATAGGGATCAGCCTCACCTTGTGCATTTTCTTCTGCTGTTGTTCACTCCAGTGCAGTTAGTTGATACCAATGGCACACTGAAAATTTCCTCGTGGCACTTGAGTGTGCAGGTTTTCTTTTTGTGTGTGTGTGTGTGTGTACTGCAAGTGTGGAGGTGTCAGTGTCTGTTGGAAGGGAGGGGTAATCTCATTCCTCTTTTCAATCTGGTAATTAACTTGACAGCATGACAAATGGACACGATCAGCTGTCTGCCCCCATAAGACACAAATATGCCGTATTACACGCTTCTATGTGGGACTCCACTTGCAAAAAAGACATTAGAGAGAAGCTACTCAAATGGAATCAAGCTGAGTTTTTCTTTTGGATAGCTGAAGTTTCAAGTGTGTTTGTGAACGTGTCACAGAACAAATGGCTTTGAGTCATGTGTGCAGACACGTGGAAGCGTGCAGTAGGCAAACACAGAGAGATGCTCCTGCTTATTTTATAGCAATTGTCTCTTTTACCTCTATACTATGGCCCTCCCAGTCTGCCTCCTGTTAGGCCTAATGGCACAGAGGAGTCGACTTGTCTAAGTAGAGCCTACTGTATATCTCTGCCCTGTCTCTCCCCATATCTGTCCCTCCCTCCCTCCCCTCAACTCTCCCTCCATCCCCACTGCCATTAATCATCTCTCGATCTTGAATACCTGATTTGGCTGAGAGCTTTTCACTTCACTACACACCAGCCTTTTCCTAAGACCTGGTGCACTGTGAACCCTGTGGGCTCTCGTAAAAACACATGCACATTATTGAGAACTTATCTAATTAGCAACACACACACACAACAAAAAGCTCTAAAAGCATAGACTGACCTGTGGTGTCTTGCTGTCTGACAGCGTGATGCCTCTCACTGATATCCCATTTTGGAGCGTGCAGCAGGGTCCTGTATTTTCCATGTCACCTGCATGAGGTGTCACAAAAAAGGAGATACCAAATAGCAAAAAGCCAGTTTAATTTAGTTGCAGGCCCACAATATAACAACACTGCATCAGAGGATCCACAGACGGCATCTCCTGATAATGGAAAGCGCAAGATATGATCTTGAAAGGACATTTTTGAGAGCATTATATCAAAATAAATCCATAAAATAATCCCTTCCTGGCAAAACAACCAGGCACGCTTCAGTTACTGATATTTACACAGTACAAAATAATAACAATGCTAATGTCAATAGAAACATAATAATGCCCCAATCTGATTACAGAGACTGTGTGTGTGGTGAGTAGAAAATTAAATTTGAAATTTGAGAACTTGCCTCTGTCTGTGATGTATTGCAGTGGGGGGCTGGGTGAGGGTGGGGGTGGTGTTGAGGCGGGGGCTGGGGGTGGAATTTAATAAACCCGCCAAAAAATTTTAAAATGCATATTGGCGTGAGATAAGGTGGAGACTGTCCCTTTTTTCTAAAGTAATTATGAGATTTTATTCATTTCTGTCATTAGTCAAACTGACAGCTGGTCCCTGCAGGCTGGACTTGTCCCAGTCTCCTCCCCTGCTCACCTATCTGGGAAGGAAGCCCATAATGAATGTTTACAACGCACAGGTAACAGAGTAAATATTGGACTCATCAATTACAGAGGGTGAGGGAGCTGGCAATCAAATCCCATGATTATTGTTACCGTCGGAGGCAACATGAGCCCTGACAGTGTCTGGTGGTCACACATGCACAGACACACATGGATGGATTCACTGCACACAAAAAGAACACACGTGCCCTCTCACCCTGTCATTTTGTGGGGCTGTCTCACCTACATGAGATAGGCCAGAAAAGGAGCTTGTTAACATTTTGTTGTGGGAGCAAAAAAAAAAAAAGAAAAAAAAAGAAAAAATGGAGGAAACTGGAGAGATAATGGGAGAGAGAAAACATGGAAAATGGAGAGAAAAAACATTTAAATGATAACGTTATCATTAAGGGCAGTTGCTCTCAAAGCAAAGGTTGGAAAAAATTATGTGGTTCACATTTCCAAAAAAGAGGTATAAATATTTATTACCTCACTGTGCCTGGCTGTTCAATGATTACTTTCAGGACAAATGACAAACTGGTGGCTTTGTTTCCTTTGTTGATGGCAGTACAGTCCTTTGGTGTAAAACTTAATCAACAAGCTGGAGAAAAATAGCTTTTGTTGCTATTGTTACTGACTCAATAAGAGTGTGTGTGTTTTTCTTTGCTGTATAATAGTCTAGAGACTTCATTTGTGTGGCCCTCAAAAGAACTGCATGTCTAGGCATGGTGACTTAAATCCCTTCTCACTAACTTTGTGCTGATGTCTGCGCCTATCGCTTTATGACAACAGCTCTCTCCAGAAATTTCACATTTTGGACAGCAGGACCCACAGCTGTAAGACAGTAAACTGACACCATCTCCCAATTTCCCCCAAACTCCCTCATTACTGCAAAGGATTGCTGATGGAGCTTTGAAACCAGTTGTTTGTTCAGACTAGGAAGCAACTTTACAGGCGTGCCTTTGTCTCCTTGGGTTGTTTTAATTTTTGTTTCTTTTTCTTTTTTTTTTCCCCTTTTCTTGGTCAATTAAAATGTTCCAGCGTGAGCAAGACCTGCAGGTGCTTACATACTCTGGTAGCAAGACTACTTGTACTTTTTCTTTTGTTTTGTATATTCTTGCTCACCGTCATTATGAATATGTCTTGCAGATTGCATTTTGCTGGGTAAGTGTGCCGCAGCATCTGTTTTGTCCTCAGAAGAAAGTCAGTGAGTTAGAAGCAGAGCAGGTGCAGGCAGAGTGTGAGCCTTTATCACAGAACTCTTTCTTCTTTGAGCCTTTATCGGACGCCTGTTATTCTGTTCCACACACAGCTGAAGACGGGTGGGGTAGGGGTCATTAACATATAATTACGTGCAAACCAAGAATTGTCACACTTACATTGGGGCTGGTCACACTGCAGCAAATACTTAACTTCTTCTCCCAGAGGGACCAATCTATGTTTTTATGCTGAACACCTGTTAGCAACTGCACATGTATTGTAAAGTCGGAGCAGTTCAAGCAACCAAGCAGAGGAGCAAAATTAGAGCATTGCTTCAAGTTAATTTTGACAAAAAAAGGCAAAAACCACAACACTGTCAAGTTTCTCAAAAGAAAAAAAAAAGAAAAAACTTTGTGTGTTATGGTCAAATTTGTGATTAACTAGAGGCACACCATGGATGACCATAATGACTCCATATTAGAATAGTGGTACAGCTGTGCCTCAGCCATTGAGTTTGCTAAGCTGCCAAGGGCTGGGAACACACTCTCCTACACACACTTGCACACAGTCGTGCTTAGCAAGCTAATAAATTGCTCTGACACACCCTTTGGCGGCAGCACAGCACAGCACAGCCCACCACAACCACATCCCCTCGCCCACAACCAGTCTAGCTCCTAATTTAGCTGGGTTTAACAGTGAGACATGAACTCCCCCCAAACAGACTACATTTTCATAGCAGGAAGCAAAGAAGCTGGGAAGAGAGGGATTGTCATACAGTACAGAGAAGGATCTGGAATTTGGATTACACTCTTTTGAAAAGGCCATTTGGTCTGGACGTCTGGGAGAGGCTGGGAAAGTGGCTGGAAGGTGTTACATATACAGATGTACAGACATGATTAAGGGAAGACTACAAACGGGCAGTAGAGTGTGCATATATCTGCTTTTTATTTTGGTTAACCTGCTACAATGTTAGCTGAGCTGACTTTTATAGATTTGCCTTTTTTCATTTTGACAACTCCACAGAAGGAAAGAATTAATGTCATTGCACCACATATAAACATTAAGAAAAAAATATGGCTGTTTTAAAAGGCATGCAAGTAGCCAGATGGCTTGTGTTGAACATTTTCAAAGCAGCAGTGTAAAACAGTTGCCCCTTCATTATTTCCCATGCAGAGCCCCCAAAGTCAGGGATTAAGCTACAGTAGGTGTTCATCAGTGGGTAAAAGGAGTTTGTGACCGTGAGACAAAACTTTGATGAGCTTAAAATTCATGTTGTAGTCGTCTGACCATCTGGTCTTGTCTTTTCTGGTGGAATCTCCTGTAAAATCAGAAAGCTTGTGATATCCAGCTGCAGTAAATCATACATGTGCAAAATGTACCTATGCTGTGCAAAGAGATTTAATAGTGACAGCTAGAGAGGAGCACCCTGCTGATGTGAAATGCAGACAAACCAAAACACGGTCCATCTGCAACACGGCTACACCCTTGTACATCCAAGCCTAATGACACCAAGCAATTCAAGTTTATTTCGATCGAACCTCTATATGTCACTGAGAAATGCTGCAGTGGAATCAGATGCTCAAAGACTTGTGACCTGTAGTCTACAAGAACTAAGTCTGTTTTACAGTGCATTTTTCGGGACACTTTTCAGGCATTTTGTGCCGCAGTCTATGTTGGATACACAATTTTAACTTCTATTGCTGTAAATATGTTCAAAAGTATCAGCTAAATTACTGCATCCATGACAACAGGGATCTCGTCCCCTACTGGTTCATATAAACATTTACCCCACACGATAACTTGAGTACATTTCACTGAAGCTTACTGCTGAGTTATTCTATTCTATTCTATTCTATTCTATTCTATTCGGGGGGGGGGGGGGGGCATAATGTGGACTGGAAAAGATTCCAAAATTAGTACTGTTTATTCTGATTGCAGTGGCTTCAAATGAAAAATCCTTTGATAAAAATCTTTCTGGACTGAACTGAAACTGCAGGATGAACTGAATCAAGTGACACCTAAAGACTTAAAGCACTGATCTGCTGGTTTTAATCAATAAAACATACGTACATCCTCTTTAGTAGTTCAGTAGGACAATGTTTCTATGAAAAGTTAAACAAAGTCCACAAGTCACATCAGGACCAGTTTGACATTTGGCACAGAACAGCGTTTACATCTGTAGACACTGGCTGTAAATCTCTGACGTCACCTGACATCGTTAGACTGGAGCAGGGCAGCGTAGTGAGAGGTATTAACCCCTCGGGATGTAAAACCAGTGGAGGTGGTGAGGCATGAGGCTACCCAGAATGCAGTCTGCTTGAATTGAGATTCATTTCTTACTTTTCCTCTGACTCTCTGTCCTTGCGCTTTCTCTTCCAATCACATTCACTCATATAGTTGCTGCACCTCCCTGTTTAGTATGACAGGGTGAGGGGATTGTGCTCAAGGGGACATTTTCACTAAATTCTAAGTGGCCTGGGTGCTGCTGTCTTTGTCTAAAAGAGTTAACAAAATGGAAAGCAAAAAGGGAGACACTGATTGTCCAGAAACTTCCGTTTTGACAGACACATTAGTCAATAAGAACTGAACAGAGATATGTTAAATGTTGTGTCAAGGAAGCGGATAGAGGGTTTATCTAAAGATGCAGTTACATGGGAAATTTAATTACAAGGACAGACTAGCACATGTGTACATACACATTTTACTTCCTTCCTTACATCATCTGAAGTGGCTGGATATGTTAACACCACCAAGAGTGTGCATGCCAAATAGATTCAGACCTCATGGGCACCGTCATATCTAATACATTTGTCATTAATTGTAGCCTTTGGGGACATTTGTTCTTGAATTAATTAGTTTTCAGCATTCAGCAAATATGAGGAATTGTGACTGATTGAGTGAGGAATGGTGGCCTTTCTCTTATTTCACTCCCCCTTCAATTCACCATTGTCTGCTTCACCATCATCAATCTGCCCATTGGCTTCCTTTTGTAAAAAGTCCCCAATGAACACAACGGCACTATAGAAAATGCTATATGACAGTGCAACACAGTATCCTTCTATTATATGTGAATTGTTTCATCTTCCATAAATGTCAGCCTAGAGTGAAAAAGAAAAGAAAAGAAAAGAAAAACAGTCACTGTAGCACAATAAATCCAATAAGCAAATTATGATACTACAAGAAGAAAAGCATATATCCCAACAAGACACTTACTACACACTAACAGAAAAAAAAAAGCAGAGACAGAGAGGAAACAAGACCAAGAAGTGATCATCACCAACAAAGACAGTGCAATGTAACAGAACTGCTACTTATAAAGTCTACCGCCTGAGGAATCAACACTGAAACAATGTTGACAATCCATGCTTGTGTGTACAGTAGAGTAACTAAAACTGGCACAGAAAACAAACATTAATAGTTCTGTAAGAATTTTATGATAATCTTTTATGTGGAAACAATTACTAATTTGGATACAAAGCTTAACCAAAACAAACAAACAAACAAAAACACAAGAACAAAAAGAAATTAGTATATTTTCATCTGTACACTTTCATAAGATTCAACTCAATGATCTAAAAACCTACCTTTCAGCACTGTTTAGTATGTACAAAGGAAAGGAAAGTGATTCAGCATGAACTCTCTACAGCTCTTGCTCAGCTGGCCTTCATTCCTCTTTAAGATTAATTTGTCAGGGGCTTTTAGTTGTAATTGTCGCTGGCCTTACAATGTTTTGGTTGGAAAAACAGCAGCTGCCATATGCCCCCTAAAAGAGTGTCATGTAGCAGTTTAAAACGTGAGTCTAACCAGAAACTCACTGTAGCAAGATAATTAACAGCATTAGAGGCTGTTTTTGTTAGAATTTGACACAATGCTAAGCACTCTCTGAGACTCAGGATTCCTGGGTAATGTTTCCTCCACTTTACAAAACGCAATACTGAGTATTACGAACGTAAAACAGCAAGTTGTTTTGGATTAGAAAAGTTTTTAACGCAACGTGTCCTGTACCCTGTTTAGTTGCCATCAGTAAGAAATTGACTGGATTCTTGCGGTTTCTTCATCATATTAAAATGTTTGACTTGTCTACCAATACAGTTTGAGGTTGTTAAAAGTCTTACTCATGTCCAGCCCTGCATTTGACTGGAAAGTAGAAACAGTTTTGAGTCAAAAGATTCTTTTTTTTACAATTTTTGTAAAAGTATATTTACAAGTCCCATGGAGAATGTGACTAGATTTCACAATGATTAAAGACCATAAACTCAATAAGAATATCCATTTTTTTAGACCTTTGTAAAAAAAAAATAGTCTCACATCCTGACAGAGATGAAGCAGGAGAGTGAAACAAACAGGGATTGTTGTTTTCAGGAGAAGCAGGCACATGAAAAGGTAACAAAAAAAGGCAGAAGCAAGTAGTTCAAGGGGAGAATGATAATAGTGAAAAAGATGGAAAGTCAAGCAAGTCATATGTGAAAGTTTCTTTCCACACCTCTCTTTGGTACAACCACTTGGGGCGATCGCCTGCTGAATTCATGCTCAGTCAACTCTGGATCGGCAGCCACGTCCGTCCTTTAAAAACCAGCACGCCAAACATGGCTATCAGCTTTCCTTCAGCTGCTGTCTATCAATGTCATACTGGATCAACAATGCAGAACCCTTTCTGACTCTCCGCTCCCCTGCAGCACAACTGCAACCCCTCCACCTCAACACCTCGTTTCTCTCCACACATGCTACACACAAGCATTGTCAAGGGCAGGTTGTGAACTCAGGTGCAGAGTAGTTGACTTATTTATTTATTTGTGTAACAGGCTCACAGATCAATATAGTATTCTGCTGCAAAATAAGGCTTGACTGTCAAGAGACAGATTAGGGCTGACGCAGCTTGGTGCCTCTCAGCTACCCCTTTTCACTTGGCTTGTTGTAGGTGCACTGTTGATCATACACGCGCAGTAAAGATATGTGCATGTGCATACACACGTTCATTGAAAAAACAGCTGGAAATCACTGCTAAAAAAATGGTGCACATTGCATGAAAAAGCAAAACAAGTCTGAGTTTTTCCAGAATCATAAAGCAAACAAAATTGTGCCACACTTTTGTCCATTTAGAAAGCATAAATTTACTAACATTCTTCTGCTCAGCTAATCAGAAAAAAACAGAATTAAATACAGGTTTTTATGCATGTTGGATAAAATAAGCATTGTGATATTAACCGATAAGTTATTAGTCAACAAGCATCTTATTTAAACCAAAATAACAGATATGGTATATATAAAGATCAAACAGAATTACAGCTTTGATTGTTTACCACCGATCATGTTATCAGGTAATGAAGATGTTTCCAATGTCATTACTGAAAACAGATGGATTGAACATTTTGAAGGCAGCAGTATTGGCCTATCCAACACAGTCACAATCTTTATAAGTACTTATTCCTCTACCCTTTTAAAACTGTTTGCCCCTTCCTATCCTCCCCCCTCCCACACTAACATCCGAATGCAGGGTACTTTTCACCAACAACAACAAAAAAATTAAAGCGAGAGAAAAAAAAATTCCTCCCTGTCTTGATATGAAAAAGTAATTAATTTGTTCTGACCTTGCCCCTTCTTTCTTGCTAAGTTTTCAGAAACAGTGGAATGCCAAAAAAACTAATTAAAAGATAGCCCATATCATTAATTTCTCTCTATAGTGTGCACTTAAAATGTAAACAAAAAATCTAGGATGGAAAATCCAGAATAACTGCAAAAATACGATTCGGCACAGTGGAGTAGAATCATGCATTGATCGTGAATGTTTAAAGCATTTATCAGAATTTCTCAAACCACTCTGTGGGCCCTGAAAATATTAAAAGATCAGAGCTATTGAGAGCAAATAGAATATTATGGCATCTCTGTGTATTTGCCTTGCTGAATTACTGAATTAATGATGTTTAAGAGTTTTGGAGCCTCTATCACAAACTGCAAAGGATCCAGCAAACAAAGGATTTGATTAAATTTTCCAAAACAGATAAATATAACAAAGACTGAACAGCTGTCTAGTCAAACCACCCTGCTATGGCTTAAAACATGTCAGTCACTGTTCACTATGAAACACTGGTAGCCACAGTGTTCCCTGAGGAAAAAAAAAAGAAAGAAGTAATTTTACAGACAATATGACTCCAATTTGAGACTAAAGGTGTGAGAAACACACGTCACTTGTCTGGAAATTGAAAAGTCATTTTGCTCTCTTTGATACCATGGGAACCCAAACACTCACATGAAAGCTGAAACTGGCAGCTGGGAACAAAAGGGCCATCACAGTGACCCCACGCCCCCTCCATCTCCTATTTTGTAGGAACACCTCTCAGTTTCACTTAGAGCGCAGCTACCATAAAACTTGGTCTCCATCATCACCGAGCGCGACAGGCCAATAAGTTGGATGCCACTCTCACAGGGGAGAAGTGCCGGTGCCTCAACAACCCATAGCAATACTCTCCGAAAACAGTGAATTCTGAAGGGACAGCCTTTTAGAGAGAAGCTAACTTTCTTCAAAGCTCTTATTACACTTGTACATTAAATCTCACCTTGAGTGTTCGATGAACTTCCAGCCCTCTCCTGACATAGTGAGACAGTCTTTAGAAATGAGGAAGCGGCTGCATTGGTGTCAGAACAGAAGACAAAAAGGCAGAACATTGAGCGAACACTAACATTTCGCTTGTCAACAGGCAAAGTTCAAAATTTCAGTTAAAAGAGGCTGTGCAGAAGAGCTACCCCTCCAGCCATTCTCAGGTGAAAGCCCCCTGCTTTGACAGGAGAGAAACAGCATGTGATTTTAAAGATAATTGCAACTGTCGGCAGCAAACATCAGATCTAAAAGAACAGTAATGTGACATGACTGCAAAATAAACTCAAGTGAAGGACATCTGTGGGGTCCATTAGCATACTGTATGGCAAGCAGTGGAGTCTAGCGAACGACCAGGAGTAAAACACCGGCAGCGCCGACTTTGAAAAAGACAAACAAAATATATAGCCTACGCTGACGAAGGATGGTAGGTGCACTGAGGAGCACGTGTAGTTAATGGTATGCCACTGATGGGGAGGAGAGGTCAGACCAAACAACAGCACAGAGAAGCTTATTGCCTCACAGTAAACATACTCCCCCCTACAACAAAGCCTGGTGTATGTCATCATTTTAGAGTGTGGAATAAATTCACTGGTGGCCAGAAGGCCCATGGCTAGGGCTGGTCAAAAAACTGAAATAAAATAAAATAAATAAATAATAATAATGGAAAAAAAAAAAAAACCCAAAAAACTAGTGAATCCATAAATAAAACATGCTGGCTAGTATTTTCTCTCCCCCTTTCATCAACTACTGTGTTATGCACATCATCCCTTGGAAAATGAGGAATAGCAAAGTAAAAGAGATGAATAAACGAGACTGTGGACCCAACTTATTCCCTCCACTACTACATCATTAACAACTAGAACAGCAAACAGGGAATGAAACTTTGTTGCTTTCACTGAATTCTGCAAACAAAACTTACAAAAGGAGCTGAGATAAAGGTTTATAGTGTGTTACATGTGTCACAATATGAAGTCCTCCCCTGCATGAAAAAGACCAATGTTTGTTGTCAGAGCCATTTAGCTCCTCACTTATTACCCTTACTCAAGGGAAACTGACAGACGAAACTCTGCACAGAACAACTGCCTTATTATCTGCCCTGATTTCCCAGGGTTCCATATTTTGCTCCTCTGATGACTCCAGTTGACAGAACCACCCGTGTCATACGTCAAGTCAGGGTTGAAATCTTCATTTAACTGCTTCAGCAT
Source organism: Atherinomorus stipes (assembly GCA_023101725.1). Lineage (NCBI taxonomy): Eukaryota > Metazoa > Chordata > Actinopteri > Atheriniformes > Atherinidae > Atherinomorus > Atherinomorus stipes. The sequence continues at coordinate 710,145 of JALJCO010004872.1, forward strand.
TTTAATAATGACTGTCCATCTGGTGGATTTCACTCATTAGCACGTTTGCATTCACAGAGATGGGAAGATGTGACAAGAGTTCCCAAGATTATAATAGAGAGAGTGTGACTTTGGTCTTGTCAAAATGGATAAAACGGTATCCTCAAAGACAAAACAAATGCTGTGGATTTTAAATTGGGTGGGGATGCCAGGATAAAACAGAGCGTATTCTCCCTTAAACATCCGCATTGCACTGTGGCTGCTAATGTAAGTTAACTGTGGTAACACCGGCGCTCTTTTCACACATCTACTGTTCTCCATTAATCTAGTTGCAACTGAAGGTGTCAGCATTATGTGTGAATTAATGCTCTGGTGGTTTTTGTATAACATTTTTAGGCAGAAATCTGACTAGGAGAGACTTGGTAACATGAACAAATCACTTTTAACACGACACAAGCTTGAACTGTTCAGAAAAACTCAACTGATTGCATCATTAAATAGATGCTCAAACTTTCCTCCTCCTTTGTTTTATCTGCAGTCATACATGCAGCACCATTTTTGTTTCAGTGTTTGACCCAAATGAACAATACAAAAAGCTACTGCTCACTGAGTAAATTCTTAAATCTTTCAACATTTCGTTTCACACAAAGCTCTGTTTTTTTTATGACATGAAAACATGATATCAGAAAACTGTAAACGTGTGGTGTTGCATATTCTCATCTGGCAACAACAGTTATGGTGGTGACAGTGTCCTCAGGGGGATTAAACATGTTTTCTCAAGTTCATAACCATTACACTGCTGCTGTGGCAGCACTGCACCCTCAGGAGTTTTACACGAGGCTTTCAGTAACCTTCAGCATGTAAAAAAAGTTTTTTCAGCTGTTTCCATCAACTGTTGTTTTACAAAACATCCACATACAGTGGTTGGCACACTGACACGAATTGCTGTAGTGATATGACATGTTGTGAGACAACTGTGACTCTATAAAGAGAACTATGTACAAAATCATGCAAATGACAAATGCTGTATATTCACCGTGTCTCTTTCCATCAGCATCATGTCTGAATGAGGGGTGCAACCTTAAAAGTGACCAATGTATGAATGGCTGTCATCATTTAAACATTTATTCTATTTTTTTTTTTTTTTTTAGTTATTTTTTTTTAAAATTTTGTTTTCATGTTTTAGGTTTTACCAAAGCACATTGTTTTTGTTGGTTTTGTCAACTACAGTAAAAGAAAGAGAAAGTGTGGCTATTTGTGAAGCTCTTATTTTATATTCTTTTAAATATTCAAGCATTGTTCTTAATAAAGCACCTTGTGTTTCTTATGAATGAAAAGTGCATGATAAATAAATTTGAACTGAATTTGAAGTCACATTTTTTGTAAACTTTTAGTATTTTCATATTTTCGTATTCTTGTCCTAACTTTTTCTTACTGTTTCTCCGAGTGTGCCACGTCAGATTCAACAAATGTTCTTAACTTCAGATAAATGCATAATTGATCCTTGTAAACATGATGCATTCCACCTGAGCGTAAGTGAGAGTTGCAAATCTGTAATTACCGCCCCAATAATTCCATATAAGGCTACAATTTCCTGAGCTTGTCAGAAGGTGTTCATTCACAAAAATGGCATTGAAGGTGGAGAAGAGAACCTTTGCCAGTTTGAACATCGAGGTTATGCTGACTGAGATCTAAGCAGCAAAATTACTGTAAAGGCGTTACAGAAGATGTTTTTTTCAACAATTTTTGCAATATTCATTGAAATTGGGTTCACTACCCCATACGCTATGATTTATTAAAAGCTTTAAATATATAAATATTATTATACATCAGATGTGAAAGTAATGGTGCTGAAAAAACATCCGCCAATCATCTCTGCATTCCTTAACTTTTTCATATGTCTGGCTCGTCAATCACTTTACTACCGTTGTAAGAGTGATTGACGGTCAGTTCAACAGGGAATAGGCGAGACTGATCAATGAGAGTGATTGACTGGTGAGAGTAATACTGCGACCCGGAAGCTGCATGCACTCGTCTGACGTTCACAGCGGGTAGCTAACAATCATTCTGCTGGCAGTCAGTGTTCAGACAACGATATTCTGTTTACTCGCGTTTGGGCCATGATTGGAGAATCTGTTCCTGCTGTCTGCTAAACACCGGAGTGACTTGTGCACGTTATTCTGTTGCTGGAGGAGGGAGCTGAGAATCTAGCAGGTTGGTCTTGCGCATGCGCATTATTTAAAAACTTGCTAACAGTCTCTGCTTTCTGAAATGCCGAAACATCCTCTTTAGCCCTTTTAAAAGCAAAGCATGCAAGCAAGGCCAAAATTCTGCAAAATCTCCTTTTAATACACACACACATAAGTGTACTTTGCGTCCCAATTTTATAAAAAAGTGGACATGTAGCTAGACCACATCTGTCATCCTTTCATTGCCCTCTCCATCTCTCTCATACAATGCATACACATAAAAATGTGAATGGTGAAACTAATTTGACAAATTCAGACAGACCAAAACCCAAACATTCCACATTTTGTGTAATAACAAAGCCAAGGCTGGCACAATGAAGTGAACTGAATGCATGTCTCAACGTTAGAAGAGTTGCTAGCGGCGACTGTTGCTGAACTTCCTTTCTGAACTTTCTCAATTTTCTGTTTGAGAAATCATTTCGTTTTAATAGTAGCTTGATCTTACTAAGAGCTCACTGACTGCATTTTCTTTTGAAGAAATGACAACAAATTAAATCAGTATCTCCTGGACACCGACATGCCAGATCCAAGTGAAGTGGCCAATAGTCCTGTTGCTCAGTCTGCGCAAAAAAATATAATTTATAACTGCAGAGTGATAAATAATGATGCAGTATGATTTATAATACACAATTATAATACAAAATTTAAAATACAGAATTGCTTCTAAGTAATGATAAATACAGTCCTTCAGTGAAAAACCAGTTTTGGACAACCGCAGACTTACTGCGTAAGACTTCTACATCACGTCAGGAGCACTTGTGAAATATGTTTATGCCTGAGAGAAGATTAGAAATATGAGATGGTGAATGCAGAATTTTCTTCTAAATCACTCACAAACCATTTAAGAATTAATTTTTTGTACGAATGCTTCTTACATGAGGCCTAATGTCTTCATTGTTAAAAATATTTAAAATATTCAATTAGTATTATGTCTTATTAATTTTTTTGCTTTTAGTTTTAATTATCCAGAACTGAAAATCGAGAGCTTCGCCTTCTGGCTCAACTCCTTCTTCACCACCTTCTTTACCGGTCCATCTACGTTCCTACCCTCACCTATGGCCATGAGCTGTGGGTCATGACAGAAAGAACGAGATCGCGGGTACAAGCGGCCGAAATGAGTTTCCTCCGCAGGGTGGCCGAGCTCTCCCTTAGAAATAGGGTGAGGAGCTCGGTCATCTGGGAGGGACTCAAAGTAGAGCTGCTGCTCCTCCGTATAGAGAGGAGTCAGATGAGGTGGCTCGGGCATCTGGTCAGGATGCCTCCTGGATGCCTCCCTGGTGAGGTGTTACAGGCACGTCCCACCGGGACCAGACCCCGGGGGAGACCCAGGACACGCTGGAGGGACTACGTCTCCCGGCTGGCCTGGGAATGCCTCGGGATCCCCCCGGATGAGCTGGCGGCTGTGGCCGGGGTGAGGGAAGTCTGGGCTTCCCTGCTTAGGCAGCTGCCCCCACAACCCGATCCCGGATAAGCGGAAGAAGACTATCCACAGCAGTTGAGCAGCAGTTGGTTTGATTCTGCCTCATATGAACTGCCAGAGTCCCGCTCGCAGCTCAGAGCTATATGATGCAGCATCACCTGGTATAACAGGAGTTAAATGTAACGCAGCAGCAGCCTGTTCATCCTAATGTAAAGTATGTTAACGAAAAGAAAGAATATGCAATAGGTGTTTTTCTAGATCTGAAAAAAGCTTTTGATACTATTGACCATGAATTACTGATGAGAAAATTACAACAGTATGGAATTAGTGGAACAGCATACAAATGGATTTTGAATTATTTAAAGGACAGAAAACAATATGTACAACGAAAAGAAATAAGATCTCAAATGCAAACTATTACCTGTGGGGTTCCCCAGGGGTCAGTGTTGGGTCCTTTTTTGTTTATTCTGTATATAAATAATATTTGGGAATCATGTAAAAACTTAAGCTCTATATTATTTGTTGATGATACAACTTTATTCTGTTGTGGGGGGAATCTGCAGAAACTCGTGGATATGGTGGAAAGCGAACTTTCAGTGTTGAAGAGTTGGTTTGATGAGAACAAACTGACATTACATCTGAGTAAAACGAAGTTTATTATTTTTAGTAATCGTTAAATCAACTCAAACATTAAACTTATGATAAATTATATAGAAATAGAAAGAGTTAATACTGTCAAATTTCTGGGAGTAATGATTGATGACAAATTAAATTGGAAATCACATGTAAAATATTTAAAATCAAAGGTGTCTAAATCTATTGCAGTGTTACTCTGAGCTAAACATTTTGTCAATCTGGCTTCATTATAGGCTATACTTTGTATTGTTCTTTTATACTTCCTTACTTGACTTATTGTGTGGAAGTATGGGGAAATACTTATAAAACAAATACAGAATCTATATACATCATATGGAAACGAACAATAAGAATAGTATGTAATGCTGACTACAGACAGCCAACAAACCAACTTTACATTAAACTGAAAACTTTAAAATTTAGAGATTTAGTTAATTATAAGATTTTACAATTTATGCGAGGTACATGTGTGCTAAAGATGCCACTGGTAAGAACAAATACCAAGTATCATTGTCTATCAATCACTGGAGTTAAATTATGGAATAACAGTAGTGATGAAATGAAAACTTGTAATGCAATAAGTAGATTCAAAAGGCTTTTCAAAAATGACATGCTAAATAAGTGCAGCTTGGAAATCGAATGAGCATTTGTCACTATTTTCTCTGTTTGATTTATGTTATGTTATTTTTATTATTATTTTTTTCTTTATTAAAGGCCTCCTTCCACTGAAAACCCGTTTAACTTGCTCCTTCTGAAATACGGAGGGTTTCCCCTTGTTTACTTACACATGCTGACTTGCTAGCGTTGCGTTCCTCCCAGTCGGCTGTGCTTTCTCATCAGAGAAACAATACGAAGAAAAGAGCGAATCGGGAACAGCCTTGCACTTCTACGTCAAATTGCAAATAGCGTATCCCACGCGGGGTTTCTATCTGTCCATTGGAAGGCAGATAACCCTCCACTACACACTAGAAGTGAAGACAGCATGACTGTAACTTCGGAGTTGAGAAGCTAATTAGCTAACTGTTTGTTAGCATGGCGGAACAAACTTGTTTGTCGGCTCTATTTCCTGTCTGTAACAAAATAAGAGCGGGGGGCGGAGCTTCCTTCATACACTCATGGGAGCCAGCCAATCAGACGGAAATTCATGAGAAGGACCCGGAAAAGCCTGCCGTTGGACCACAAGCCTCTCTTCTAGCATACAAATACAGCTGGATACAAAGATACCAGTAGGTTTTTTTAAACAGAAACGAAGCAGAATGCATTCAATAATAATGGAGAACACAGAAATGTTAAATATCTTGTTTTAAAAATGTGATTGGAAGAATGTTATTGATCAGAGGAGGTGTCATAATAAAGTAAAATAAGAATAAATGAAAGGAAAACATATAACATATGTGACACCTCCTGACTCCCCAATTCCACCTTCAAGCTATTATTAAAATTAAGTACAGATGCGGGCATGAAAAAGTTCCTCCTTTTTCTGCCAGTAGTGGTGCAGTAATAGTGCACTATTACTGCACTATAACTGGCTGAACGATTTCTCCCGCGAATACGTCATTACGCATGGTGTCCAAACTTGGCGTGTGGAAACATCCTTGTTCATTCATTTATGCTCTGAAATCGTTTCCCCTGGGCACACAGGCGCTTCTCTGTGCGATTGAATTAGCAGACAAGTCGCTGGTGCTCTACAGTAAGTGGCTGGCAGTCGGCTGAAAGGGGAACTTTTTCATGCCCAGATCTGTAAGATTCAGAATCAGATCAGGCTAGTGTGTTGATGACCCCCCCCCTCTCCGACCAATGGTATCACCACGGCTACGGCATGCTGTTGGGGAACAACTGTCCTTTTTTGTTCAATTTTTATTTTATTATAGAAGTATCGGATTGGGACTCTGTATCGGCTGATCCTAATGACTCAGACTCGGAATTGGAGGCAAAAAAACCTGATCGGTACATCTCTACAATTAAAGATAAATTATTTCCTATAATCTGATCATCATTTTGAAGATTATACTCATAACACATGTGCCATGCTTTGTCTGTGCCTGTGCTTGGCCCCCCATGGGAAAATTTCTCCAGACTCACCCCTGGTGAAACTTGCCTTGCTTTGACTCTATTACTGTTAAAGGGTCCAAAGTACCAGGCTTAGTCTCACCAGGAATCACACTTTTTTTTTTTGTCTGCATTGTCCTGCCAGCAGCAGTGTTAAAATCGCCCCATCCAGCAAGATTTGTGCCAGGTTCCAACTGCAGGATCCTAAACTTAATCAAGTCCCCTCTACCATATACCATATTTTTTCTAATGTCATTTTAAAGTACTAACATATGACAATTGACATATAAAAGTTAACATTCATTTTTTGTTTCAATTCATTTTATTTATACACTCAGTTTTAAGTGTGGGCACTAAATAGTGATGCTTTACCACAATTTGTGTCATAATCAGTTATTTGGAAAGGTATCATTTCATGTGCACAAATGTCACTAAAGATAAAGTTGAACCTTGAATCAGGTTTTCATTGCAGGCCAGGTTCAGATCTTTTCTCATAGCAGCACACCAAAGACTTGGCAATATAAAATGAAGGTAATGAAACATTTTCTGCAGCTTTCTAAACAAAAGGGAGCAAATCGAGTATTGAGTATATGATAGAACATGCATGCTGTTTTCGCAAATGTCTGTAAGTTTTGTTGCAAGAAAGGTGAAACTTCCCAAAGCTGCAGACCACCACAGACAAACATGCTTTGAGCACTTGCTGGTCCTCCCCCCTTTTTCTTGCCAAATAGCATTTTCTTTTTAAAAAATAATGTTTTATACCGATAAATTATAGCTTCCAACTCTAAATTATTGTCAAACTATCCTACTACTGTACATTAACAGTTCATATAAATATAAATATGGAGGAAGAACTCGTTTATGAAATACACTGAAGTTGTGTTCGACATCTATAGCAAATTCTCAGCAGTTTGTAATGTAGCATTACTGATATTGTTTTACTGATATTCTTAGTCATGCTGAATTTAAGCACAATCTTTGGACTGTCATACATTAGAATGGAGGCCTCACACATCTCCAGGCTGACATATTTACTTAAATCTTGTAGGATAGATGGATCACGATTATTGGTTGCTCTCTTGTTTCCCTTCCCAACGGAGGCCATTGACTTCCACAGCAGCGGAGCCTCCTGCTGCACTCCATTACTGCAGGCCATCTGGCTTCAGTTCAAAGCCTCAAAGATAGAGAGTCTCTTCCAGAGGGCCTGTACAACACACTGTGCAGCGGGCATGTCTTAATATCACTAAACCCCAGCAGGACAAATGCCACAGCAGCTCCAAGCCAGGTCAAATAAGGTGTTATCACTCTGGATTAATATAGCAAGTTAACCCAGCCAGTGGAATGAACAATAAGAAGGTTTTACAGTTTAAGAAATTTACAAACTACAAGCATCTTTTTATTACTCCATTTTTTATAATAATACTATTAATAATAATAATGATAATAATAATAATAATAATGTTTTGATATATTCAAAAAACCCATGGAAATACAACCACAGCAAAAGCTTTATTGTGCTGCCACAATTTTCTGTCAGTCTGCGCTTCTTTTAGAAAAGACAGAGAGCAGAAGGAGGGGTGTGTTGATGGATGACATGATCTGGCTTGTAGCACGTTCACGAACACATGCACTTCCGATTGTCTGGCGTAGCCACACACTGATAAGGTCTTGAATTGCACTCTAGTTCAAGTGAACCACAAAAGGCTTCCTTCCTCTGCTCTCCCACCTCCCACAGCGAAATGAGAAGACCAGTAGATGGTTGAAATACAGGGAGGAATTCTGGGAAGAGACAGGATGGAGCAGTTCACAGTAGGTGAGCTTTCCTGGTTGCATGAACCACGTAGATGCAGGCAGGAAAAAACAAGCCCAGTGATGTGACTTCACATACAGCTTTTGATCACACTGATTTGAACACATGGAAGTTAACATCTGGTGTCTGACTTTTGTTTAATAGCAGCACAATGGAAACCAGTGAAATAAAAGGTCCCAACCCCCTTTATTATAATCTACATGAAAAATAACATAAAATGTATGAAAAATCTATAAAATAGAATAACATTTTATTGTGCCCTGAATTAACAGATATATTTTGATGATTTTAACTATTTATTCACCACCCCTCCAAGCCTTTCATAACTTCCTAGTAATGTCCACGGCCACTATTGGTACAGCCTGTTCCATTCACGACTTCAGAAGTGATGTATTTCACAGATGTGAGGAAAATGATCTTACATCTCCCCCCTCTTGAATGAATAAACTTTCTTCATAAAATGTGTTGTTTACACTAAAACTTATGTGGTTAGACAAATGCATAACATAGTCATGCTTAAGTACAGCTAGATCTACAGAGATGAGCGTGGGTTCAATTCACCCTCCATCCTTTGCTGCTTTTATCACTCACATCAAAAGAAAAACACCCATTTATGACGATGTGTGGAATAGTCATCTAAAGGGGTTCCTGCCCATTCAGAGGAAAGCTTTTTTCTGAAAGGACTGAGGCAATGAGAGATCAAGACGATTTAACTCTGTGGCTTATCCAAGATCCTATAAATAAATGGGAGGGAAACGTAAAAAAGGAATAAGGGAAAATTCATCATTTCCAGGTTGAAGGAGTTGAAAATTCGCAATGTGAAGCTCTAGATGTTGAATTCCATCTGTAGCATGTATGACATCACACACCATTTCTGTGTTGATATCGAGCCTCTTGTTTACAAGTGTGGTCTGCCCACACGTGCACATTCATGCATGTGAATCTCAACCTCCTCCCTGCACCGATAGTAGGCTGGATAGAATTTGCCATTAAGTTTAGTAAAATATAGGTGTACCGGCTTCTCAGCAGGCTACTGGAGTATAATTACAGTACGTAGTTCGAAGCAAAAACTTTTTTTCCTTATTTTCTACTTTTTTTTTTTATAAACCTTACATACATTAAAATTAAAGCGTCCCCAAAGTGCTGCACATGAAAAATTCTCAGCAAAAAAACCTGAAATAAAATAAGAAAAACATATTGCTCCGTACAGTATCACTCCACCAGCTTTAATGAAAACAATAATAAAAAAAACAAGTTAAAAAATAAAATACACCATTCTTCTTTTTTTTTTTTTCAAATTTATCCCGAGTCTTTGTCTGTGGCCTGGCAGCAGTATTAGGCAGTGTCTGTGGTTTTAGATGCCTCGTGTTCGTGTATATTATTGTTGTTTGTCTCCGCTTTGATCATTCAAACAGTTCAAATGTCTGACCAGTCGCACAATAATCACGTCAGCAAGTAGCCCCGAGAACCAGAGAAAAAGATGTTTGCTTTTCATGGAGTATGAAACTGACAAAAAACTGTCAATCATGACACACTTTGATATGGTCTCTACGTGGTGCGCAAAAACACACCTAGTGGTGCAAAAATTGCTTTTAGTCCCTTGAAGGATCCGGTATACTGAGCTCCCAAGCTGAATCACATTGGACTCATTCCCTGTAAACTAAAATGCACTGCTCCTCCTCTTTCCCAAATCATCAACACATCAAAAGCCTTCCATATTATATTTGTAATGAACAAAAATTGAGCAGTACAGTATATATATCAAATCTTTTAACCCATTTCACAGCTGTGTTACTAATAGCACTAAAAAACAAGCAAATAAAGCAAACAGCAGCAAATAAAAGATTTTTATTTTACATACACACAACAATCACTTATAGCTGCTGATATTGTGGGATAAGTGTTGCATTTACCCTCATCAGTGCACTGATGAGGGCAACTGCAGCACTTATTAACCATGGTTAATGGGGATAAAGCAAAAATAGTAAGTAGCAGTATGCTTATCAGAGCAGCAAAGAAGAAACAAGAAACATTGGATGTAAACAGGCTACAGCTGTATGCCAACAACACCACTGTCATATACTTGTTTACGCTTGATTTAATGTCAGTGACACGTCAGGTTGATGTAAAAATGAAAGGAAAAGAAGACACGTTCAACTCGTGCTTAATGTTAACATAATGTTACAGATGAGGAGGTGCATGTACTGTAATGTTACACAGCTATTTTCAATAAATTTCACATTTATAATAAAACTGTCTGTATTACGTCTAAGCAATGTTAAAATAGCGATTTTCATATTTTATTTACAAAAAATACTCATGCATGTTTATCTTGCTGCTGACTTCCTCGCCATTTTGCTGGTATTTCACATGAAATTGGGGGTAATTTAAAGTGTGGTCCTGGAAAATCTCCGTTTCGAGGGCCAGATAGCCACTACTCCCCCCTCCCCCTCAGTCTGAACCAGAATCGAGACCCCACTACCCCTTCACATGAGTGCACACAAAGGGTTAGGGCCAAGGGCTAGGGTTAAGGGGGAATTGGAAAATTCACCCAAAATGTAGAGTAATGCTTTGATTCCTTGTTTTGACACTGAAAACCTACCTGTGGTAACAGTAAAAATTTCCCTTGAGCGGAATACCAGTTAGTTTAGGTTGCAGGTTGATACAAATATTAGGTTTCAATCCATCAGATTGTCCCTATGTACTCGAGATGAAGGTTTTTACACAACTTATGTTATGGTGCTATAGAAAGACAGCAGCATAAAGGCTCCTCTCCACTGTTGAAGGCAAATGTTAACACAGCAGCAACAATCACACCACCATCCAACTTAGTGGGAAAATGATGGAGATCAATGGTCATCTTTTGTTTTGAATTGAGTATTGATTTTGAATCAATCCATCACACCAAGAATCAGGATCAGAATTATTCACAGCCCTGGGTTTAAAAACTCAAACACTGTGGAAGTGGGAGCCCCTGCAAAAGCTCAAATTCTACCTCCAGTTTGACATGAATAAAGAGATGGCCTTTAATATCTTTTGCACGTGCACGATCCACCACTCATTACATCCATCAATGACAAGCACAGATGAAGTGCAGTTTGCATAATCACTGAGGTTCTCCAACAGCATCAGGTCAGTGTGCACAACACAAAGCTGCAGCCATTAACAGCCTCGGAGCCATTTGTCATATCACATATGCCACATCCATCTGTAAATGATCATTGCTGCAATATCACAATTACTATTGAACCTCAAAAGGACAATCATACTGAAATAGACTTTAAAAGGCTCTTAAAAGTAAGAAAAAGGATAAAAATCTAAATGCCACTGGTGGGGAAAGGATACCTCGAAGGAAACTTAATTATCTTAAACAGGTTTATTTCAAACGTGTCTTCTAGACATTTACAAATTGCTGGGTATATTTCATAAGCAAAGACAACAACAAGAAATATAATGCACTTCATGATTAAAGCGCATATCTTTATAATCTCTTGCCTATTGTGTCATCAGAAGCCAGCTCTAAAGAACCACAGACATGTCTGAAGTATGTGAGACCTGCGCATAGTCTCTATGCATTATGCATCGGGACATCCAGACCTAAGTCACCCCAGCTATCTGAGATCTTATCCTGCAGTTTATTCAGGAAATGAACACAATGTTACGAAGAGTAAAGCTGAAATACACTTTGGCATGTCTACAGCTACACATTCCTTTAAAGTTTATACTGAGGACAAGTGAAATACACATGGTGAAACTTTGACGACCCAGTTCTTTTTCCTTTTTCCTTTACAAAGAATGAAAGCAGATCTATAGACATAAGTGACAAGGGCATTTATTTCGTGCTTTACTGTAGTGTAAAGGCTGTGTGCTTTAGTTTTCTTCTTATTCTGGTCTAGCTGAATACCTTTATGACCTGCAGCTTGCTTACTGAAAAGTTAAATCTTTAGGGAAATACTATGGGATGTGGAAATTAATCTTGCCTGGCAAGATGAAAACTTATATGACAAATTACCATTGCCCTGATGTCTTTCCACAAAAGGTAAACCATTATGTTACAGTAATGAACCTAAAAAAACACATTGCTACAGTTAAAGTGTCTACCCTTTAGCTGCAGACAAATCGTCTCCCAAAGAGACATCATTAAGGGAAATAAGTCAATACAATCCCTATTGGAAAAAAAGTTGTGGAGCAGCCTCTGATGCTGTTGAACCAGAACATATGAATTTTAACCAAGTCTGAACCAGTTGACCAATTACAGTGTGTTTAGGTCTGGAAGCTTGCTAAAACAATCTAGTTGGTGTTCTTAAACAATTTTTAGATAAGATTAAGTTTTCCCATGCAGAAGCATTATTAACGGTCACATGTGGTGAACATTATACTGTTTTTATATAAAAAGCCTCTTGTGCTGTGCTATTACACCAACGCTACACTATTAAAACCAACAAGAGGATATGCACTGAAAAAGTGCCTTCGGGAGCACATTTTGGTTCCCACACATGCTCAATTTGTTCAAATGGGGCATACAAAATGCTTCTGCAAAGAGGAAATAGTCACTTGGACAAACAGAAATTTTTTTTTTTGAAGAGCAGTAGTAACAACCAACAAGTATGTGCTTTGGTCATTGGACCATAAAAGCATCGAAGTAGAGAGTGTGGTATCAGGCTCACCATGGCTGATTACATAGCTTAATGGTCTTGGCTTCACCTCATGTTTTACAAGCCCAAATGGTCCCAGTAGTCTGATAAATCATCGGCATATCGAGTCAATGAACTCTTGCCATTCCCAGGTTTCCAACCAAGAAAGCAGGGCCAGTACTGTATAAACAGCCATCTATGCTGTACAGTTCACAAAAAGTCAAAATGTTCTCCTTTATCCTCCTGAACCTTGCAAAACTAAGTTTTTCTGTTTGCTTCAAATATGTGCTTTTACTTGCTGGAGACAAGATCTCAAAACAGCAGAAAAAAAAAAATTGTGATGTCTTGGCTCTGAATCTTTAATAAAGCACGATACATTGCCAAGAAAACAGCTCTACAGGTGGTCTCTGTTTGGGAATGAAGCCGTGAAAAGGTTACAGCTGACAGCTCAACAGACTGCTCGTTATGAGAACAAGCTTACTGTCTGAGCTCCGCTCTCATGCTAAACGCTATCAGGAAATGTAAACAGTACTCCATTCACTACAGACATTGCAGATGTTGTTACTGGGTACATTCTAACAGGTGAACCAAAATTTTAGGAAAGTCTTTTTTTTTTTCCTTTTTTTAAAAAAAATCAGCTATTTATTTATAGATTTAAAACTTAATGATTTAATATCCTAGCGTACATGTGTATGAAAAATAACACCTGAACTACTTTAATACTGCTACAGTCTTATTGAGATTAACAGTACACCGGAGAGGAAGTGGCAAAGAAATCGTCATTTGTAGGTGAAGTTAAATATTTCCTGGAATTCATTCATGGCAAGTTAAAAAATACTCTATAAATATTTGAATAACATATCTGGAAAAAAAATTAACGTACTGTATTTCCTTCTTTAATAAAACACAGGGAATGTGTGTCACAGAAAGTTAACTTAAATAACAACAGTGAACTAATGATAATAATTAGAGCTACAGCACTGATTGCTAATGTCAGACATTGAAAGTATGTCTTTTTCTTGATGAATGATTGGGAAGCAGATAAACACTATGGACAAGCACATCCAAACGATCAGGTGAAGATGAAAAAGTGACACTGTGTGCATATGAAGAGAAGAAGAATTATGAATTAAGAATTATTATCTACTCTCTTAGTTACAAAGCTGCTTGGAGACTAAGCTCTGTTGCAGAAGCCTCAACACTTACAGAAATGGGCGCATACCGTAAGCCTTTTTCACTGTAAATATGATGGAAACCTGAAACTTTGCACACAAGAAAATACAAAGTAAGGATGTTTTCATCATGCTAAGTGAAATACATCGCAAGATAAAAGACCACATGGCCTCCTGAGAAGTTACAAAATAACCTGAAAACCACCAGTAAGAGACTGCTTAAATCAGAGCCAAAACAGGTTGAGGAAAGAAAATGACTTATGACTTTCTTTCCAATTGAATATGTGTCTTCTCTAGAGGGGAGGAAAATTGTGCAATCAGTCAGGGAGTTAAAGGATAAGTTCTTTTTTTTCAACCTGGACCTTATTTCAAGGAGTATATACATGCATTTACTCACCGGTAAAGTTTCTGCATCACTTTGAGTCCTTTGGAAGATATTACGTTTAGTCACTGTTCTCTGGACATCCTGTAAAATGGCAATAATGGGGCAGCCACTACTGTATATAAGACATTATCTGCAGCAAAACTCCTTGATTTTCGCCAACACTTTCAGTAGAATGAACGAACGAACAAGTACTATTGTCCCGTGAGTCCAGATTTAGCTTTCCGTTAGTTATCAGGGTGTTCTACACACTTTTCGGGGCTGCGCGTTCACGATACATGCTTCAGTACAGCTGAGAAAACAAAAACACAATTTGCTAAACTCTGAACCCACAGGGCAATGGTACTCATTCGTACATTTATTCTACTTATAGTATTGATGAAATAAAGGAGTTTTACTGCAGATAATGTCTTATACAGTGGCTGCCCTGTCTCCGCCATTTTACAGGATGTACACCGATGGGCAAGTGAACGTAACATCTTCAAAAGGATTCAAAGTGATGCAGAAGCTTTACTGGTGAGTAAATGCACATATATACTCATATATACTAAAGAAAGTTATCCTTTAAAGGTAGAGTCTGGAGTTCTTCCCATTTCTGTTTGTAATCACTATTCAAACCAAGTGCCCCTCCCCTCTGGCTGATGGCTGCATTGCTCTTTAGCCAATCAGCTATCTAAAGCAGAGTACAGTGCTTCCTTTTCTTTGCTGTGTCCGCCGTTTTATTTTTTTTTTTTTAGGAATTCGAGTGACTGGTGTCTGCTACAATCATGAACTTATCCCCACACAGCGTCATGCCCTTAGCTTTGTCATTGTCTGGCAATATATACAGAAATCTCTGCCCAGAAACATCCCGAACACACCAAAACAAAAGGAAAAAGTGAATTACAGACAGGGGGAGAGGGAGTTGCAAACAAACTCCTCACCACATGGGAGTATAGGCCCAAAGGCATGGATTGAGATGGATTTCACTTGCACCAGCCTAGCGTTTGTTTTCAGGGACAAAACTTTGGACTCTACCTTTAAATGTTTAGATAATTATTTTTCTCTTTTTTTCTCATCAACCATAAACATTTTTTCTAGAACTTCTACACCTTGATGGAAGTATATGGATGTAGAAATGCCCACAAAACATCAATCAGGACTATGCTCTTCACCAGCATCATCTGAGAGAGATTTTAAAAGAAAGTATGCAGTTTTTGCAAGTTTCCCATTAAGATAACAGTTGCCCTCATTACATATGACTGTTTGCTGTATTGCTGTTTTTCATTTGAACAGTGAAGATATGATGTATCTGCAGTGTAGGCCAGTTCTGAATGTTTACAAGAAGTTTGGGTTTGGGATTTATCCACACAATGCCCAGTTAAAGTCCTGCCATGATGTTGCCATAACAAGGAGCATCTAATGTTGTTAGTCACTCATTTGATGTTTTACAAGAGAGCAAGGGGTTTGAATAAGGGATTTAAAAAGTTCCAATCTTGAGCACATGGCAAATAATCCTTGATTTTTGAGGAATTGTTGATCTAATTCTTTCTCACTACTTAAAACACCATAAATTCCATTTTCTGCTTGCAACCTTGTCAGTAATGAAATGTTATCTATCGTCAGACAGGCATTCAACTCATATCAAGCTTTTTTCTTTTACCCAAACTTCTTTCTGTTTTATAAGAAATATACATGACTCTGTTCCAAATGTCATAGTACTACAAATGTGGTTGAGTGACAGCTGTAACCTTATTAAGCGATGACACACTGGTAACATTCACCAACAGCTCATTCAAAATATCTGAATAATTTTCCTTTGAATAAATTAATATGTAAAATTATTAGTTTGAGCATAGATAACAAAGGACCAAATTTTCTGTTATAATAGGCTATGTCACATTATGTTCTGTTGTTTGTTGCTATATGGAAGCGTTTCATGAAAATACACAGTATATGGTCACTGTAATGAAAAGCCTATTGACAGAAGTATTTAATGCACAAGTTTTTACATTTGTTTGGCATGGATGTCATGTAGAAATGCTAGACACCGGTCCTTTGTGAACCTTCAGTCAAAGTCAGATGTGAACTCCACTGTGAACTGACAGCTGTCTTGACATGTAAAGTCCAGTGTCTTACATCTGTGATTCTGCTTCACACTCTAGTCACGCAAATGGAATGTCCACCCAGAAGAAAGCAGTGTCAAATTTTAAGCCTCTTAAGAGGTTCAGACCTGTTTAGTCTTTCTTCCTTTTTTAATACGGTAAACCACAGTGTTCAATTTGAAACAATTTGCCTTATCCAAGTGTGTTCAAAGAATTATTTCTGTTGCAGCTTCACAGGGGGAATGAGATATTTATAAAACCAATCTTTAAAGAGAAAAAAATACAGAATATTTAAAGTACAAATAAAGATGAATAGAAAGAATGTGAATTAATATGCCAGGTTTGTTCCAACAAACAGCAAAATATTACTGCAGTCATTAAGGCAAAGAGAAATCACACTTGTGCAGGGAGCAAAGAAACATAAATTTGCCGAATGGCCAAAGGCGAAGAAGGCAGAAATTGTGCAGTCTAATTCTAAGCTTAAATCTCAGAGAATCAAGACCAATTTTAATGATATGTAATTAAGGCCTAAACAAATTTTTCCCAACGGATACTATTAATGGGGAACTTATTACAGGCTATGGCACCCAAGGGGGTAATACATTCATACTAATCTCATGGTTGTCAGCCTAGGGGCTTCATTGCTATTGAAATGCCTTCATATTAAGGGCAAGAGTAGACAGGAGGTAGGGAGTCCAGGGAGTTAAAATTAGACGTACAATAAATTAGCAGCACTGTTGCTTATAATGCCAAAACAGATGAGTCAGAAAATCCAAAATATATATAACAATTTTATTAGAGATAAAGCTTTTGAATGACAAGATCATGAGGATGTATACATTTGTAGAAGGCCATTGTAGCTGTGTTTGGCTTTACCCGGATACACATAACAGTAAACAACAAAAAAATGCAGCAAACATTACAGAAAAAAAACAACTTTGTCTTTTTTTTCTGAAAAGCAGTAGTGGACAGGACCATAGCAAAACTCGGAAGACAGACAGTATCCCAACATCAACAAGGCTGGGAGGTTTAGGAGCGTTACATTCCATATAATGATTATGTATCACTTGTGTATGACAAATCACCACTTTTGGCATTGTGGTTGCATTAATTGCTTGCATACAACCAGCTCCATTACCCCAGCTGGGCAGTTAAAAGCGTGCAAATAAAAAGTGCCTCTCAAATCTTTCAGTCTGCAGACAAACTGGAGACAGTTGCATTGACAAAAAAGTTAATGTCAAAAGAAGGTTGGTGATTGATGAGTCCTTATCTGAAAGCCTGAATTGTGTCTGCAGCACTGAAACATCCTTTACGCGAAGACCAGAGCCCACAGATCATACTCAGACACTGAGGCTAAATTGTTATTGCATGTTTGATGCTGGAGTTGGTGGATAAATTGCTCCAGAGACACCTCCAACTGCAGCATACTGTACAGTATCCACAACTTTTAAATGCATGTTGCATTTATTCCACAAAACTTATCAAGACATAAACTGCAAATCTTTGTTTATCATACATTTAGATTTACAGTAATAGAGATGATCATCAGATCTAGCCACAGTAAGTTAATAGGTTAATTCCCTCTGATAAGTGGATGAAATGATGGAAAACACTTCAGTTTAATAACTTCTGAATAGGCAAGGTCTCTAAACCAAAATGCTGTAATTTGGATCGTTTTCATCTAACTTCCTTAAAGTAATTAAAATGCTCACTGATGGTGGGTTCACTGGTCCAGCCAGTGCTAGAAGATCACATAATGAATCTATGGGCTCAAAATAGGATTTATAAAAGGAACAACATACAGATAACTGAGAGATAAAAGGAAAAACATACATAAAATGTCTCAAATTAGTGGACCACAATGTTTCACCTGAAGAAAGCTGGAATTATGTTGAAAGCACTACATTTTTCAAAAGATATCCCCTTAGATGGTATTTTGATGGAGAGAAAGACATTGGCCAAAATGACCTCCCTCTTTCCTGCACGCATAACAGAGCCACACAATACCCAGACTTTGTGGGTCAAGGTTTCAGTTTTTCTCCCCTTCATTAGTTATTGTTTTAAAATTTTTTTTGTAAAATTCTAGACACTTTTTTTTCACACCATAGCTTTATAAAATGTTCTGCAAAGTCTTTTCAAATCCAAACATTGGATGCTTCAATGATTTTTTTTTCTCTGAGTGGAGTCTTTCAGCTGCAGACAGTAAACCTTATGTTGCAGTTAACTTAAAAAAACAGTTCAACAGAATAAATACCTGACTAATTAGAGAGCTTAAAATGCTGAACATAACCCAGCTGATTAACCCTGTAGAGATCTCATAAATGTTTCCTCCTGCTTGCTGAGCATTCTCACAATCCCCACATACATCCTGTTGTTGTTTGCATTATTGTCTGAAATGCTCCGTTTCCAAATCTGAGAAACACTGCCCGCATTATTAACAAACAGATTGCCCTATAGTTCTGTATGATAGCTGGAGAGTAGTTGCATATGGTTGCATTGGCCTCCTGAACACCAAGTTAATGGGCTAAATTGCTTTCAGATTGAAGGCCCAGAATGATATCTATAGGAAGTAAAGAATAAACTGGATAGATGAGATGATGGTGGAAACAAATATTTGAATTAGTTAGAAAGACAATTACCTTTTTAATGTCATTAAGGTAAATCTCATGTAAGATACCATTAGTCTTTGCTGTGTGAATGGTAAGTCCGAGTTGTGTGTACTGGCCAAGTTTTTAAATAATGTGAAACACATCACAAACTGTACAAAGGGTACGTGTTAGAGGATTTCATATATTCTTAACTGTGTATATAATCCTCTGAAGACTGCCTGTGGAGGTGGAAAAGCTCTGGGTATTGGGTTAAAGATGATGAAATATTATGTTAGAGTACATGGTTGCAAACGATAGCTCAAAAATAAAGAGAAAATAAAATGGCTTGGATTCTTTTCTCTTAAATGTGACTTAGAAAATGTAGCTACCACAGTTTGACAAGAAGATCAACCCAAAGCCACCATCTTCCAAAACAAATAATGAACCTCCAAAGGCCATATTAAGAGACTTCAACAACATGCTTTCCATAATCATACATACAGTACATGATTCCATAATCATGCAAAGAAAGGCATCTTCAAGATTAAGGAAAACTAAGCGATGGTATTGAGAAAAAAAATCAAGTGACATCCTCTGGTGATTACACCACAAACCTCAAATAGCTTTGTTTTTGGGTGAGGGGACATGCCAGCTTTTCCATCCTTAATGTGTTTTCCACTGCTTTTGTGACAGACCCAGCATCTGTGTCAAATTATGCCCACAAAGGCAAGGCAGAAGTGGTGGCGACATTGTATTTAAGATGGGAGTTTACTTGCTAATGCGCTTTGCATATTCCCATGAAGCCTGTAGACTGAACCCTGCAGCCGATGCAAGCCCAATCAGAAAACACCTAATAACATTCACTGACAGTAATCACAGGGATATGTTGCAATCACTGCTACACAGCAAGAGTCTTGCATGCAGCAAACAGCGTGAGGTCTAGCTGGTGCTCAGTAAGAAGCTCACCCTCCTGTCAAAATCAATGCCTTTTGACTTACTTATTAATAACTAAGGCCAATTAGGTGCAGGAACTATTTACCAACACTTTAAATCAAAGTCTCCTTTGGTAGTGCACAACCAGTGAAATTGTTGTCATACATAGAAAATATTGTATCAGTACACAATGTGCTATCTAAATTGTATTTCTTTAAAATAAAAAGCAAACAATTTCGTCACATATACTGTACAGTGACATCCTAAAGTTTACACGTCTATTAAAGATGGAGAAAAATCAGCTATAGTGAAATAAGCTGAAATTGACAAAAGTAATAATAAATAAAAATTTGAATGAAAATCATTATATTGATTTTGAATCGTGGTTCAACTAAAATATTAAAAGCAAGTAAACAACAACAACAAAAAAAAAAATACAAGCAAACAAGCATGATGGGGATCCTGAGCTAAAATTTTATTGAGCAACACTGTGAGGCAATCACTGCAATCAATGTTTTCTGTAACATCCAATCGGACTTCTGCACCTGTTAACAGGTATTTCAGTCCACCACTCATGGGCAAGGTACTCTTATTTGTCTGGGATAGTTTTGCTTGTTTATTTTTTCTAATTAATTTTTAAAACCACAATTCAAAATCAATATTCATCTTACTAAATTATAATCTAGTAAAATTCTTGTTATTGCAATTTTTGTACTAAGTTAACATACTGTACAGCATTTAAACTTTCATGGGCCACTGTTTGCCAATTAACCTATCAGCTATCCAAAAAAAGTAACCAGTAAATAGCATTTTTAAAAATAATAATAACTTTTGGGTCTTGCAGAACCCAGAAATGTCTATGATTCTGTAGAGCAAAGAAGGCCTAAGAAAAATATTGAGGAAAGGGAGAAATGAGAGTAAATGAGAGGAGAAGCAAATTACAAATCATTTCCTTTGCTTTCTCAATGACTTGAGAATCCCACATTGATGTTAAGCAGAAAATCAGAAGATCTATTAATCAGAGCATCACAACATTCACCAGTATACCAGAAAGTCTTGTCAACGTGATGTTTTTGAACTGCTGTTGGCTCCTATTTAATATTTTTTATTTTAATTAGTTACTTTGTTGCCCTCAGCCAACAAAAGAGACACTGCTTTATTTAGCAATTTGCCCATTCGATTCAAGACCATCTCATTGGTTTGTAAATCTGACTGTATTAAACCATGTGCTGTTTGCACATACAACCATGTTTCTTCTATAGAACCATACAGTTGGCTACAGTATCTTTGTGAATTAAAATTTCCTCCTATAAGATTTTGTTTTAACTGTAACCATTTTTACTGCAAAAAAAAAAAAAAAAAAGGTAAAAAAAAACAGACTTTTGCACAAACCTTCTGCTCTGCTCACCTGGTTTCTGAAGAACTGAAAGTGAAGCCAGCTGGGCATTCCCACCATCGCGTGTCACTTTTGGAGTATAACAAAATGGGCAAAGAGATTTGGACAAATGATTTACAGCCAATGTACTCTGGGCTACTGTACTGTAAATGCTAACAGAGCTATCCTAAGCTAAAAGTACCAAATGAAGATTAACCCCCTGATAGACGGGCTAAAGGTAAGGCATGTACAAACTTGCTTTTAGCTGGCTAAAAACCACTATTGTGCTACTCTGTTCGTGGCTGAGGCCTTCCTGGAAACAAACACGGAGCTAGCTATTAGCCACCAGCTGGTGTGGGTACCAGATGTGCTCTGGTTGAAAGATCAGCTTGGGTTCTGTACCTGCTGATGCTGTCAAGGTATATAATAGGGGACTATCACGCTTCCGTGTTCCGGTTTCCGGAACTTGAAACATTTAGCCGCTTCCTCTTCCAGGCCAGTTCAATGTCCCTGCTCTGTTCCACTTCGTAAATTAAATAAACGCCAACCCTACTTAAATTTTCATGGATTCCCGACTGAAGTGATACTAAGGAAGAAGTGGATCAAAGCGATACGTTGGAGTGAAGGGCCGAACTTTATAATAAAACAACGTAGCACATTTGTTTGTAGCCGGCACTTCATTGATGCAGATTACACAGCTAGCGTTAGCAGGCTAGCGTTAGCAGGCTAGGATTTGCTGACGTGCCTAACTTTGTGCGTCTTAAAACACACAAGCATCTGAAAATTGGGTCTGTATCCTCTTGTTTCCAGTGGAACAATTGGGGACTGCCAAGAAAGGAGACGCTTTCAGATGCTTGTGTGTTTTCAGCTGCACAAAGTTAGGCACGTTATCAAGCTGGCTAACCCTAGCCTGCTAACACCAGCTGTGTAGTCTGCTGGCTACAAACAAACGTGCTACGTTGTTTTATTATAAAGTTCGGCCCTTCACCACGGCAAATTGATCGCTTTGATCCACTTCTTCCTTAGCATCACTTCAGTCGGCAATCAATGAAAACTTAAAGACACACAACGGAACTTTTAGCAGTATTCTCAGTGACGCGCCCCCTATCGGCGACTAAACTAGCAACCATCTTGTATCATACCTGCACCGTGATTCACTCCAGCCAGTAAAAGACAGTCTTATCTTGATTCTTTTTTTTTTTTAAGGATTTTTTGGGCACTAGTGGCTTTTATGCGACAGTGTATAGCGACAGGAAGGGGGCAGAGAGAGTGGGGAGTGACATGCAGCAAAGGGACCTGGACCGGGAATCGAACTGGGGTCGACTGCGTTGAGGAACTGTAACCTCTGTTCATGGGGCGGCTGCTCAACCAACTGAGCTAATCACCGCCCCAGTCCTATCTTGATTCTTGTTCCGTCCCTTCCTCTCTTCCTTTTCCTCTCTTCCTCCTGTAATGTTTCCTTACCGAATCCGACATGAACGGCGTTCAAAACACTCGCGGGGTTGATCCCTGGTTTACATCCGGTTGCTAGTGAGTGACGCGGTGCTGCAGTCAATAGTCGGCTGCAACGTCACAGTCGCGTCCCGGATGGGAATCTTACATAGTGCTGTTTCTGAGCCCCGGGACGCATCTGGGCAGTGACGGCTCGAAAATGCGCAAAATGAATGTTGGTGTGCCATCAAAACGAGTCAGAAACGCAGATTTTTAAGGTCTAAAAGTTACGTTGTGTGTCTTTAAGTATGGTGGGCGAATATCCGATTTACAAAGAGTAACAGAGCAGGGACAGTTATTGCTGAAATGGCCCGGAAGAGGAATTGCCTAGATTAAGGAAAGTTCCGGAAAGCGTGATAATCCCCTATTAGTTAAAAGTTGGCAGCATGTCTAGACAAATTACAGAAATTGTTTTCACAGCAAATTTTTGTTGGAAACAAAACATTATGTATATATATATATATATATATATATATATATATATATATATATATATATATATGTATATATAATATTATTCTATTTGTCAAAAGCCCACAAAAAAGCATACAACAGCTGTATCACCTTGTCTAATGTCCTGTCTTAACATTGTTGAAAAAAAAAAAAAAGACTACAGCCTAAACTATACTAGTGGCCCCCAGGGCTTTGACTGTGTAGAGCCGGTGTAATTATGGTTAAGGTCATATCCACATAAAGATGAGTTAAAAGGACTACAGAATAAACAAGCATGTCCGTTTGTCACAAAACAATCTTGTCCTGTGCAGTGCTGCGCATCGCTCAGACTGCTGGAGTTTTGATACGCAGTCGGAGAAGATGCGCCGGGCGCCGGGAGCCGCCCTGCAGCCCCCGCTGGGCTATGGAGGAGACAGCAGCTGATCCCCGTCATTTCTAATAAGAATTCTATACTTTAAAGTTGTATAAGTGCTGAGTCAGTAGATCGTCTGTTAGCTTTGCAAATGCAAGTTATCTTTTTTCTGTCCCTGTCTGGATCAGGCTCCACCTGTCACCTGTTAGAGTGCAGCAGTTGCACTCGTGACGGGGGGGGGACGGTGCCAGTGAAATCTTTTGGTGGTAAGTTTCATATTGGACCACTTTTTATTGACCCATTGGCTAAAGAATTGTGACGTTGCCATTGGATGTGGGCTATTAATAAATTTCATAACTAATAAAACGAATAAACCATATAAACCAGGCCTAGATTGAGACTTATTAATATCTCAGCCGGAGTTGTTCACACCGGTGAGGCTGACTGGCCTCTTCCGTGCAGCATTTTTGTACACGTCTCTGACTTCGTTTTTTAAGCTGCCAAACACCTCTTTAATCTTTCCCACCTCACAAATGAGGAATTCTGTCTTGATCCCCTCCAAAAGTTTATTTTCTGACAGAATCTCTCCTCTCCACGGTTCAACCTCGCTGGGTGAAGCCTCATCATTATGCATGTTTAAGGGCGTAACTGTTGGCGTGACATTTAAATGACGATGGATTTCAGCAGTGGAATTTATCAAGACTCTTTTGTTCGTACGCGAGATTGCACTGATACGAACGTTTTAATAAATCACACGTGGGTCCAATCGTACGACCATTTTTACGATCAGATGTGCGACCATTTCTACGATCGTTTGATAAATGAGGGCCATAGTGAGAACCTGGCAAATGAAAGCACAACATTAAGAATGGTTTCAGCAAAGGCTGGCGAAGAGGGTCCATGGCTTTAGTTGCATTAGGAGAGTCCTCAAGGAAAATAGGTTAGGAACCACTGCTCTATACAACAGCATTAAGATTACTATAATTGCTCCAGTATTGCTTACTTAATAACATATTTCTCTTGGATAAGAGAAGGCACATTGACAGAAAAGGTGTGAATGTGTATAACTGTATAACTGTTTTTGAATGTCACATAGTCTGGCACATGACAAACAAGCTGGATCACAGGGACTCAGATTAATGGCTAATTTGCCCCAGATTGCTGCTCATTTTTGCAATGCTATTGCTGCTGCTATATAAACTTCATTTTATTAGTTTTAGAGACATTTCTTCTTCTTTTTTTTATTGTGTTTGACGGCAACATGCATCTGAAAAGGTGTGACTCATTAATTAATCTATTTTGTATTTTTCTTTTACCATAGTTGCCACCACTCCTTGAGCAAACAGAAAAAGTCATGTGAATATTTTATCAAACTGAGCATGGCCAAAAAAAAAAGAAAAAAAAAAATCTACATGAAACATTTGAAATAAACACCAAAGAGTTTGAATCCAAGCAGCTGGAATAATTGTTTGTGATAAGGAGTAGTGCTTCTTGTAGTTGTTGCTGACAGGCTAAAATTATTATCACACATATCTAATTACTGTACATTATTGATAGGGGTTCACTGAAGATTTTCAGTTTCAGTTATTCTAAAAGTACTCATCACTCAACACACAAAGTATTTCAAGTAGGAAAACAGGACTTTTGCACAAAGTTGAATGTCAAATAAATGCAAAATAATCACTGTATTAAGCCTCACACCAGATTTCAAGGGGCATGGTTTAGTTGTTGGAACATGGAAATATGTTTTCATGTTATCAGGCTTTCTCCAGCTTAGCTCATTGCCGGTCACAGATGGCAGAAATGAACAATGATTGGGCTCCTGGCTCTGGCTGTCTACACTCTGTTGCTCTCCAAAGCTTCACTGCAGGGTTTCTCAAGCACACAGGTGTCTACCATTGCTTGAAACTCTCATCCTGCCCCTGTCCAAAACAACAGACCTACCTCTACGACCGGACAAGATACAAGGGACTCCCTTGCATCAAATCATCCTGCTGGGCCTCATTCTCCATGATGACAATATTCTTTGACCCTGGCTCAGCTGGTAAAAAAAAGTGCAATAAAACTTCATACTGTGCTGTCGAGCCACCCAAAGTCCCTGCTATTCCCTTTCTGTAAAAAGCCAACAGGGAGCACACTTTATGAAAAACAAGCATCTCACTTTGCATTTACAGGCTTTTAATGCAAGCTTTGTGGAGTGAGATGGATTGAATCAAACAGGGCTGTATCACTATCAGACAGAAGAAAAAACACAGCTAAAACAAGGCTGTCTCCACAGGCAGGAGTATCACCATGGGTGATTGGCAGCTAACACCAGCTGCATCTGTCATTTAATACCTGTTACACTCACTGGACATGGAAATGAGACAAAGTAAGGACTTATAGTAACAGGATGTTCACATCTTGGGAACAAATCTAATAAACTGACTTTTTTTGGATGGCTGATGCACTGTGACACAGGGAAGTAGGACAATGGCATATTTTGACGTGCCAGCCTGAAATAGTACACATTATGCCAGGAGAAAAAAAATAAAAAGATGCAGGTGTTCTTGGACATGACACTGTAAGTTTAGTTTTCCATTCAGAGCTTTGGATGCTCCCTTGATCAGTTTATTTTCAGATAAGAGAGGGATTCCACAGCCAAAATCTCCAAACTTTTAACATTTTTAGAAGAAGTGAGCAAGAAATTGAGGTTTGCAACTCCTCCAATTGCTTTGTAAATAGCTCATGCTACAGTTTCATTGGTAACATGAGACCTCTTTGTTTCAGTCTGTGTTGTTTTACACAATTCAAAGGCTGTTTTTGTAACCCATTCCAGTCCCTGGTCATTTCGTCATTAATCTTCAGGGAGAGTGTAAGAGAAGCAAATGAAAGTAAAAGAAGAAGATGCCAAGAGGTGGAAATAAGACATAGGCTCTTTTTTCATTTCATTCCAGTCCATTTCACAAACATTCACATTGGAAATGTTGGGTGAAAGCAAGAGCTCAGAGTACATCTATCCACGGAGCATTAGTACTGTAGATACAAAAGATCGTAAAAAGATGGGCAGAGGCTGGCGAGAAGCCATTGTCAGCAACAGCAGAATTTATGCTGAGTGCTGTTCCATTGTTCAGTGCACACAAGAGGTGAGGTGAGGGTGATGATGTGTATGTGATTGTTAGTTTACTGGTGAATGTGTGTGAGAGAGCAGTTGTGCTGAACACTGCCGTAATGTGGTACACTTCTGTCAGGTATCCACAGAGAACATGCTATCATCTGCTGTCATTGCTTTTTTCTCCTTTTACACTGGAAAGTTTTGATGCATTTTTAATTCCAGTGGTTACCATGGAAATGCAGGTTTTTCCCCTATCTTTCTACTTTTTTTCAGTTGCATTGGGAAAGGCAGGTGCATGGCAGGGACCCAAGGTGACAGGAGCTGAAACATGTTCAAATGATTCAACAATTGCCAGCGCCCGGAAGCAAGGTCACAGCATTTTCATTCTTCCTTGAAAAGAATAAACTTTAAAAACAACTAAACCTCTGAGACGTGCCAATTTCTGAATGGCGTCCAAACTCGTAATGATGCTTTGTCTGTCTGCCTAACAAAAATCTTTAATTTATTCTTATCTGAAACCTAAAATCTAACTCACAAATTCAAAAGATAAAAAGCTTAACTTGTAAGACAATATCAAAACTCAGAAAAAAATGTTCATGGTCATCTATATGAAACTGTTCCATGTACAAAATTCTTTGTTTTATTGATTCATCAAGTTCACACCCTTGAGGAATGTGTACAATGAATCATCCCAATAGATTTTGACCAGAGATAAATGACCAGGTTCAAAGGTCACTGATTGTAGTGAGAGGGGGGCATCTGGGGATGAAAGTGCAAGGGTAGGGTAACACAACTAACACTCAGCAAATAAAGGACAACAAGGAGCACAAAGTGATCTTGGATTAAACAAAAAACAGTCATAAAAAATATATGTCCCAAAGAGAAGGTTGTGATATCTTGCAGAAAAGAAAGGGACAAAATTCCTTTGGGCAACCCAAAAGCCAAAAATACAATTCTGTTTTCTAAGTATTGGTAGAAAATGTATAGTCTTACCATTTCCTCTTACCATTTTATTTAGAATCTGCTCTAGAATAATTGTAACTAGTGTCAACTGAATGTTTGTTTTGGTGATGTGCCAGCAGCACCCAAAGCGTGTCTTAGAGAAATGGGAAAAGCATCACCAAGGAGGACAAAGCATTACTGCACAAAGCCTCAAGGGTCCCTCAGGCCATATTCTAAGGAGGCTAGAGGGTGAAAATAAGTCTGTACACTCCATTTGTAACTACTGTGTCTTCCAGTGGTAGGAAATGGCTGACTAGATGCTAATAAGCTTGCTCTGTCATGCTTAGACTGTCAGACCTGGTGCAACTGCATGTTAAGATAAAGAGCCTACATTTGGTAATGCCAAATCCCAAAGGTCCTAGATCCCACTTGAGTTTTAGCATATAAATGAGCATACAGTAAGTAATGCAAATATATTTCCAGCAAACTTTGCCTGTCCTTTACTGCACTCAGACTTTGGGAGAAACTTCTCCCCAAACATAAATCCATCCTCTACCCAGGCTGGTGTTTCTGCCTGGAGATAGCTTTTGTTCATGGCTGGCTGGCCTTACATTTTGTGGTTGGTGATTGGCAGTGTCCAGCGGGCCAGTTCCTTGAAGACTCCCCCTGTTCTGTCTAGAGGTCCTCTGCTATTGATTTCCTGCTTGTGCTCGCTGCTTGACCTGCCAATCAATGGTCAGAACAGTGGGATGTCATTGGAAGCAAGTTGACGACGTGTGATGTTTGGCAGACATGTAACTGATGGCACTGAACGAGCAAAACATATGAAGTGGAGAACGATAGAAAGAAACAGTAAAAATGGTGCAGACACTGAACTTCAGAGCTGGAGACAGGAAAAAAAGTAAAGTTAATCTTAAATTAAAAAGCAATGATGTGCTGTCATATTTTGGGGGAGATTCTTTGAAATCCTATCACTTTTGGACAGAATCACCTCATGCCAGGCGACGGTTCAGCCATGGTTATTTTCTCTCTGTGTAAAGTGCATCAAGTGTGACCTACTGTACTCATTCGATTCAAGTAACAAGTGATTAGCTGTGAAGAATAAATCTTCAGAGAAATTCATCTGAACTGCAAACAGTGAAGTAGAAACAACTGAGAAACATCACACCCCCTAGAGTTTTGCTTTTGGATTTTGGAGACGGGCTCCAGGGAGGGCTTGAATAAATAAATAACATTTTCTTGTAAGCACCACACTGTGTGGAACACATCTTTCTTATTCAGTGATTTTGTGGCAGAGCCACTCAGAGTGCTTTTTGTGTGACAGCTGACTTCATGAGACACTGGCAAGTAAATTCCTGCGGCTATGATTAAAGCACTCAGATCCCCACATGAATTCAATAAAACTTAACTGAAACATTTTTGTTCGGCTTTTCCTAGTCTCTTATTGGGTACAAAGGAAATTTGTGGCAACCAGAGTTGTACTTATTACTTTGAACCTAAAAGATTTGAAAATCTTTAAATTTGACTGCTTCTAGAGGAAACTTAATTCCTACAAAATCTCAGATTTAACGAAGCAGAGCTAGAGAGAGAATTAACAAGCTTCCCATATATGCTTTGCGATCAATGCATTAATCAGAAATCAGCGTGCACAAACAGCAGTGAAGTACAGTTTCCAAGAACAACACAAATAAGGTAAACAAGAGGGGAGAAAGGGGGGTGAAATGATAAAAGACAATAAATAAATTATATTAGTTCTCTAAACTGCTGTTTCCCAGTAACAGAACACACACCATAATGCCCCCCCCCCCCCCCCCCCCAGTCACTAAAAATATTTGTAGCATTTATGGACATTGTATTTCCAATTAATACTCCAAAACAAACTTTCAACACAGTTTTAAGTCATAAAGCTTTTGAGTTATGAAACTTCTAAAGGTCTAATTACGTTCTGGAGTAAAAAAGGCTATTCAACAGGAGAACTGATGCTATAATTACTGACAGAATATTTGAACAATTCAGTATAATTCGAGCTGTAAATGTTGTTGCTAATTACATTCTGACATAGTTAACAGAGTTAAGCAAGAAAACATAATTAATTTTTCATCAGCTTGTTGTTGTAATGGTTGCTTCTTCCCATTAATGTGTCCTGCTGTAATCCTTATGGACCAGTCAGCATGAAATATATATCCCCATAAATACTTTAACGTTCTGCTGATGTCTGCTTCACACCCCACACTTTCAGAAACATCCCCATTTAAGTCTGTTGAAACAAAGATTTTTAACCCCCCTATTATAAAAACAAAGCTTACTGATCACAAAACATTTAACAAATATCAAAATGCTTTTATTCTCACTGTTAAGATGATTTTTTTCAGATAAATATACAACGCTCCACTTTCTAAACAGGCAATTCTGAAACTTTGCCTTTTTCTCAATAACTTTGCAAGGGTGGTTGAGGCAGACGTTCAGCTGATACAATGCTATTTTGTTGTCAAGGATACTTGCGTCAGCAAAATCAAACGGCGGTAGACCTAGCATCAAGTTGTCTGCAAAGGAAACACTTTACCCACAGCTTCTCTGACAGTTATGAGAAACCGCCATTAGTGCATTATGCATAATTGTACATGCACTACTATCAAGTGTCAGTGAAAGACAACAGGCAGAGCAGTTCTCTGTTGACGATTGCACATTTGTTATTGTGAACCATCAGCATTTCTCTATGTAAATGGAGTTGCTACAAAGGGCCATTTTCCAATCTGCTGCCATGAAATCACTCTACCTACCCCCAGTAATGACCAACCTTGGAGGTGGATTTCCACTCAATTTATTTTATGAAAGACAACAGGAGGTGAAATACAAATCTAAACCCTGGACAGAAGCTTTTAAATATAAGACCCATATTTCTGGTATTTCTAATAGGCAATGAAACACATGTCTTGGTAATGATGGATGGTGCATTACTGCAAAAATACACCTTTCTGCTTTTCTTAAGCAAAGATCATTATATTTTGGGAATACTACATAAAGTATATATATATATATATATATATATATGTGGTACACCACAAAATTGTGTACTTTATATGTAACTCATTTTATGTACTAAATGATTATTTTATTTGTTTAATAACTCAAAGTGATATTTCTTTATTTTCATACATATTATGGAAAGATGTGAGTGCGGGCAGCGCCAAGCGGAACTGTTGACACAGAGACGTCTGAGTTCCGGGTTGTTTAGTTGGGGGCACTTCCGCCCACTTTTCAGACGCAACCTGGACGACAAACGGAGCACGCTGTGTCTTGATTGCTGCTAACACTTACCTCTGTTTTACAGAGTAATCATTTTGTTGCTGTGGTACCAATCCTGGGACCCGTAACAAATTGTGGGGGCTCGTCCGGGATCTCGCTCCTACTGGACCATTGATGGTGAGCGAACAGCGGAAGGATCTTGTCATTGGGAAGATCTTGGAGTTAAAAGAGAATGGCACAGAGCTGACTGAAGACAGACGGAGAATGATGGATAAAGCCACAAGAAAGCTCTCAAGAGAGTGGAGCAGACTCAAGGTAGAAAATGGTCTCCTGTACAGAACAGCCCTTGGTCGCAAACAGCTAGTCTTGCCAGCCACCTATAGGCAAACCGCTCTGACTTACCTGCATGACAGAATGGGACATGTTGGTGTAGAGCGGGTCCTGAGCCTTGCAAGAGAACGGTTTTACTGGCCTTTTATGAAGAAGGATATTGAGGAGTATGTCACAAGGAAGTGTCATTGTATCAAACAGAAAAAGCCAGCCCTTCCAGACCGAGCACCCATGGGGTGTCTGACATCAAACTCACCTCTTGACCTTGTCTGCATTGACTTCCTCCATCTTGAGACCAGCCGCGGTGGCTATGAGTACATCCTGGTGGTAATTGATCATTTTACTAGGTTTGCCACAGCATACCCCACCAGAAATAAGGCAGGCAAAACTGCTGCAGATAAGATCTTTAATGACTTTGTGCCTCGCTTTGGATACCCGGCCAAACTCCACCATGACCAGGGCCGCGAGTTTGAAAATGAGTTGTTCCGAGCTCTCAGGGAATCTTCTGGTGTGAACCACTCCAGGACCTCACCTTACCACCCGCAAGGCAATCCAGCGGAGAGGTTCAATAGGACCCTGCTGCAGATGCTCCGAACACTAGGGGACAAAGAGAAAGAGAACTGGAAGGAACATCTACCTCATGTTGTTCACGCGTACAATTGTACCAAGCATGAGTCAACAGGTTATTCCCCATATTATTTATTGTACGGTCGCCACCCACGACTTCCTGTCGACCTTCTTTTTGGGTTGGTAGCAGAAGAGGAGACAAACACAGCTAGAGGGTATGCAGAAAAGTGGACAAAGAGCATGGTTGAGGCATACAAGATAGCTAACGCTAACAGTCAACAGTCCAGTGCTAAAGGCAAACAGTACTATGACAGGAAAAACAGAGGCGTGACCCTCCAGCCAGGAGACAGGGTTCTTGTCCGCAATGTCGCTGAAAGAGGCGGTCCCTGTAAGCTGAAGCCCTACTGGGAAAAGACTATCTATATTGTCAGAGAACAACTTGGCGATAATCCAGTCTATAAAGTGAGCCCAGAAAGAGGTGGAAACCCCATCCGCACCCTCCACCGAAACCTGTTGCTCCAAGTAAATGACTTACCTGTCGAGTCACCAGCAGTAAGTGGACCTGCCAAGTCACAACGGGGAAACAGGATGTCAACAAAAGCAGCAAAGACAACTGAGCGGAGACAGGATTATTCTGAAAGTGACTCAGGGGAGGAGGATGAACAACCGCGGTATTGGCTGCGTATTCCAAGAGAAACTCCAAGTATGGATATTGCCCCACCTCAGCGAAGAGTAACCTGTGAAACACAAACCCATTCTGAGCAGATGAGAATATCCTGTAGAGGAACGGCTCCAATTGAACCTGCGTCTGAGAGGGAAAACATGACTGAGGATGAACATGTGGCACAAACTGAAAGCGCGTCAGAAGGTGAAGAACCTCAGCCTGGTGATGAGGAGGAGTTGCCTCAGGCAGATAACCCAGACAGGGAAGTAGGGGAGGTCAACATTCAACCTACCTTGAGGAGGTCTACAAGGGACAGGCGCCCTGGCCAGATGTTTACATACACCTCCCTTGGCCAACCAACCTACCAGCCCCGCGTCACTGTGAATGCAGTAGAGACTCAGCCCGTAGTTTACAATTACCAATATCCACTGCCATACTTCCATTCATTCCAATCAGCACCCATTGTCCTGCCTACGTATCTACCGACCACTTATCCGATTCACTGTTACTGAATCATAGGTATGGCACATTGATACAGGGGTGTTAAGCAACCTTATTGAAGAGTTCATTTGTTAACTGCTTATATACTAGAATTGTGCAGCTAATAGAAGAGTTAAGTTACAGATAGCAAGTGTCGGGAGCCACTTTTGTTTGTGGGGGAGTATGTGGTACACCACAAAATTGTGTACTTTATATGTAACTCATTTTATGTACTAAATGATTATTTTATTTGTTTAATAACTCAAAGTGATATTTCTTTATTTTCATACATATTATGGAAAGATGTGAGTGCGGGCAGCGCCAAGCGGAACTGTTGACACAGAGACGTCTGAGTTCCGGGTTGTTTAGTTGGGGGCACTTCCGCCCACTTTTCAGACGCAACCTGGACGACAAACGGAGCACGCTGTGTCTTGATTGCTGCTAACACTTACCTCTGTTTTACAGGTCAGTAGTTGCTAAAAATGACCAATGTTGTTTCTGTAAACCACATTTCATGTCCGTGAGTGTTAGGAAGAGACTTTAGTATCGTGATGAGCATTTCAAACGGACTTTAAAAACCCTTTGAAGTCTCCGCCATGCGCTGGGCGGCAGGCACAGGCACCGCTGCATCGCGGGTGTGTGGGTTCCTTTTACCTGCTTATTGTCTTGCAGGCGTACCACAAGATTGTTAGTTTTCTGAGTTTGCACTGATTTATATTGGGCTCCCGTACACTGTAAGTTAAAAATAAGCTAAATTTAAAAGAGCTGCACTTGTTTTGAGAATCCTAATGTATAAGTTTACTTTATGTAATTTAGAGTGGGAATTTATTGTTAATATTTTGTCCTAAATGTTGCTAAATGAAGAGGTTTTTTTACATTTTCTTAAAATAAGTGTGAGTCCAGAACCCTTACAGATTAGTAGCTGTTTAGCTTTAAACTGTTAATGTTACAGTAAATTGCACTATATGCTTATAGTGGCCTCAATGCACTTATATAAGAGTGTGTAAGTGATGATATTTGTGACCAGAAGTGTGAGGTACATCATAATATGAGATTTGGATGAATAACTGGATTAATGGACATTCCTATGCACTTATGAATATTAATGGACTTGCGACAGCAGTGAATACTTAGGGAATATGTGTTGATATTTTTGTTGTAAAATAAACCGAGACGCAACCTGGACGACAAACGGAGCACGCTGTGTCTTGATTGCTGCTAACACTTACCTCTGTTTTACAGAGTAATCATTTTGTTGCTGTGGTACCAATCCTGGGACCCGTAACATATATATATATATATATATATATATATATATATATATATATATATATATATATATGAATGAAAAATGAAAAATACTGTACATGTATATAGTTAACTTAGGATTAATTTTAGAAAGTGAAAGTGTATTCGGCTTGAAATGTTATAGTTTAACTTACCCTGCCTTCCTCTCTTTCGTGAGAGTGCACATATACAGACGCTTACACAAAGAGAACTACAGAACTAATGCAGATAAAGCTGTGCAGTATATAGCTGACTCCTCTTCAGGGTATCAAGGTCATCTTTAGGAGTAAAAAAAAAAAAAGATCTCATAGGAACGAACTCCCTGTATCCATCTTACAGTCTTTTTGATCAGTTCGCTCTCGTTGCTTTGATCAACAGCTTATCATTAGTGATTGGCCACGATGTGTACTTGACAGTCCAGTGTGTGATTAGACAAGAATAGAGAGGCATAGCAGAACATGGAGCTGGAAGGCTGCGGGGCACCCTTCGCATCAAGACGTGCTCCAGTGTAATTAGACATTAGCACCCAGCAGGAAGTCTGCTAACATGAGCTGAACCCCGATTAGAATGATTATCAGAGATAATTCACTTTAATAAGTACATAACAGACCACTGAACTCACGCAAGAAGAGATAAAACTGGGTGCTTTTGTAATTACTACTTAATTGGTGCATGCAGGGCAGCTGATTTTAAGGCAGGGTTTCAAGAGACTGAGGAAACCTTTGCATTTCATCAAAATGATTGGAGCACATCATTAAAATCTTACACCACAGCACAAAATTTAATCAGTAATAATTACAATAATGTATTTATTTATCGTACATTTTGAAGTCGTTTCATTATTCAAATAGTGAAAATAATTTCTGACAAATGTATTACAATACAGACACTTTAAATGACATTTTTATAAAGCTGTATGCAGGAGAAAAGGAATGAAATACAGATTTTGCAATAAACACCACAAATAGTACTTTTTTAGTGCAAGTGCTTTTAGCTTGACATGAGAAAAATGTTCTCAATTTGATGGCAAAGAACCTCTCTGTTGAAATGAAAAGAAACCTGTCTTCCCAAATGGCCACCTCAGAGATAGCGCTCTTTAATATCGGAGACCGTTAAGCGTAGCTTGAAGCTACAGACATTGACAAGCTAGGCCTGTTGGGACCCCAAAAGATAAGCGCAGCACTCCAACAAATATGACACTTGACTTTTCTTGATCAGTTGCACAAGGATTACAAAGCCAATCGTTGTTATTCTATTTGAATACAATATCTATCTAGAAGGAAGAATAAGGAAGAAAAAAAAAAACATTCCACTCCCTGAAGAGCGGGATCAATCATCAACTAATTTTACTGGACTGCTCATGTGAGACACAACCGGGAGTCGAGGCTCCCCAGACAAGCCTTAGTGTGCTGAGCCGCTGCTCTGAAACACTGCATTAGAGTTTGCAAGCATGATTAAACTGTTTGTGTTTTCCAACATGTGTCCACACACTCACACACAGACACACACGTACCAAGCACAATATACAGTAAATGCTGTTAAAATGAAACTGCACTGAACCTTTGCTGGTTTAAGAGTTCAGAGCTTCCTAAATAATCAAATATCACTTTATAATTCTGTTTTATGTTCATAAGAGCTCAGGTAACACAGGTTAAAAGTAAAGTTCAAAACAGGAAACAAAAAAGAGAGTTAGTACAGAGACAAATCTGCAAGGCTTTCCGCCATGTTTCACATCTCCTTTCAATCTCTCCATCACCAGAGGCAGCATCTGATAATACCTACAAGTACAGCTCACAATGGTTTCTCCCCAGGGTGCTGGATAATACCTGCTGCCAACTTTCTTTGTGTACTTGCTCTACACATTGAGTATAGTGATCGTGTCATACCTCTCTGTTTGACTTCCTGTAAGCCCAAGATTTTTTTTTCAAATGTGATTTAATAACATTTATATAAAAGAAAAAGAAAAATAATAAACAAACAAAACCCCCCAAGAAACAAAAACAGTCATCTCTCAGAAATGTAAAATAAATGATTGGACCAGTCCCCAGAAAAAAACTGCATGTTTGCATATTTCATCGAAGGCATGATTAAATTTGAACGACACTTTTCACTGCAACGTTTGACTCCTCGAGATGTTTGACTTGATCACGTTCCTCCATGTTACTGTGGGGAAGAAATCTTTCCAGTCAGTTGTGCAAGCACTCATGAATGCCTTGACACTTCGAGGCAGACGTTGACATGTATTCCTTGTTACCTCATGCAGACAAACACAAAACATATATAAACAATGACACACATGAAGCTATGACATTTGCAACCCCTTGCGATGCAAAAATCATATG
Source organism: Atherinomorus stipes (assembly GCA_023101725.1). Taxonomy (NCBI): domain Eukaryota; kingdom Metazoa; phylum Chordata; class Actinopteri; order Atheriniformes; family Atherinidae; genus Atherinomorus; species Atherinomorus stipes. Next base: position 746,704 of record JALJCO010004872.1, read on the forward strand.
CAAAAACTACGCAGGCCCCAGTTTTCTGTCATTTCATGCATGTTGCTAATGATTTACTGATGTGGAAACAGAGACAAGTCTGTAGACAGACAATGCAACATGCAACCTTGGATACTTTGGATTGAATTTATTTCTGCGTTTGTGCCTATTTGTGATTAGAAATTAAATGTACCTGCAGTAACTTTATAAAACACATTTGATGTCTTTTCCAGTCAAATCTTAATTTAAAGTATAAATGATTGCACAGCATTCTGGGGACTTTGCTGTGTTAATTGTGATCTGCACTTGTTACAGAAAACATAGGTTTACTCCAAGAGGAGGTGTGTTGAGAGATTGATCTGTGTGGGTGTGTGTGTGTGTGTGTGTTGGGGGGAGGGGGGACACATGAAAGAACCACAGAATGAACTGTTTGAAGTTGATGAGCAAGAAGTGATTACTCTCTATTTTTTGACAGCAACTGGTGGATTGCCCGAACTTTAAAACACATTTATAAAGAAGCTACAAACTTATTCTGCCACTGAATTTGAGAAAATGTCTGATGCCCTGTAGACATGTCAAGCTGTGATACAAGTCAATACATGGAATCTTATTAAAGGTAGAGGAAGAGATGGAATGAACACCTCAGTACTTGTTTGAACCTTTTCATTTTGTGTATACTTATGTTTTTGACACCATCCAATCCAGATTTAGTGATATAAATGTTTCTTAAATGAATGTTAAGCATTGTCTAAGAAAAGTCCTTTCTGGATATGTCTGAATTAAGGGTGATTTACTAAAGCTACACACTCGTTCATTGTACTGTAAGTACTTTCAAAGTGCTTTCAATTCTGAGTTTTAGAATCCAAAAAATATTTCCAGACGTTTGCCAAGGTAATTAGTTTGCTAGAGGCCAAAATAATTAGTCTTTTAACATTAGAGTGACCACATTTTATGACTTTTTTTCAACTGAGAAATTAAATAGTGTTCAAAATGTCCCTCTGTGACAATTTGTATAACTGCAAATGAAGTAGGCTGAATTATGCAAAAAAAAGAAAAAAAAATAAAGGCTGTTGATTTGTTTAAACCCTCACGATGCACTGTCCCCTTATTTAAAAAAAAAGCATCATTATTACATTTTTATGTGATCAAATTGCTGAGACTTACCAAAGTGACACAGGTCAAAATCAACAGAGAACATGAAAAATGTCTTGAGCAAAACCTTAATGGAAATCTATGTCAGTATTTTTTTAAATAAAAACTTCTACACTCTCACAGTCTTAAAGACTAATATAGATATTTTAAACATTTGTCCTACAGAAAAGAGAGACCAAAGTAAACCAATATATACTTCTGATAAGTAAAATTGATTTTTAATGAGAAATAAATGCTTTTCATAGATGGCATGATAGTAAAGAAGTTCCATCAAAGGCAAACAGTTTAAGTAGTGTTCAAACAATTTTACATGAAAACTAAATGATAGGGTTATACATATTAAATTTAGTTTTAGGATAAAAAAAATGAAACTGATAAAGAAACAGATGTGCTATATTCAGGTAAAAGCTTAGGGAGATTACTATACTGTAGGTAAGAGGGTTGTCTCGGCAATATACAAACTGGTATCCTCACCAGTCATTCTTTTCTCCACAAAGCAACAGTGGGAGAAGGACTTAGCTATTTATACAAGTATGACTCTGTGGGAATCCATTTTAAAAAACACAGCAGCATTGTCTAAATGTGTGCATAATAAAACTATTCTATTTAAAATCTTGCATTAAGCATATATCACAACACACAGACTAGATAAAATGGACCTCTCTATATCCCCACTATGTTGGCATGGCTGTGGGAGGGTGGGAACACTTATTCACTTGCTTTGGTATGTCCATTAGTGAGGATTGTTTGGAAATAGGTTATTTTGTTATTGGAATCTGTTTTAAATGTCAAACTATTTGAATGTCTCTTAGTCTGTCTTTTGGGAATGAAAGTTGAAAATGTGCAATCACTCATCATGCACTGTATTAATGCTTTAGCCTTTATCTCTGTGAAACGAATTATGTTGATGAACTGGAAAGTGCAAAAACCGAACTGCTTTAATATTGATAATTGGTTAAAAGATTTTTTGGATTTATTGAGGATGGAACGGTCTGCTTCCATCCTATTAGATTTAGAATTTAGACAGGAGCTGATGGGCCCTGGATGTTTATAAGAACATATCTGCATTTTTTAATGACCTGCAACCCCCCCCCCCCACACACACACACACACACCCACACACACGCACACACACACACTATATATATACCTTATATATATATATATATATTTATAACATTGTTTTGTTATTTTGCTGTGTGTCATTGTTTTTTGTAATTTTTGCATTTCATTTATTTCTGTTGCATATTGCCTTCTGGTAAATATATATATATATATATATATATATATATATATATGAGAGGCCCCTTGAGAGATAATTCAAACTTGCTTTCACATATACCATCATACTCTCTCACACATACTACTATACTCTCTTACATATACTAGTATACTCTCTCACATACACTAGTATACTCTCTCACACATACTACTATACTCTCTCACATACACTAGTATACTCTCTCACACATACTACTATACTCTCTCACATACACTAGCATACTCTCTCACACATACTACTATACTCTCTCACATACACTAGTATAGTCTTTCACATATACTAGTATTCTCTCTCACACATACTACTATACTCTCTTACATATACTACTATACTCTCTCACATACACTAGTATACTCTCTTACATATACAATCATACTTATACTATTTTTTTTTTACAACACTCAGTGTTAATCCTGATAAAGGAAAAATATATACAGACCCTTTCCAAAAAATTTGAATATCATGGAAAAGGTGTTTATTCAAATATAATTTTTTGGAAAGGGTCTGTAGATAAAAAGGTTAGTGTAAATAAACTGATAAATGTAAGAGTTATTCAGACGTTTTTTAATTGATTGATGACCTTAATTTAGGACTCTTGGTCCACCATTGCCCTTTTTCCACTAGTGCCTACTCAGCACAGCTCCACTCATTTTGGGTGGTCATTTCATTATTGGATAATTTGATTAATCCAGGTTTGCCTGACCTCAGTAACCATGAGAACAATGGCCAGACACACCTGGATTAATCAGTTTATCCAGTAATGAAAGACAGGATGCAAAGGAGCTGGCTTACTATATTTTTATATTTTTATCTTCTAGTTTATTATATTTGATTAAATGCACCATGGGGCTGAGGTAAATGGAATTTCATCTGTGTTGTAAGTCCAACATGCGACACACTTGACAATAAAGTTGAATTGAATTGAATTAAGTTCAGGTAGTAGTAGAGTTGTACACTGAGCCCACTGAGTACCTTCTAATGTGGGTGGGGTCTCTGTAGCAAAGTCTCTCAAATGTCCAATGATGTCATTTTATATGTGACACAAAACAATGGAGGCGCTTATGGTCATGGATGTGTAATATATGTCTGAGCTCATGGTGGCCTTCGGTCAGGATGGAAAGATGGCAGGGATGTGAAAATGCTGTGACGCAGTACTTATTGAAAAAATAAAGATCATTTGCTCTGCCTCCTCATGGATATATTTCACTGTGAATACGTACAATAAATAAAAACTTTCAGATATTTCAAAGTTTATTGGTGAAGGTTGCTAAAATTGCTACAAAAACAAGATAATTAATTTTAATAACTCTGGATATTTATATTTGTGTATTATGCTACTTGTTGGGGTTATCATTGTAAGGGCAGGATAGCCAGATTTAATGTGGTCTTTTACACAGGAGAAAGGACACACACATCTCCATTGGTGCTACTGAACCAGAGGAGAAAGACCTCCACTTCCTCCATTATTTTTCACTGGTCCTCCACAACTGAGACATCAGTATAAAAGCAAACACTATAATCCCATCAACACTAGAAACGTATATCTACTTCCCACTGAGATGCTATGAAATGACTTGAAGCAAAATGTTTATGAAGAAACCCCTCAAACATCTTTCAGCTGGACAATTCTATGTTGAGCATTGTGGTCAACTTTCTTTGAACCAATACCAGAAACTGGTAGATGGCTTCAGGAAGTGTCTCACTGCTGTTATTGGGTGACACTAGCTGTTAAGGGGTTGGGTTGTCTTCGATTAGAATAAGCACTTAGATATGATTAAATTATACAGCAGATCTCAAAAGTCTTTTCGTCATTTTTAATTGTTCAAATGCATTATTTTAATATCCCAATATTTTCAAAGTTTAGAATAAATAGCTGTCCAAAACTGCTACAAAAAAGCACAGGCTTGAAAAGAGTAGGTAAAGTTTGAATGTAAAAATATTGAACCATGTACATCAGACAAAATTGGCACTAATGGGGAACTAAAGTTACCACAACTGTTCTCACTTCACTGGATACTCCATCTGGTGGCGTAAATAAGTAACTACAGCTCAAGAGAGAAAAATAATCCAAAATAATCAGAAGCATACTTTTAATTTTAAATGTGTCCTTTTGTTACACGAAATAACCTGTATGTATGTTTAAATGTATTTGCCTGTCTATCTACAGAATCTACCTATCTTGAGCTTTATCCTGATCTTTGGAACTTGTTGCCAGAAGGCATCAGGTAGATAAAATTGCTGCCAGTTTTTCTTGTTTTAAAATTTAACTCCATGGGGAGGCCATTATTTTAAGTGACTACATGCAGTTATCTTTTGATGCCGTGATTAATCTCATTTGTTCTGACAGTAATTTTTTCAATTATTTTATTCATTCTGTTTGTTTAAGAATAACTTGCTGTATCAGTATTTCATGCTGTGTTGTGGAACACTATCTGGCTATCTTTAAAATCTTTTTTTTCACTTTGCACTCTGTAACAGTACTTTGTAGCTTTATTTAGATAAGTGTTACATAAATAAAGCTTCTATCTATCTATCTATCTATCTATCTATCTATCTATCTATCTATCTATCTATCTATCTATCTATCTATCTATCTATCTATCTATCTTTATATATTTTTGTAAAAAATATTAATAATTTATCCTGTATTCATGCATAAACTGAAGAGAGATCAAGCTGGAAGATAAATCTAAAGCAATATCAGGTTTTCTATTTGATTAAATTTTGATCTCATTCTCAGTTTTAATCGAGGTGGAAAAACTTTTCATACATCAACATCAGGCCTGATTACAGCGGTGAGACAGGACTATTTTTGCGTTCTGTCCTCTCATTTACACAGTAACAGACCTGGCGGGTCTGGTTCTGTAGAACATTTATTCTGCTGGGGAGGACGCAGAGATCATATGAGCCATAATAAGCTCCTCCGAAGAAGTGGCGCTTCTGTTGTTTTTCTGCTTTTATCAGGATGTTTCACATCTGGATGTGTGGATGAAAAGTTTCACTGCCTACTAAAGACCTGACATGAGCTCTGTTTCTGCTCATGTTTGTGTTTCCCTGCACAGAGACAGTTTATAACCCGCTGCTGTGGGGATCTCTTTTTTCCAAAACACGCACAGTTAGTAGAAGAGAGGAGAGGAGAGAAGGGCGGGCACAGCGTCTCCAGCAACTGCCGCCTGTATAGATGCCTGTCTGGAAATTATGCCGTAGGGCACATATCGGCCAGCGCTCCCAACGTATCGGCCGATGCCAATACCAGCCAAAGACGCAAATATCGGCCAGCCGATGTAACGTTTGATCACTACAAAACAATGGAGGAGCTTATGGTCATGGATGTGTAAGTTATGTCTGAGCTCATGGGGGCCTTGGGTCAGAATAGAAAGATGGCAGAGATGTGAAAATTCTGTGATGCAGTACTCAATTTCATCTGCTCTGCCTCCTCATGAATATATTTCACTGTGAATACGTACAACAAATAAAAACTTTCAGATATTTCAACGCTTATTGGTGAAGGTTGCCTAAATTGCTACAATAAACAGGATGAATAATTTTAATAACCCTGTATGTTTATGGTTTACTGTATAGGCTACTTGCTGGGGTTATCATTGTAAGGGCTGGATAGCCAGATTTAATGTGGTATTTTACACAGGAGAAAGGACACACATCTCCATTGGTGCTGCTGAACGGGAGGAGAAAGACCTCCACTTCCTTCTTTATTTTTCCCTGTTCCTTCACAACTGAGACATCAGTATAAAAGCAAACACACAACAATCTAGCCATAGATCAACAGGCTACTAGAAACGTTTATCGATTTCCATTAACCACACATTTTTAATCTCCATCGCAGCTCTGTATTTTCTGTTTTTGGCATTTAAATTTAAGGAAAACTATTGAAGTAGGCCTATAAAAGTAGGCTTTGACACGTTTACTACATTAGGTTACACCAGATAGAGCAGTTATACTAGCGTACACTGATGCACAAATTTTTCTCTTTGTAAATCTAAATCAGCATTTTATCAATGCCAGAAATCAGGCATGTGATTTTTTACCTTAAAGTTGTCCAGGATGCAGTAAAATGAATCTGTCCAATATCTTAACACATACAAACGTGTGTAAAAACATGCAATAAGGCTACACATTTACTGAAACATTTAAGCGATTACAGCCAGGAGAAAATTCCTCATTGTAGACAAATAAAAATCCAAACAGGGAAAAGAGTCCGCCGTGGTCGGTGTCAACACAGCCACTGTGTTTGGTGTCGGTCCGGAAACTCCTGCGGTGGTTGCAGCTGCAGATAGAGCAGGTATCTGTCGGAAAAGCCGAGACGGGCGGTGTCGGTCTGGAAGATTTTGCGGTGCTGATTGGAGCTGCAGACGAAGCAGGTTATCGGTCGGGAACCTGCAGACAGGACCGTCTCGGTCGGGCAGCTGTCGCGGTGCTGGTGGAGCCGCAGACGGAGCAAGTGTCGGTCGGGAAGGTCTGGCGGTGCTGGTGTAGCCGCAGAGAAGCGGGTGTCGGTCGGGATGGTCCGGCGGTGCTGGTGGAGCCGGAGACGGAGCGACTGTTCGCGGCGAACCTTAAGCTTGAGTCTATAAAGGGATTTTTGAACGGAAAACACACACATTTTAAGTCCACGCAAAGCACAATATGTAAAAACAACATTGTAATATAACTAAGGGATGTTATCGACCCGATTTATACGTTATAATTGGTTTTCAGAGGCAAAAACTTCATCCAGCTCAAGCAGGATGCGAGCAGAACACGTAGCGGCTGGTTGGAAACAACGGCATTTGCTACTTTAATATCCTCATTGTCTCCAGGGAGCTTGCCATCAGCGGAATTAATAAATTACATTTTAAAAAGATCCTTAAAGTCACTAATCACTTACCATCCTCCGTGATCGTGCCCAGTTCCTAGTTTAACAAGGAGGGCGGGCCGTCCAAATTGTACCGCTTCCTTCTTCACCGAAAACAGCCAATGACGAGCTGAGAATTCAGTTTTATTTCCGTTTCAATCAAACTAACATCCGTTTCAATCATACTCTCTCACACATACCACTATACTCTCTCACACATACCACTATACTCTCTCACACATACCACTATACTCTCTCACACATACCACTATACTCTCTCACACATACCACTATACTCATTCACACATACTAGTATACTCTCTCACACATACCACTATACTCATTCACACATACTAGTATACTCTCTCACACATACCACTATACTCATTCACACATACCACTATACTCTCTCACACATACCACTATACTCATTCACACATACCACTATACTCTCTCACACATACCACTATACTCATTCACACATACCACTATACTCATTCACACATACTAGTATACTCTCTCACACATACCACTATACTCATTCACACATACTAGTATACTCTCTCACACATACCACTATACTCATTCACACATACTAGTATACTCTCTCACACATACCACTATACTCATTCACACATACTAGTATACTCTCTCACACATACCACTATACTCATTCACACATACCACTATACTCTCTCACACATACCACTATACTCATTCACACATACCACTATACTCTCTCACACATACCACTATACTCATTCACACATACTAGTATACTCTCTCACACATACCACTATACTCATTCACACATACCACTATACTCTCTCACACATACCACTATACTCATTCACACATACTAGTATACTCTCTCACACATACCACTATGCTCATTCACACATACTAGTATTCTCTCTCACACATACCACTATACTCATTCACACATACTAGTATTCTCTCTCACACATACTAGTATTCTCTTTCACACATACTAGTATACTCTCTCATATATACTAGTATACTCACTTACACATACAACCATACTCATTCTTGTTTTTTTTACAATACTCGGTGTTAATCCTGATAAAGAAAAAATATATACATAAAAAAGGTTAGTGTAAATAAACTGATATATGTAGGAGTTAAAGATATTTTTTAATTGATTGATGACCTTAATTAAGGACTCTTGGTCCACCATTGCCCTTTTTCCACTAGTGCCTACTCAACACAGCTCTACTCATTTTGGGTGCTCATTTTATTATTGGACGATTTGATTAATCCAGGTTTGCCTGACCTCAGTAACCATGAGGACAATGGCCAGACACCTGGATTAATCACTTGATCCAGTCATGAAAGACAGGAGGCAAAGCAAAGGAGCTGGCTTACTATATTTTTATACTTTTTTTTTTTTTTAATCTTTTAGTTTATTATATTTTACTAAATACACCGTGGGGCTGAGGTAAATTGAATTTCATTTGTGTTTTATGTCCAACAAGCGACACACTTGACAATTAAGTTGAATTGAATTGAATTAAGTTCAGGTATAGTGGTAGTAGTGTGTCCCAATTCTCCAGGGCTGCTCAAGGGCGGAAGACCGTCACGCCCCCTTTGCACCCTCAATCCACACTTGAGTGAAGTCCACATCCATGCAGACTTCAGTGAAGCATATTGCCCATAATTCATTGCTGCATGTGACGTTTTGAACCATAAAGGCACAAGCAGAAAATGGCCATGTTTGGTGAATGAGCCTGTGGTGAAAAAAAAAGGCATTTCAGATGTATACATTGAAATATTTAATCTTTCATGCTGTAGGTGAAATAATTACTGAAGTTTGCACTGTTACTTTGAATATCAAAATTCAAGGCATTTGAACAATGAAAGTAATCAGTTTACTGATAAAAGTAATTTTCATTTTTATTTAAATTTTACCATAAGTCCCAGTGAGACGCAGCATTCTGAACAAGGGAGACCTGTTTACCCGACATAGCCTACATGTTTTTATGGACATGTGGACATTCTATGCTAACAGTAACAGAGCAACAATTTAATCATTATTATACATTTGTTTAGAATTTACCAGTTATTTAATCCTGTACTGGTGAAATTATACAGTCACCTTATTAGTTCAGCAATTCCTTTATTTATTAATTAAACACGTGTGGATTAAAAACAAATATTTTACAAGAACGGATGAAATTAACTTTATTCTGTTTAGGTCTGAAAATGACTTCTCTTCACCAGGAACAGAGATGAAGCTGAGTTTGGAAGCAATGTCGTTGTGGTGGTGCAGGATGATGGAGGAACCATCACTGTCCCAATTCTGTCTTTTCTCTTGGGGGCCGGGGTGGGCTGATGCGCCAGATGAACTGGGCTGGTGTGAGTCGGCCAAAGGGCTTTGAAGTACTAGGAAACTTCACAAAGGACGATAGGGGCCTAGTGTTTTTTTTTGGTTGTTGTTGTTGTTGTTTTTTTTAGTGACTTCAGCATCAGTAATATAGTAGTTGAATAAAACTGATGTGTTAATTTCACAGATTGATCTCCCTTGATTAGGACATTTATTTTGTACAATGACAACCCCAGCAAGTAGCCTATACAATAAAACACAAACATACAGGGTTATTAAAATTATTCATCCTGTTTATTGTAGCAATTTAGGCAACCTTCACCAATAAGCGTTGAAATATCTGAAAGTTTTTATTTGTTGTACGTATTCACAGTGAAATATATTCATGAGGAGGCAGAGCAGATGAAATTGAGTACTGCATCACAGAATTTTCACATCTCTGCCATCTTTCTATTCTGACCCAAGGCCCCCATGAGCTCAGACATAACTTACACATCCATGACCATAAGCTCCTCCATTGTTTTGTAGTGATCAAACGTTACATCGGCTGGCCGATATTTGCGTCTTTGGCTGGTATTGGCATCGGCCGATACGTTGGGAGCGCTGGCCGATATGTGCCCTACGGCATAATTTCCAGACAGGCATCTATACAGGCGGCAGTTGCTGGAGACGCTGTGCCCGCCCTTCTCTCCTCTCCTCTCTTCTACTAACTGTGCGTGTTTTGGAAAAAAGAGATCCCCACAGCAGCGGGTTATAAACTGTCTCTGTGCAGGGAAACACAAACATGAGCAGAAACAGAGCTCATGTCAGGTCTTTAGTAGGCAGTGAAACTTTTCATCCACACATCCAGATGTGAAACATCCTGATAAAAGCAGAAAAACAACAGAAGCGCCACTTCTTCGGAGGAGCTTATTATGGCTCATATGATCTCTGCGTCCTCCCCAGCAGAATAAATGTTCTACAGAACCAGACCCGCCAGGTCTGTTACTGTGTAAATGAGAGGACAGAACGCAAAAATAGTCCTGTCTCACCGCTGTAATCAGGCCTGATGTTGATGTATGAAAAGTTTTTCCACCTCGATTAAAACTGAGAATGAGATCAAAATTTAATCAAATAGAAAACCTGATATTGCTTTAGATTTATCTTCCAGCTTGATCTCTCTTCAGTTTATGCATGAATACAGGATAAATTATTAATATTTTTTACAAAAATATATAAAAAGATAGATAGATAGATAGATAGATAGATAGCTTTATTTATGTAACACTTATCTAAATAAAGCTACAAAGTACTGTTACAGAGTGCAAAGTGAAAAAAAGATTTTAAAGATAGCCAGATAGTGTTCCACAACACAGCATGAAATACTGATACAGCAAGTTATTCTTAAACAAACAGAATGAATAAATAATAGAAAAAATTACTGCCAGAACAAATGAGATTAATCACGGCATCAAAAGATAACTGCATGTAGTCACTTAAAATAATGGCCTCCCCATGGAGTTAAATTTTAAAACAAGAAAAACTGGCAGCAATTTTATCTACCTGATGCCTTCTGGCAACAAGTTCCAAAGATCAGGATAAAGCTCAAGATAGGTAGATTCTGTAGATAGACAGGCAGATACATTTAAACATACATACAGGTTATTTCGTGTAACAAAAGGACACATTTAAAATTAAAAGTATGCTTCTGATTATTTTGGATTATTTTTCTCTCTTGAGCTGTAGTTACTTATTTACGCCACCAGATGGAGTATCCAGTGAAGTGAGAACAGTTGTGGTAACTTTAGTTCCCCATTAGTGCCAATTTTGTCTGATGTACATGGTTCAATATTTTTACATTCAAACTTTACCTACTCTTTTCAAGCCTGTGCTTTTTTGTAGCAGTTTTGGACAGCTTTTTTCTAAACTTTGAAAATATTGGGATATTAAAATAATGCATTTGAACAATTAAAAATGACGAAAAGACTTTTGAGATCTGCTGTATAATTTAATCATATCTAAGTGCTTATTCTAATCGAAGACAACCCAACCCCTTAACAGCTAGTGTCACCCAATAACAGCAGTGAGACACTTCCTGAAGCCATCTACCAGTTTCTGGTATTGGTTCAAAGAAAGTTGACCACAATGCTCAACATAGAATTGTCCAGCTGAAAGATGTTTGAGGGGTTTCTTCATAAACATTTTGCTTCAAGTCATTTCATAGCATCTCAGTGGGAAGTAGATATACGTTTCTAGTGTTGATGGGATTATAGTGTTTGCTTTTATACTGATGTCTCAGTTGTGGAGGACCAGTGAAAAAATAATGGAGGAAGTGGAGGTCTTTCTCCTCTGGTTCAGTAGCACCAATGGAGATGTGTGTGTCCTTTCTCCTGTGTAAAAGACCACATTAAATCTGGCTATCCTGCCCTTACAATGATAACCCCAACAAGTAGCATAATACACAAATATAAATATCCAGAGTTATTAAAATTAATTATCTTGTTTTTGTAGCAATTTTAGCAACCTTCACCAATAAACTTTGAAATATCTGAAAGTTTTTATTTATTGTACGTATTCACAGTGAAATATATCCATGAGGAGGCAGAGCAAATGATCTTTATTTTTTCAATAAGTACTGCGTCACAGCATTTTCACATCCCTGCCATCTTTCCATCCTGACCGAAGGCCACCATGAGCTCAGACATATATTACACATCCATGACCATAAGCGCCTCCATTGTTTTGTGTCACATATAAAATGACATCATTGGACATTTGAGAGACTTTGCTACAGAGACCCCACCCACATTAGAAGGTACTCAGTGGGCTCAGTGTACAACTCTACTACTACCTGAACTTAATTCAATTCAATTCAACTTTATTGTCAAGTGTGTCGCATGTTGGACATACAACACAGATGAAATTCCATTTACCTCAGCCCCATGGTGCATTTAATCAAATATAATAAACTAGAAGATAAAAATATAAAAATATAGTAAGCCAGCTCCTTTGCATCCTGTCTTTCATTACTGGATAAACTGATTAATCCAGGTGTGTCTGGCCATTGTTCTCATGGTTACTGAGGTCAGGCAAACCTGGATTAATCAAATCATCCAATAATGAAATGACCACCCAAAATGAGTGGAGCTGTGTTGAGTAGGCACCAGTGGAAAAAGGGCAATGGTGGACCAAGAGTCCTAAATTAAGGTCATCAATCAATTAAAAAACATCTGAATAACTCTTACATTTATCAGTTTATTTACACTAACCTTTTTTATCTACAGACACTTTCCAAAAAATTATAATATATTAGAATAAACACCTTTTCCGTGATATTCAAATTTTTTGGAAAGGGTCTGTATATATTTTTCCTTTATCAGGATTAACACTGAGTGTTGTAAAAAAATAGTATAAGTATGATTGTATATGTAAGAGAGTATAGTAGTATGTGTGAGAGAGAATACTAGTATATGTGAAAGACTATACTAGTGTATGTGAGAGAGTATAGTAGTATGTGTGAGAGAGAATACTAGTGTATGTGAGAGAGTATAGTAGTATGTGTGAGAGAGAATACTAGTGTATGTGAGAGAGTATAGTAGTATGTGTGAGAGAGTATACTAGTGTATGTGAGAGAGTATAGTAGTATGTGTGAGAGAGTATACTAGTGTATGTGAGAGAGTATAGTAGTATGTGTGAGAGAGTATGATGGTATATGTGAAAGCAAGTTTGAATTATCTCTCAAGGGGCCTCTATATATATATATATATATATATATATATATATATATATATATATTTAAAAAAATATAAATAAATAAATGAATACATGCTTTATTGCTCTAGTTATAGAATAAAGTCCAGGAATTTCCTTTTGCCAAATGTATTCAAATCTGCTTTCATAAGTCAGAAATTTGGATGGTACAAACATAAGAGAAGAGTGTGGGGCAAAGAAAAAAATTAAAAAGGAAAATTTGAATAATGGAAAAAGAACATCTACAAGTACAGTAGACCTGCAACAACTTTGAGGAAAAAAAAGAACCTACCACTTCTATACTTCTGCCTGATAGACAATCTGTATCTGTATTCAATGTTTGTGTTTGTTAGAAAAGTTATCTTTTTTTTGTCAATTGTTCACTCTCGTTAGACTTTAAATCAAGTCTTTAAATTCTGTTTTTATAAAAGGGAATTTAGACATGAACTGTATTCTACATTAAAGATACATTTTTAATCCTTTCCTGAGCTTAAAATTTCATAAGTCATGTATCAACACACCAGTGTTTATTTACAGGATTTATGCACACACTTTGTACTTAATTTATTTTTTAAATTATTGTTATTTATAGTACACCACAGGCAAAGCATTGTCTTCTTTTTTTGCCACTCAGTGAACAGGTGAAGCTTGAGAAGTTAACTGCAATTTCAGATTAGATGAACCTAAATTTTAGCGCATCCTTATTATGATCATTACGGTAATGATCCTCCAGAGGAGTTGGGCAGTGGAAAAACTGTCTAGCATAAATAATTGAGGTTAATTTTAAATGCTGTTACTTCCTCTTTTTCCCTGAAAAGACTCCAAATCTTGCTGGCAACACTGTAACTGTTCTTTTGCATGTAGGCATGAATGTGTACTAATTTTGTGTGTGTGACTGCAAACTGTGCAGATTTTTAAACACACCAAAATAGAGAGGACTTGCTGTTATCATTTTAAAACATAGAAAAAAAAAAAGAATTTGTGAATAAACTGCTTACGTGATCAACCATCAATGCACCTGGCCAGCCTGCTTAAGTTTTTATCATTGTGTGGGAAAACTGTCTGTGAATGGTCCCTCTAGTTAACTGCTGATTAAAACAAAAGTATATCTGCCTCATCTGCAAAGTGATGGACCGAATGCTGAACAAAAGTGAAACTCCAGCAAGATAAACAAGCTCAAAGGTAAGTAATTCTCAAACTGTATTCTGTCTTCTGTGATTTTCCACAAAATGTTGACAATTTGGCAGGCGTCTCTGGTATATTACTTGCCACCCATTATGTTTGGCAGCTGACCCACTTCTGCTTTATGATGCAAAATACGTGAAGCATCTGGTAAATAATCCAGACATGCTGTAAAACTGAACAAGTTCAGAAAAACTCCAAATTTTTGTTGCACCTGATTACATAAAAACATAAGTTATGCTGATAAATGGTTGTGTGTAGTATCGTAACATAACTTTATTACACATATTCACAGTCTAACAAAACTACTCTGTATTGAACTTTTGCCAAACTTTTGCACTGACCGGTTCGCACACAAAACTTTGAAATAATTAAGTCAGAATCTCAGAACACAAAACATAGATAATAAAAATAACACAATTTGGCAACAGCACGGCGAAAAAATGTGCATTGTTGTGCAGGTTTTTGATGAATGTGAATGTTTTTACCTCCTCTGTTCACTCCATTGCATCCATTGACTGTATAATTATGGTTTTATCCCTCTTCTTTGGCTTCTTCTTTTTCTTCTTGTTTAATGGCGGTAGGCATCCAAATTGTTGGAGCATTACCCCAACCTTGTCGCATCCCTCGCTAACATCCAGACATCTTGCATATTCTTGATAAGTGTTGGGTTGAGTTAAGTAACGCTAGATGTCACGTCCCCGCAAGTACGCCTTTTAGCTTAGATGTTTCAAGTTAAGTGTCAGTGTTCACTTAGACATATTAAAGGCACTATAGAAGATGGTTCAGCATTTCAGAAAGCAGGGACTGTTAGTTTTGGAATAATGCGCATGTGTAAGACCAACCTGCTAGATTCTCAGCTCCCTCCTCCGGCCACAAAATAATGTGAACGAGCCACTCCAGTGTTTAGCAGACAGCAGATTATCCCATCATGTCACAAATGCAAGTAAACAGAATGTCGTTGTCTGAACGTTGCTAACTGCTGGCAGAATGATTGTTCGCGACCTGCCATAAATGTCAGATGAGTGTGCGCAGTCTCCGGGACGCAGTTTTACTCTCACCAATCAATCACTCTCATTGATCAGTCTTGCCTACAGATGCAGGCATGAAAAAGTTCCCCTTTCTGCCGACTGCCAGCCACTTACCAGCCACTTACCAGGGACTTGTCTGCTAATTCAATTGCACAGAGAAACGCCTGTGTTCCCAGGGGAAACGATTTCAGAGCATACACGAACGCCCGGAACAAGTACGTTTCCACCAGCTAAGTTTGGACACCGTACCTGATGATGTATTTGTGGGTCAAATCGTTCAGCCAGTGATAGTGCAGTAAGAGTGCACTATTACTGCACCACTTCTGGCAGAAAAAGGCGGAACTTTTTCATGCCCGCATCTGTATTACCCGTTGAACTGACAAATGAAAAAGTTAAGGAATGCAGAGATGATTGGCAGATGTCTTTTCAGGCCCATTGCTTTCACAGCTGATGTATAATATTACCAATACATTTAAGCTTGTAATTGATCATAGCGTATGGGGTAGTGGACCCAATTTTACCGAATATTGCAAAATGCTTTGAAAGAAACATCTTCTATAACACCTTTAAGTCCTGTGAAATCAAAACAAGATTATTTGTTAGGAATACTTTATGATTCAGTGTCGGGTGAACTAATTAGCCCACTTTGATTTAGCTGCATGCAGTAGTTATGAGTTTGTCGTAATGTTTGGGTTTACAGAGGGTTTACACTGGCTGCCGGTCCATCAGAGAATAGACTTTAAAGTTCTCCTCCTGACCCAGTATGAACCTACTTGACCCCTTAGGTCATCTGGATCCGGTCTTTTATCAGTTCCCAGAGTCAGAACCAGATATGGAGAAACTGCATTCAGCTACTATGCTCTACATGTCTGCAACAAACTCCCAGAAAGTCTCAGATCAGCTGAAACACTTAGTTTATTTAAATCCAAGTTGAAGACCCACCTGTTCTCAGCTGCATTTATGTAGTTTTTATTCAAAAGTTAAAATCCGCACATCTCTATATTCTCTCTTTTTAATCTTAAATGCTTTTAATTTTGAATCATGCTTCTAATCTTTTTTTTTCTGCCTTTTGCTTATAATGTTTTATGTAAAGCACTTTGAATTGCTCTGTACATGAAATGTGCTATCCAGATAAACTTCCCTTGCCTTACGGTGCATCTTTGTAATGAAACTTTATTATTTTGCGTAAACTGGGTCCTCCTACTGTTCTTCAAGCTCAGACAAAGAAAACCTTGTCTTAATGGATCACTGTAATGCTCAGAATATGGGAACATGCCATTTTTAGTCCCAGCTAATTTGTACACGCTTACAGTACTACAAGATTTAAGTCTGTTAAATAAGGACAGAATGAAAAGGAGCATTTCATTAATCAGGAAGAGGAATATTAAAGCAATCTTAAACAATAAGTTTCTTTTTTTTTCAAAGTGGACCTTATTTCTAGTAGTGTATATACAGGTACATGCATTTACTCACCGGTAAAGTTTCTGCATCACCATGAGTCTTTCGGCAGATATTACACTGAGTCGCCCTTTGGTGTTCCTTCAGTAAATCCAGTATCAGGGTGTACTACACACTTTTCGACGCCGCGTGTTCACGAAGCGCTCTTCCGTAGTACAGCTGAGAAGAGCAGCTCGCTACCCAGACAACAACAACACAATTTTGCAAAACTCTGAACTCAAAGGACAATAGTACTTGTTCGTTCATTCACTCAACTTAAAGCATTGATAAAATTAAGGAGTTTTGCTGCAGATAATGTCTTATATAGTGGCTGCCCCGTCTCCGCCATGATACTGGACATTCACCGAAGGGCGACTCAACGTGATATCTTCTGAAGGACTCAAAGTGATGCAGAAACTTTACCAGTGAGTAAATGCACGTATAAACTCCTGGAAAAAAGGTCCAGGTTGAAAAGAAAGAAACTTAACCTTTAACACTTTTAAACTCATGAATTGACTAAAAGTGTGTCACAAATAACAGATATTTTTTTCAATAAGTACATACTGACATGCAAGAACATAACTTCAAGTACTGTACACCTTGGCAGTGCAAATTCTACTGAGACAGATGCAACCATATATGTCATGGCTACTTCAGTCACCCCCCTCAATCCCACACAGTCTGCTTGTTATGAGCTTGACAGAGGCATTCAGACCAAGCAGCATACAAATACACAGTCATTCTGCAAATGTCTCCAGACTGCCTGGGAGAGATTATGGCAAACTGTCCTTGTAAAAGGATGCAGTTTTTACTGACAGTAAGAAAAAGCGATATGTTGACAGACACTAATGTGTCACACCAGACTCTAAAAACATGATGTCTTCACCTGATGGTTGGCTTGGCATTAGAGATATGGATGAATACCAAAAGAAATTCACATTTTATGCAATAATTAAAAAAATACATACATTTAAAAAAGTGAGCACTTAAATCTTGTGTCGCTCCATAATTATGATTAAAGCAAGCATGATGTAACCTATTGCCTTATATGTTTCAGTAGTATGATGTCATGGTATGACTTTGTTCTAAGTTAATATTGGCACCAACCTGGTGCAGCTCTTCATATTGTTGGAAAACATGTTCAGTCTATAAGACATGTGGCAAAAAGTTGACCTGCACTGGCAATGCTGACTCAACGTGTCAGTAATAGAGCAGTGTAAAGCCCTGACCCACATACACCCAACTGGTTTTCTGTAGCCATGAGACTCCATGCATCAGTGGAGGGGCAGTTTCTGGTGCAGATGATAATTCCTGAACTGCTGCTTGCTTTTGTTTGCATAGGTCAAACAGAACAAACTGACTGAATAAATGCATATGTTCCGGCATAACGTTCGGGGGCTTTTGCATTTTGAACATGGGGTTCAGAGCATGCAACTATTGTAGCATGTTTGCAATGATGAAAAGTCCTGTAATGCTCAGATTATGGGTACAGTCCAAATCAGCAGTGAACACCTCATGAATGCTTTAGGAAGAGGAACTTGCCCTGTGTTCAGAGACACCATCATAAACTATGTAGAATGGTAAATAGTGTCAACATGAATAGCCTACATACATTGGATAATGTATGATACCAGTATGCAAACTGTTCCTGAATCATTAGCTGCAAAACGTTTCTGTTGCTTCTGGTTGGGATGATACAAGAGATACAATATTAGCCTTGACCTGTAGCATATCAGATATCTAGCTGTCCATTCTTTGGGAGCTGGAAAGAATCGGTGAGAACTGCAGAGAAGAATGGCACTAGAGGTCTCTGGCCAATACACTCATGGTTTTCTTTTCTTTTCCCCTTGATTTTTATGTAAATTTTTACTAACATAATTTGATGAGACACTTCTCTGACTGTATGAAGTTGAAGTACTCAAAATCATACTTCATGCTTACTGAAATATGACCACAAAAGCTTTTTAGAGAAACAGCTAGACATATGTAATAGGTTTCATAGCAAGGCTAAGGCAGGAGAGAAAAATAGAAATATATATTCAACATTTGCAGATTGAATTTTTCTTCTAAAGTCCACCAAGATTCAAGTGGTTTGACAGTTTATACAGTGGACCTCGCTGTCATTTCTGTGTACAGTACTAAGACAGTGCAAATGCAGAACAAATAAAAATCAAAGTCTTTCAATTGATATGCATTGGATGTTTCCCCACTGTTCTGATAGAGATACCTCTCCAAACAGTGGTTTGAAGATAACTGGCAGGCCTTGCTGTGCTTGCTGGAGTGGTGAAACAGCAGCGAGGGACAGAGGGCCATCGTATTGATATGAGACTTGACAAGCCTTGTTCGTGCCGTTGCTTTTACTACCCGAGACAACATAGACCCATGGAGAGACGATAGCTGCAGAGGATGTGGGAGGAAAGTATAGAAAAAAAGAGCGTTGTTGGCTCATATGTTGGCTGCTAATGGACTGAGATGGTTGTGTATGTGTGTGGGTGGGTGGGCGCACGTGTGCTAGCAGAAACGATGGGGACTTGGTCCAGGACTGATGAGATGCTTCAGGGATAATGCCAGGCGTAGAGTTGATATGTGATTTGGGAGAAGGCTTTATGCAATTTTTTACTCATTATTCTTAATCACATACTTCAGCATTTTCTTCACACTCCCCTTCGTCTCACCACAACTGCACCCCCTCATCGCTCCCATTCTTTCTGCTGCCTTCTCATATCCTTAGTCTGGAGGCTGACAGTGACAAATAGAGGAACACCACAGCAGTATCTCCACACGACTGGGGGGACAAATTATAACAGGTTATTTTCTTCTTCTCAAAAGCCATGGTGATTCATGCAAGTCTGTAGAATATACGAAGTCTTTCATCTAAAATGCTTTGACAATCTATGGATAAGGCATTGTTACTGTAGTTCACATTTATTGCAATTCTACATGATTACTGTATATTTCCTCAATAACTGTTTTTTAAGTAAAGTTTTAAGAAGGTTTATAATCATTGCTGCCTTGTTGAAAAAATACTAAATGTTAGGTTTAACCTAGTACTGATTGAAAATGAATCAAAACTTCTGAGCTTTATAATAATCACTTAAGAGAATGGGCGTTGAGGTAATTTTTTTTCAATCAAACAAGAATGAAGACTTTGTAAGCTTTTCAAACACTTAATACTCATATTGTACATCTGCTTAAAGATATAACTAGTATGTTAAAAAAAATATTCATAGTCTTTTGCATCCATCTCACATTATTTCATAACCCATACTGATGAAAAAGTGTTAGAAACAATTGAACCCTCAAGGTTAATTCCCTTGCATGAATTGTAAGTGGGCGATTATAGTTCCTCAGTGTCAAATTATACCCTTTCTATTTTCATTAAGTCCTTCTGCTGCTTAGATAATACATTTAGCAAAAGGAATATTTCATAAATCTTTTCATTCACTTCTTCACCAAGAGTTTCCTCAGTGTGACAGTCAGGGGTAAAGGACAAATCTGTATTTCTAGGTGCTGGTAGCCATCATGGGAAAAACTCATAAACATGTCATCTCTTCTTCGGGGAAAGCACTGGGCAACTGAGATGCCGCGCAAGACAGGAAGCTAGCGGACTGCATAATTTTCTTCGCTGCAACTGACACCTTTTCCATATGTAGGCACTAGACTGGGCTTAAGTGTGATAGCTATGCATCATTATGCCTCGGAAATGGAGGGTGCAAAAGTGCACTTGCAGTGACTGGCTTACATTTGACAGTTGGCCTTGTTCTACATTAGTCACATCAATTCAAATCCCTTTTCTTGACAGAGCAGGAGATCAAGTGCCAAAGACTTTAGTAACTTGGGGAAATAATTCATGAGCCAAAGACTACTTTGATTTTTTTTTTTAATGCTCTACAGTTTTTCACTTGATGTATTGCTTTGTGAAAAATGATTCACAGAGAAATTATAATTATTGTTAAGTTATAATTGTACCGCTCAACCAAGGAGTCAACTTGCAGTTCAAACCTGTGTTTAGCTCATCTCATACAGTGCACATTATGACTTGGAAAAAAAAAAAGAAATATTAGATATTTTATATAGTTCATTTGAAATGTTTTTAGAAGTCATATAACAAGTCTTTAAATACAGATGTTGCACATGTAAAATCATCTCTTTACCATATAAGATATGTTTTTTTATGCATATAAATTCATATATGCTTGCTGCCATACTGCTCATTTTCTTTTTTTACCACCTATTGAACAGACAAGCTCCAAATCAGATGCTGCATCAACATGGTTAGACTTGTTGCAACTCGGTTTTGAGTGACTCTATAACCATAATTCTATGCCCGATGTGACTCAATAACTAGTCACTCAAATTTTTGTGTCAGTCTGCTTGAGAATTTACTGTAGTGCACTGTCAATATAGTATTAGACAAAATTTTATTTTATTTTTTTCAATATCAAAATGATCCTGTAAACTGTTGTTGAAAGATGAGGCCAGACTACATAATGTTATATGACCCCTTCTCAGCTTTTTGAGATGTCAATGGTCCCAGGAAATTCAGTGTGTACAACTCTTACTTTTAACATTTAATAATAGTGTCTCAGTGTTTGCACACTAATAGATCTTTACCTGCAGGTGCATCAGTTTCTGTTCATTGTCCATGTGGTGAAATTATTTGTGCTTGTTGGTGATAATGGGAAAGTAGGTATCTCTCATGACCTGGTACAGAGGACAGCTGATCAGACAAAGCAGCTCTGCTGCCACTTCTTGTTTGGGGCAGTAGCTGTTCTCTGAGCAGCCATGTCTGTTGATGATAAACTGACTTCTTCCATTGCTACTTGTTCTTGCCATCTGCTTAGTGTGTCAAAGTCTATGTTTGACAATATAGCTAGTTTTTTATTTGACTGATTACCAGATAACTTGTTTTATGTGTGCCAAGTGTTTCACATCATCATCATCACTGTGTGAGAAACTTGTTTCATATGATATGTGCAGCAACTACGGTACTTTCCAGCATTCTTCATTCATGTTCCTTGAATGGCATGACAACTACAGTACAGAAAATGCTATCAAATGTAAAATATGTATTTTGAAAGGTTAAGGGAATTGAAAGGTCAAACATAGTGATAACTCTGAGAAGTCATTAAATATAAACTCACCTTGATTGGCCAAAAAATATAAACAGCTTTTTTCATTTTCCATTTAGACTGAAGTATTTTTAAAAAGAAATAGACGACTAAACAAATCGTATTTAGGATTTTGTGTAGCTGATTCTATGAAAAAGAATATGGTCAGGCATGACCATCATATTTCATCAGTATCATATTTATAGTTAAACATAGACATCCGTGTTGGCATCCAATACTAACCCCTTCATCTCACTGTGATGAAGTCATGAGTTGCCCCCAGAGATACATTTTTCTCACAAGCTAGAGATATCACGCCCACAGCCACACTGAAATTCAGATGTGCCATGTCTGATGTAGAAGTCAGACAAAGTAATGCTGAGTAAAATCTAATGTGTTGTACTGTACTTCATGCTAATACTCTAGCAAACAAGCAAGTTTATTTGTACAGCATATTTCATGCACAAGACAATTGAAAGTGCTTTACATAAAACATTAAAAGCATTACAGATGGAAAAAAGGAAAGCATTTGAAACTACATAAAATATAAAGAAAAAACATACATAAAGGAGGTTTTAACCATAAAAAGAAACAAAATTATATTCATCGTAATAAAATTATATAAACTAATTAAGTTAAATAAAAATGATTAAAAGTATTTAAAATTAGCATAAAAACTTGTTAGCATTACCATCTGAGTGCTTTTTTTAAAAAATATTTTGTAGTTAAACAATCAAATATGTGAGAACATTGGCCCTTAAAATTGATGTGAGACCACTAAATATGGTTAATTAATTACTGCTTAGCTAATGAAATGGCTCATCACTCTCCTTACAAACCAGTAAATGCTGGGGCAAGAGAAGCTATCACAGCTTGATTATGTAAAAGCAGTTAATCACTGAATCCCATAGGCTCTGGGATTTTGTTTTCTTTCCTTCAGTTGCTCAATGTTTACCACCGGTAAGATGTTTTATTTATTAGTTTAGTCACAAAGTTATGTTTCACATGAATCTGGCCACTGAAGCATGCAGTATGAGTGTTGAAATTAGCATCTCATTACTTGCAATAATTAGGCCAATGAAGGCCAGATGTTTAGAGTGAGATCTATGAGTATGCAGATAGCTGGGCCTTTGAAAAAAAAAAAAAAAAGTTATTTATTTATTTTTATTACAATACATTAATACCATATAAAAAAAGCTTTACTGTCAGTATAAATTATTGTGTCTATGAGAGACAGAACAAGATAATTTGCATTGTTGATTCACTGAGTTGTATATGTGGGGTTGAATGAGTACAGTGCTAATAAAATCTTATATTAACGTCCTGTAATCTCAATTTTGTATGTCAGTAAAAGAAAAACAACCCATTTTCAACCCCTTGCACATGAATAAGGGGTTAGAAATGTAAGCACATCATCATGATGAATACAACTGCCTGGTAAGTGATGAAATATTGGGAAAGAGGTGCTTTTACCACAGCAAAGTACTCTAATACACAAAGAGAAACATTAAAGAAAATTACAGCAATTTCGTGAAACACAGTCTAAAAAACATTTCTGAGTGAAAACAGACAAATCAGAAACTTGACAGACAAAAACTAAACTAAAGGTTGTTTGATTACTTGGTCTGAAAATAGGCAGCATTGGGATCTTATATAGCAGTCACAGCACTTTCTTTTTGAAAGCAGGCAAGGTAACTACGTCTGAGAACAAGGAGGAGTTTTGCGCATCCAAAACAACTCAAACTTCAAAAGTTTCATGGTTTGTTGCATCTAAGTTTTACATTGTCACTCCATGTTCTGAACCACAGGCTTAAATAATGTCCGTGGGTCCATGTAAAACCAACGTCAGATTACAAGATCTGAAGCATTGCTGGAACACTGTATCCACACTGCACAGTATGCTTCTCTGGAGATTCAAAATCCTCATGGAGTTCACACTGCACGGTTGATTTGCAGCAGGAGGCGAAACACTGAAAGAATTTTGGCCACACCTAATCCACATGTCATGTCATCGATCTTTATCCAGCAGTTCCAGCTGTCATGCAGACAGGTCTCCATCTCATCATTAATGTCACAAAAAGAAACAAGTAGCTCTTGGTGATTCACTCAGTTCTGCTCACTTGGTTGGTGAAGAGAACTGGTGGTGTTTCTCTATAGCCTCTCCCTGTTGTGTTTGCTATGATATTGCATGCTGGAAACATCAGAGGCATGAGTTTTCTTCCCAATATTTAACCAAATTCCACAGTTTCCTGAGGAGACCATGCTTTCTTGATTCCACTTTCCATCACTTTTTGTAAGTGTCGCCATTTTCTGTGACGCCTTACTCTTCCCCCGCTGAATGCAGCAGACTATTGAGCCCATTTGACATTGAGTTTGAAATGGGGGCATCTCTCTTAGTGATGGGCATTTCAACCAAAAGTTCAATTCAAAATTGTATAGAATTATTGCTTCATTTTTAAATACCCTTCCAACCTCGGCAGGCATTTGATGTTTGCAAAGACCGTGTTCATTGTCATCTATACCTGTTCTTACATTTACCTTTTGTCTCCAGTGTTTAGTTGCCATGGAAAGTACGTTTGCAAGGTTTTCAGCAGTAGGCTATGCTGCTCTGGTCCACAGTATTCTGTATTTTCCAACTGAGTATGTGATACTGTTCAGTTACTGTACATACAACTCCATTGTAGGTGCTGTCCATGAATCTGTGGTGAGAGACAGCTTTTCAACACTTCCCGAGTGTGTGTTCGTGTTCTGTCTGATCTTTGGAAATGAAGTGCATCGCTACAATTGACAAAAAAAATTCAACTACAGTTAGGACAAATTCAGGAGTCGGACAAAGTTTTTTTTTTTTACTTTAAACTCTGAAGATCGTTGGACTTTTAGCGTAGCCTCGTGAGACCACCCTGATCTCGCAAGCTTCAGGTTTTCATTTGCAGATCGGTCTGACTACTTTCTGTTGAAGAGAATTTGGAGCAGTTAACCAAACGAACGTCCAGTCAGCGTTGGCTTTGAGGCGGGTTGAGGTGTGACGCAACGAGAAGTGACAGTTCAGTCTAAACAACATGGCGGCTTCAGCGGATGAAACTAGTGTCAGCGTGGCTATCGCTCAAGTTTTATCGGAATTACTGTCGGCATGTTTCTTGTTTGCTGAGCAAACGAGCCATTGCCAGCAGCAGCAAGAGTAGCCTGGCTTGTGGTTGTGTTTCCATTGTCGCTCTGTTAGTACGTCATATGTTTCGTTGATCTGATTGGTTGATTTGGCCTGTCTATCAACAACATACACTACTCACAAAAAGTTAGGGATATTTGGATTTTTGTATGATGTCAGAATGAACCTAAAATCCACTACGACTTTCCCAGGTAAACTGAATTAGACTTTCTCTAAACTTTTCAATGCACATGTTCACTGCTCAATGGTTAAATATCTATTGCACATCATGCTGTTCTCCAAAAACCGAAAGTTGAATATCCCTAACTTTTTGTGAGTAGTGTAGGTGGTGATAGGCAGATGCCTTATCCAATCAACTAACCAGTATTTTTGCCCCTTCCCAAAACTACTCTATTCCCAGATGGATATGCGGGACCAAATTCATCTGGTGGAGTCAGGTTACTTTTGGCGTACACTCCTGTGCAAAACTGATTGGAAGTTGGAAACAATGATCTTTTCTATAAAAGAGGGACCAAAAGGTGAGCTTCAACAACAAGAGTATGAAAGTTTTTACCCCTGGGAAACTATTTGTGCACTGGAGAGAGGGCTACAACTGGCACTAGAAACTTAAATTCAAGAGGGACAATTTATATTTTGTTCTAGGTGTGGAACAGTAAACCAATTCTTTACATTTTCAAGGACACTCAATGGTGCATGGGACTTCTCAACCTTGATTTGGTTGAGAAAGGTTTATGGCATTGTCTCTCATGGACTTGTGGTGTAATTTAGGAGGTACTTTAGGAGTATGACGCACATGTCATCACCATTGCTACATGGAAATAGATGACATTACAAACAATATTGATGCTCAGAAAAGGGAAAGCTGCACATTCTGGGTTGGGAGTGAGCTGCTGTAGGGGGGAGTTTAAAGGCAAGGTGTATGTTTTCCAGGAGCATTTTTACTACATTGCTTAAAATCTCCTTCACACCCAGAGTGCAGCCAATTAATTAAATGCTTTGACACAAAAATAAAAAAGTTTAGTCACCTGTGGAACGGACCTAAAAAAACCCCCATCAACCAGTCATCTCGAACTTAATGATTGTGTGGCAGTTGACGGTCCTGTCACTATGCCTCCGACTGATCATGTGCCCTGGCTACTTGGCCACAGGGATGTCCCTTTGGCTGAATGGTCAGCGTGCATGACTTTCACCCAGGAGTCTGGGGTTCAAAGCCCGCCCGGGCCCTCAGTTGCATACCTTGCCACAATTGAATGATAATATGTCCATCAAACTCCACTACCGTTTGTTTCTCCCTCTTCCCAACTACCCCACCCCCCGCGCTTGTACTGCTCCATGAACATCTCACAGTGGCCCCGGTTACATGATGTTACTTTAATCCGGAATTAATTATTCTAAATGAAATAATTCAGAATAAATATATTCTCTTTCGTGTTCACATGGAAATAATAATTCCAAATTAAGGTTTACATGGAAAACATGTTTATCTAATTCCGCTTGTTTATCTAAAACCCTTCCAAACCAGGGGTTTGGAAGGGTTCTGATTGGACAGGGGGCAGACATGACGTATTTACATCCATATACGTTACCCAGAAGTACACAGACTCCGGTTCCTGCTCCTTTTCGTTTCAACTATGAGATGAAAACCACATAATAACAGATTTTCATTACATTATGATTGTAGTTTTGTAGCAGCAGCTCAATAGAGGATGTGCAGTTACGTGACATGCCTGCCACCATCACGTTGGACTGCAAATTTCCGTACTGTAGGCTACTGCACTAACAGAATGGAAATGCTCCCTCTAAACAGCGTCTGTGCAATTGTATCCACCTCATTCAATTTGTTCTGTCTCTGTTCTGTTGTTATTTTTGTCTGTTTTATACTGAACTGCCAATAAATTTTAATTACAAAAAAAAAAAAAAAAAGATCCACCTCGTTCGGACGGAACAGGCGTAAATTTACATGCTAGATGTTTGCGCTGCTCTACTTTCTTGGACCTGTTTAGATAAACTATGTGGGAACATCAGCTGTCACAGCTCAGACAGGACAACGTTACAATCCCTCTTCCTTGTGCAACAGAGGGGGGGGGGGGGGATCCGGCCAAAAATAAACAGTTGAATTATTAGCCACGTTAGCCACTTAGTTCTGTCACGTCTGACTGAAGCAATGAGCAAGCTTCGAGGCTTATCACTACCTACATGATAATAATAATTCCTCTTATCATTATTATAATCTTTATTATTATTATAACACATTTAATTAAAAAAGTGCCTTATCAGAGCACCCAAGGACACTGTACAGAGCAGATAAAACATCAAAAACAGGAAGCTAAAACACGAAACATAACGGGTACCACATAAAAACAACATTGCATTGGTACAGATGGACTTGTCTGTACAGAAGAGTTTTGAGAGGGGAATCTCCAGTGAACGGAGATCGGGAATTCCAGAAATGGAGCTGAGTAATACACAGTAATACTGTAAGGTTGGTCGTGTTTTGTCGAAAGAGGTGGGATACAATCTTATTTACTTAACAGCAGATATAAATTTTTATTCACAAAATGTGACCATTTGGTTGCAATCTGGAGCCCTGCGAGCCTCTCTCTCTCAGACTGAGGTGCGTGTTCTACACATCGCTCTTGTAGCCACAAATTGAACTTTCTCTGGTTATGAGTAAAACCGTGAACAGCGCAACATGTTCCCGAACCGTGCAGGACATTTTCTGGGGGAAATCGTTTAGAAATGATATGAACACTCTTGTTGCTGAATAAACTGCTAGCAGAAATGACAATTTACACGATGAGTAAGTGGCCAAGTGCTATTTCCAGTATCTCACAGGAAGTTAATAGCATAATCGTTTGTACATTCGTTAGCTCATGAATAAGGTGGATTGGAACATTGTTAATGAGTCAACATGCACATCAACAACAAATGAAGTCAGACCGTACCTGATGTGAAGTGTTCACTGCAAATTCGGCAGCCAGTTTTCTCTTTTTACAGCGGACACCCATTTTGCACGCATGTCCTCGTTTGCAGGGAATCCAAAAAGTGACACACCCTCCTTTTGTCCTTGTCCGTTGGTACAGCCAACCGCTGAACAAGAAAAAAACATCCTCGGAAGAGTTTTTCATATATATGTCTAGGAGTGCGTTCTCATTTTTGCTGTCCAACATGGCGACGAAGAAGTATCACATGACACTGTGACGACACCTGCATGTCCTCCATACAAACATACTTGGCAACTTCATTACACCTGCTGGCATGAGTCCAGCACCTGTTTCACGTACGCTTTGACAAGTGCCATTACAATAGGACAAGGGAAGGAGCATGTGCAGAACAACAGGAATTTCTTTGAGTAGAAGAAAGGTTTGCATTACAGCAAATTTATTTTATTCAGAATCAAAAGAGGAATAAACCAACCTTAGATCAGAATGATTTTTTTATTCAGAATTATTGCTTTCACTCAGAACTAAGGGTTTACATGGTCGTCCTAAAGCGGTGTTAACCTTTATTAGAAAATTAAAGAGGAATGAAAACTTTCATGTAAACAGGGTCAGTGTAAACAAACATGGCTGCTCGTTGCTGTTATCTGTGTATCTGTTTGCTCAAAAATCCACCTAAAAGAAAAAAAAAATCAATGTGTATCAAGTCGTGGAGGTGTTGATGTTTGCAGTGTGGATGTTTTACACCACCGAAGGAGTTGGAGGTGTGCGAAATAATTCATTTAGAAATGCGGTAAATCAGCTGTTTACTTGCTCGCTAGCAAGCTAGAAGTTTTCAACTGTCTTCGGCAACCTGCTCTTGAGCCATCAGAATACATGTTCCTGCGCGCTGGAGGCGTGGCTTAGGGCAGGTGTATTAAAATGTAGCTTGCACAAACTGTTTTTCTAGGATCCCCTACCCTACCTTTAAGTATTTATGGGACAGAGTCGCCACTACTGTGATGTATATCAGTCTAATGTGATTAGAAAGCTGAAGGTCACAGCTGTCAGTTTACACATTTTTTGAATCATTACTTATTGTCATTGGCTCAGTTGTTAAATCATTAATCATTAAATCAGTAAGAGACTTAAAGAATGAAATCTCAAATCCAAACAATGGATAACTTTCCATCACAGGGTGACTGAAAAATAGAGTCAGAAGCTTTGTCTCTTTGGGCTCAAAGTAGAGTCACTGCTACTGAAAAAAGTCAGTTGTGGTATTCTGACTATCTGGCCAGGATCCCTTCCAGATTTCTCCCAGCGGGGATGTTTTAGCCAAGTCCCAGTAGGAAGAAATCTCTGACCAGACCTAGCACCCACTGGAGAGATCTTTGGCTGGCTTGGGAGCACAGAGGTGTACCCGTGGAAGAGTTGGGGTACGTGGCAGGGGACAGTGGGAATGCTTGGGTAGCCCGAAAGCTCAGCTTAGACTTTAACCTCAGTATATAGCACTGGACAAGCCACAAAAAATGGATGGATAGATGGATTGATGGACATCCAGTGTCAGAAATTTGGGCTTGGTCTTTTTAATATTAGTCAGATTATGATACTAAATGATCATTTCAAGAATTGCTCATTGAAAGAAATATCACCCAAAAACAGATTTAAATCTTATTTTTTAGTAAAGATGTTACAAAGAAATCATCAAGTTTAAATACATAGAATTTATGACAGTTTTGTTCATGCCATCATTTTCTAAACTTCATTGTAGATGTAGGAGCCATAATGCATTGCAACAAGTGAGTTTACTTTGATTGCATTTTTCCAATTTGATTATACAACAACCATAAGAGAGAAAATCATTATTGTGCTTCATACAAAAAAAGTGACCTATAGTCAATCAGATAGCATTCAAACTTGAAAAGTTGTCACGTCCCCTCCATTAAGCCATGCACATTTACCATGATTTGGCACTGAAGTTGACAGATGAGGATGAAATGAAGTGTGTCAAATGCAGTTATAGTGATCTCATTCAAAATGTGTTTTCCCGATAGGATTTATTTCAGTAATATATCAAATCTAATTCCTTAGTTTTTCATGTGGATGTGTTGCATTTAATATGTGGCACTGACAGTGATAGCAAAACACTGTAAAATTATTGGCTGTCATGTGTCTTGAATTTGATAAGCAAATGGAGGGACATTTTATTTGTTTTTTCTCTCCCCTTAAAGAGTTTGCCTACTCTCAGGGGCACTCCTGCATTTGTGTTGACAATAATGCATCATACTTTTATTAAAGCAATCTGCCTAAGTAAGTCGTTGTTTCTTATTGAAAATTTGTCTCTTTGTCCTTTCATCATAGTGGGATTGTATGTTGGATGCAATCTGAATTTCACAAACATCATTTGATCACAACACAAATTAGTTTTATGGCCACCATCGAAATCTATAGCATTACAATGACACAGAATACTACAATTTAAAGCATCAATTTTTTAAATTGTGTAGTATAAATGCAGCGTGTTATTGTTTAGGTGATAATGCCCGTATATCCTATTATCATTTTCAGTTACAGAGGATTCTTCAATGTCCTCCAGAGGAGAATTATTGGTCTCATACATTTGTGTACTTCAGTGTTTGAAAATCACCTCCCAAGTCATTCCATCTCTCCCTCAAAAGCTAGATTTAAAGGTCACTATGTGCATATCACCTTTTCAAAAGCCCACATTCAGCCTATATTATTCTGCTCAATGACTTGCTTTGCAATGGAAATCCCACCATCCTCTCTTAAGAAACATATTTTTTCCCTCTTTTTGCTCTTCCTAATGAAACATGAATACTGCATGGCATGCTGGATACACAGTGCAAAGTCCCAGCTTCGTTCTTCGAATATTGTATGGGTACAGTCAACTATGGGCTTCCTATGGACATTGATAGAATGATAAATACCCTCATCTAGAGAAAATGTCAATTATCAGCAGACTCAGCAGCAGTACTAGGGGACCTCCTGGCACGATAAAGATCTAACATAATAAGACATGCTTATCTCTAGGAAGACAGCCACCAATTGATTTTTGGAAAGAAACCTGGAAGAAAGGGAACAATAAATTATTTAAACAGAAACATATTCCACCAAAGAGAAATGTAATGAATTACATAAAAAAAGAGAAAAAAAAAGAAAAAAGAAAATGAAAGAAAGCCACATGACTGCATCATATTAGAGTTCTGTGCCTGCCGGGCATTTAATGTTTCTCATCCATCAGTTCCTGCTCCTGTGCCCCTCCCACAGCAGCTCTATACACAACCAAAGAACATTAATAGATACTCAGAAACATTAAATGAGACCCCAGGTCACTGCTTCTATGTGTTGGCAACAACAAGACTTTGAACAGATTTCCGAGTTTGACGAATTCTAATTAGTCTCCAGAGGTCCTTCTGTGTTCTTCCTCTTGTCATATATTATTGGTTTGCTGAACAATAAGGCTTACCAATGAGTTCATGGGAAATTAATGAACCAAACTAAAGAAAAAGGAGAAGGAAAAAATCTCTCAAGCTGGCAACAAGTTTTGAAACACAACAGGAAAAGGAGATGCACATTTGATACATTACAAAAAATAGGGAACTAGATACTAGATACTCCATTTTTCATAAATGTTAACTTGTTTGTGTACTTCATTTCCTCAAATGCGATTCAATTTCTCTCTGTGGATGGACACAGTCAATGTGGCAGCCATCACCAGATTGCAATTTGAAGACCAATTGTAAGCCTCTCATGAGAAGAAGCCTCAGGAAGTGTGCTGCAAGCCCAGGATCATAATGATCAAAGTGAAATGTTTGTCGACTGAAATCAATAGCATCAGGGTGCCTGGAAATTGCTATTAAAGATCCTCATTGATTGGGTGGTAGTAGTTCAGTGACTGAGCAAGTGGTCTTGCAGACTTACATTAGTGAATGTTTCCTAGACCAGTTGTTATCGTCTGAGGGATTACCTTGGCTGAAATGTAATCAAGTCAGAAGTGAGTTTTGGTTACTGGGTGAGCTGCTGGGTGAACTGTAATTTGGCAGCATTTGAATCTGACCACACAAGTAAAGTTACTTGAACACCGTTTAAACTGCTGAAAGACGGAATTTTAGAGCACTGCAGTGGACTGATGCAGTATACATTTATACATCAAATCTGTTGGTTAAAATGCCATCTGTTTTAACAATAACAATTTCCTTTAAAGGGACTTGAGGCAAGATTAAGAAACGACACTCGCGACTGCCGCGACTGGTGCTTCAGGTAACTGCAGCCACGAGCCAAGCCGTCACGGGAACGTGCACAAACTGAAGCTATAATGTTGTTTACTCACCTTTTTCACCGTAGTTACACTTTCTAGTGGTCTTTCAGTTGATCTGGATCGTTTGCTGACGGCAGAATAATCCATAACTATCGCTTACAGTCAGTAGTTGAGTTGTAAAAAAGTTTCAGGGGGGATGGAAAAACTCATTGAAGATTCTCTTTGAAATATACTGGCCAGGCATATTTTTTACCGGCCAAAATATCAAACCATTTTACACTCATATATCTTTAGGCTGTTTAGTACAATATTATACTTGATGCAAACTGAAAAAAACAAGAAGAAAAACACATTTGTATTTAGTAAACTGGTCATTTCTGAATTCGTGAATTTGAAACTTCCTGGTCAGACTCCTCGTTCTCTACTTGGTGCTTTCACACAGTCCATGAAATCTGGCCTCCTGGTCCTGATAGTCCGGCAGCAGTACAGCCTGGTGGAGTATAGCTACTCCCTGATCTCTGGAGAACACAGTTGGACAATAAGGAGATCTGACAGAGTCTCCCTGTCTTTTTTTTATTTTTATTTTTTATGCTTGTTTTAGTGTTTTGAAACCCCCTTCACAACATTTTGCTGCTTAAATGGAGGGGAAATCATTTACAGATGGAAAGATGCTTTAACAAAACAAAATGATAATTAAAAAGAATAAAAAATTTATACTAAATGATGCGTTTGCACACATCTGTTTCAGGCTGTAGTCTAAGTGCAACAGAGACCCATTGGAGGTCTCTGAACAAATAAGGACAATAAAAGTGCTGCAGCTCATTCAGAACTCTGCTGCCAAAGTTCTCACTAAGACCAGAAAAGTGGACCACATCGGTCCAGCTCTGAGGTCTTTACACTGGCTGCCGGTCTGTCAGAGAATAGACTTTAAAGTCCTGTTGCTGGTCTATAAAGCTCTGAATGGTTTAGGCCCAAAATACATCAGTGACCTCCTGACCCAGTATGAACCTACTTGACCCCTTAGGTCATCTGGATCCGGTCTTTTATCAGTTCCCAGAGTCAGAACCAGACATGGAGAAGCTGCATTCAGCTTCTATGCTCCACATGTCTGGAACAAACTCCCAGAAAGTCTCAGATCAGCCGTAACACGTAGTTTATTTAAATCCAAGTTGAAGACCCACCTGTTCTCAGCTGCATTAACGTAGATTTTATTCAAACGTTAAAATCTGCAGGTCTTTATATTCTCTCTTTTTAATCTTAAATGTTTTTAATGTTTTAATTTTAGATCATGCTTCTACTTTTTTGTTCGTAATATTTTTTTTTCTTTTCCTTTTGCACCCTGCTGTAATGCTTTTAATGTTTTATGTAAAGCACTTTGAAATTGTCCTGTACATGAAATGTGCTATACAAATAAACTTACCTTGCCTTGCCTAGTAAGTTGAATGGTTTATTCAAATAATCAAAACAACTATCAATCATGTTTTCTTAAGGACCAAGCTGACAAATAACAAATAACTAATTTAATTTATTTACAATAAAACAAAACAAAATATTAAGAATATCATAGGTTACTCCAACTTATCTAAACATGCCAGCTCATCTCAGGACAAAGATTTTTTTTTTTTAATTTCTTTCAGCTCAGTTTTTTTTTCAATCTTTTACTTTTTATTACCTTTTTAGTAACTGTCCAGTACAATCAAAGGTAATATTCCTGATGTGTATTTCAGACCACGTCATTTCCTGATTGTTCATTTGGTTTTAATTTGTATTCAAGCCTCAAAAAGTATCAAACAACTATATAACTTTTTTAAAATCATGATTCTAATCATTCAAAGGTATATTGAAGTAGGCTATGCAGGCCATATGGGAAAAAGTATTTTCTGATTTTCAGATCCATGAGATTGGTTTGGGTCATACTGCTGTGGTAATTTTGTAAACTGGTCCTGCAACAAAGGGCACTAATTTGACAAGTAGATAAACACATAAAATACTGGTTGAAATCTGCTTATTAAAGTTAAAAGTATAAATGCTGACTAGATACAACTTTAAATATATAGTGTATGCATTCAATGTATGATTAGCTTATCCATCAATCAAGTAGCTATCACCACTGCTTAGAGGGGAAGTTAGTTTTTTTTCAATCTGGACCTATTTTCTAGCATGAAATACATTCATTTACTCACCCAGACAGTTTTGGTGCAACTTGAATTCCTTCGGGAGATATTTTGATCCACTCGAGATCGGCGTATGTGCAATATAATGAAAGTGATGCAGGCAACCGCACACAGCCTCTAAATAAGGCATTTCAGCCACTAACTCCTTCATTTCACCAATGTTTTGTTACGAAACATTAGTCGGACCCCCCCGTGAGCTCAAAGCGTTTTTTTTTTTGTGGTGATTTGTCCTTATTTACAGACATTTCTTTGTTAAGCTGTCGCATAATAGTGACATCATCAAAGTTGCAGCAGTAAAAATGTCTGTCACTGCCAGCAAACAGATTACCACAACAAAATGGAGAAGAGAATCTGGAAGATGATTTGTGCATCTTCTTTTCTGTATAATGGCAGTTGGCACGCGAGGAGTCGTGATTTCCACCACCTCAGCTGGGTTGAACGATCTCGTAGTTTGGAATTCCGTGGAGGAGACAGTCGTTAAATGTGTTATTCCCTATCATGGATGATTCAATGGAATCTAGTCTGTTAGTGTGAACGCCCTTGTGTTTTCAAAATTGGGTGACTGTGACAGTCCTGTAGTGTGCCGGCAGCATAAACTAACAACAATTTAATCAGCAACCTATAGCCTGTAGTTTTTTTCACTCACCAGTCTTGTTCGTTCTTTGAAATGTACGACTGCTTTTAGCTGCAGCTTGATGAACCCATTGGCAATTATATCCAGGACCATGCCATATTAAGTTTGTAGGCTACTATTTTCTCATTAAACGAGGCTGATTTTGAGACTGTAGGCTGCTTGGTGGTTTGATTCAATAAAGAACCAAAGCCACTAAAAACACTTTATCCTCATTTATCAAGTTTAAGATATAATTAAAGCATTCTGGCCGATTCACATAAGGTCTGTGCGCGCCACGTTCTGGCTGCGCTGTGTTTTCATCCTGGCATGCCGGTCTCCATGCTGCGTTCACGTGCAAATGCGATGTCTGACAGAAGAGAGTTCTACTGCCGCTGGTTTCTAGAAGCGGTAATCCAGCTTTCATTTAAGAAATTTTTGACGTCCATGTGAAAAGATTTTATTCTGATCATTTTGAAGGCATGACGTTGATAATATAGCTGAGGAAGTCCGCCATGACTGAGTCAATGTAGGGAAACACTGCAGTGGATGCTTGATGAGACCGACTTTGCCATCAATCTGACGTGGGTGCTCGGTATTTTCCCGAAGCACCCACGGAATCGGTGCCTATGGGCACGATGATAATAAAGGAGTAACGCTACTAATCATTGCTTTGCTTCTGCTATTGATGGTGCAGTTGCGCAACACCCTGTTGTAAAAGCAGTGCATTATGATGCAGTAGTTGTAAATAAGCCAGGAATGTTTGGAGGAGCACAACACGTTGATCACAAGGCCATTATTGTTGTTATTAGCGCTGCGTTTGTCACATTGACATCATATCCTCCAGCAGTGGAGCTATACGGAACACAGATGATTGAGGTTTCAAATCTCTCCACCTTGGCACCTGGTTTTAGAATGATCAGCTAATCTCCGTTTCGTGGGAATGACAGGGTGGATATCTAAAAAAAATAAAATAAAATTAAAAAAAAACTTTTGTGGTTTAACTGCAATTCGAAGTGGTACAAAAGTTATGGTTTTCACGCAGTAAGTAGATAGGAGGCCATTGACATTCACTGGGGGTTTTCTATTAATATTTAAATGGTGTGATTTTTATTTTGTTGTTCATTTTCCTTTTTTTTTAAATGTAGATATGTAAATTTAATGATTTACATTGGTGAACCTCTTAAAGGAATAGTGCACCCACAGAATGATGTGCATTCATTTTCTACTCACCCTTATGCTGAGCAAGACTGTGGAGCACTTTTTTAATATCTCAGATGCAGCCGGAGATCGGACAGGTTTTCGTTTTCCACAACTGTCATGGAGTTCACTGGCGACTGAGCCAAAAGGGTCCATAAAAGTCCACTAAAACTTGGCAATATTCCTCCTTACTGCTTGTCCAATGTAATTCAAGTGTTCTGAGTGGGTAGCGTCAATAATTTACTTGAAATTACATCATTTAGTATATTTCTATAGCCTAAACAGTAGTACATTGCACTTTATTTGCAAGTTTGTGCAAGTTCACGACACTACTGAAGCCGCGGCGTTCAGCGCCTACTCTGCTGATACTGCAAGCGTAAATATTCTAACACATTCAAATGAAGCTTTAAAACTATGCAAAAATTTTATGTATATAAAAAAACTGCAAAATGTTATATGAACCCAACATTTTGACAGCTTATTTTTTCATTCTTTGGCAGCTGCACAAAGTTTTTGTTTTAATCAAAAGGTTTTTTCTGCATCAAATCAGAACATTCACGTCTAAGCTTCAGCAGGTTCTTGTCTGTTCGTAACCAAGTTAGTCTTGAAATTCATCATATTTTGGTTTGTGTAAAGGCAAATCAACCCTTGTTCTTTCTCCTGTAAAGAAAGAGCTCATGAGCTCATCCACTATCATTATAAAACTACATGATAAATGAATGATTCTTTTATTAAAGCCTCAACATCATGCAATCCAGTTTTTTAATAGTCCATTAAAGAAATCAGTTCTAGGTTTTCGGCCAAAACGACCTAGTTAAAAGTTAAAAGTCAAATATGCCAGGTTCAAAAAGAAAAATAAAGATACTAAATAAATAGGTAATTTTAATAATGTTAATCACCATTCAAACAGAAAGCCTTTTGTCGTAACTAAACTCCCTTAAACTGATAGCTACAACTTTTTTTTTAATCAAAACAGTAATTAAAAAAAAAAAAAAAAACATCCACAGAACGTCAAGAGGGGTGCAGAATAAAGGTAATAATTTTACCTCCCAAATTTTTATAGCATATAAATAATTGTTTTATCATTTTTGATGGGTCACATAAAAATAAATATTTACATCTGATTACGATGCCATTAGAATTAGTCATGCCATTAGAGTTGATAGCTCAATCGCTATGTGTAGAAATAGCATCTTCCTTGCCTTGCTTTCATGTCCAAGCGGACAAAAAATGATGTAGGATGATGATGAAGGTAGCAAAGGGCCTCGTGGAGGTTGATACTTCCTCCCTGGACATGTAAGTTAAACATTTGTTCATGCTTATTAACAGTTATCCAGTTCAGTAATGCTGCTAAGGCTAATAGAGTAAGCGATTGTTAGCGCCACCTACTGGTGGAGAGGAATTAAAGTTGTAGCTATTAGCTTTAAGCAGACCGTACTGTATCAGTGAATCACTATTCTGTAACTTGCTGATCTGTGCCTTTAGTCACTTCACTGCAGTGCACATATTTCTTTTGCAACATCTGTCTGTCATCATTCAATATCCATTACAATTCCCAATACAAAGACATTGGCAGCTTCTTTTCCTGACTCGCTTTTCTTCTGCTGGGCATAAAATTGTTAAAGTCAGGAGAACTGTTCTCATCAGTGTGGAAACTTTTTCTCAACAGGGTATCATATCTCAGTAAATCCCAGAAGTTAATGACCGCTGTGCCACAGAGAGTTGCTCTGTTTTTCACCCGATGCTAGATTTTTGGAATTCCTGAGATTTTAATGTGCACCAGAAAAGCAGTTTTCCAGCTCAAAACTCAGGCAGCATGTAGCATCTCATTAGCTTCGGTCAGTGATCGAGTGTGACAGACATGAAACTTGACACATGCTGCAAGCTTCCACTATACATTTCATCTTGTTCTCATAATGCTTGAAAAATAGCTTTCTGTACATGTAATTATTTTTCCTCCTTGGCCCTTGCTTCAGTCTTATATCTCTCCACTTGTATGAGTCAGTGTCTTTCAATTAATGTCCTCTTTAAATAGAGATGTTCTGAAATCTGGCATAGTCAAGTAATTATGTCTTAAATGGAAATGAAAACATATAACCACTAGAGGCATAAGAAATGTAAGTTCTTGCTTTTTCCTTTGGGATGAGAATGAGCGTAAGCCCTGTAATGCATGTGTACTTGTGTGACTTATATATTCATGCCAGGGGCTTCTGATATTGTTTATTTTTCATTCTTCTTTTTTTTTTTTACTTTATACATTTAAAAGAAGAGCGCATGTCCACAAAAGACTTTTTCTGCAGGCCCAAGAAGCCAAACACTGACAAAAAGCCTCGTAAGAAGTTTAACAACTGCAGTACAAGTTGCAGGATTAGCATGATACTTGTATGCAGGAACACACACTTAAGCTAAAATAACACACACACACAAAGAAAAGCAGGCTACAGTACCACAGCCAACTGGCCCTTGAGCATCACTGTGAACGGACTGCAGTGTAGGCTCTACTTTATCTACTCTTTTCCTTTGCCTTCACCCCCTTAGCACTGACAGCTGCTTCCTAACGAAGCCCACTCTCATCCAAGCAGACCCTGTGATAATGAGGCTCTGCCCAGAACTACAGGCAACCAGGGAGCAATGTCAACAGCTCGGAGCTGACCTCCTGAACAGGCTTGCTTCTCCTCGTTCACAGAGAGAGCAAAAGCTGCACCTCATTGTTTGGGTGGAGAGCGGATCCTTGCCTCGGGGAATTGCCCATGTCCAATACTTACCCTGAGCAGGAACAGTGTCGAGGCTCAATGTGCATATGTATGTGCGTATCCATGAATGTGCACCCACCAGCAAAACTGTACATGTAGAGCATGCAGATATAATGTAGAAGAGAATTAGAAGTGATATACCATACCATAAAAATTTATTTTAACAGTGGTTAATCTCAGTTTTGCTGCAAATTTAAACAAACTGGATAATCAGCAGACTTAACCTGCATCATATTTTGTATCAATACTGAATAAATCAAATCATAGTTGGCAGAAATAAATTGACCAGAGGCAAAAATCTTCATGAAGCAAAACCTTTCGCATTGTTTATACATATTGTTTATGGAGTGGTGTTCAGAATAAATTTAACAGTTTCAACTGTGCTTTGTCTGTGCTGGCTACCACACAGAATTTTTGCCGGTGTGGCTAAATTGATATGCTTTAACAAAGCTGAGATTTCTAATGGCTGAAGAGAGAATCTTGAATAATTCAGTTTCTCATGGGATAAATAAAGCCAGGGTAACACAAGCATGTAATAAAATGTGGGACCTCAGTGCCTTCATCTGTTCATGGACAATGACATTAACAGAAAAAGTTAACACAAAACACAGCCTGTAACATATTGTAAGTCTATCTCTCAGATGCATCCCCTGGTGAAGAAGAACCTTTGAAAGACCATTCTTTGTTTGTGTTGGGTAGTTCCACAAACCCAACATTAATCACACTGGATAAGCTCTGCAACTGACAACAGACGCCCTCTGTAATGAATAAGTCAACTAATCTGTGCCAGTTTACAGACTGTGAACCAGAATAAGAGCAGCTGAGGGATCGCTGCACAGAAAATGGAGTAAATAAGGATTTTAAACTCAACAGTGTGTCTGGTAAACTGAAAATCTCAACAGACTCTTTGCTACTTTTATGGAATTAATTGACTCTTTCAGTGAGCAAAACGGGGAAAAAGCTTTTTGGAAAAAAAATACGAAAATTATAATCACATCCTGCTAAAGTTTGGTGACAGTGCTTTGTAAAAAAAAAAGAAACGAAAAAGGGCAATTAAACTTCTGCAATGTTGGTGGGTACAACAAATCAGATAATTTGCCATTACTCACCCTTCTGTTTTTTGAAGCTTTTTTCCCTTCTTATAATCTTGTGCTTGTTAAAACCACACCTAGTATAATTTGCATATAACATATAGATACAAGTGAAGCATTTTTGCAAAGCTTAACCATAAAAATGGACAATATACTCATCAGAATAGCTGTATGGGTTCAAGTAGATGGTGTATTAGCAAAGAGCAACCATTGTTACAGAAGACAAATAATACTGAGGCCAAACCGAATCAACATTGAATAGAAAAAAAAAATCTCCAAGCATGTCGTTCCATGCTAAATGTGGAAGAGCAGACATACAGTAAATTTGTCTGATCCCCCATCAATCTGAAACATGTAACATCTCCAGAGGTTGAATAAGAACGCACATTTAAAGCAGAGCAGATTCACTTCAGAGCAGCTGCAGGTGTGCGGTGTGGCCTCAGCAGTCAGAGAACACCTCTGAGAGCCAGCTGCAGTGCAGGAGCCCCTCCACATGTGGAGCATAGCTCCGTAAAGTTTGGAAAATATTCCCACTAAATAACATTAGTATTCATGCCAATATATTTGCTATTTTTTCTGAACCTCCAAAACTTTGTTTGCCCAACTTGGTGTGGTTTGTCAATGTGGAAGATCATTGGCTGTTGATGGGTGCACCTGTTACAGAATGGAAGCAGAGGAAGGGCCGACTGACCGATGCTAGCCACTAAGGTAAAAAACCTCTGGCATGGCTAGACATCCATACATTATTTTCCTCACCCACGCATTTTCCAACTTCCCTCTTGGATGCTTTAACACCCATCTTGATTTTCGACAAAGTTCTGAGTTAGTCTATGTGAAAAACCTTTATTTTAGATTTTGTTCCTTATCGAGGTACTCTGTGTTTTTAATCAATTTTTGACTTAAAAATCAATCAAACGTCCCTTATATTACTAAGATCTATTTTTACACATGTCTACATTTAATCTACTAAGTAAATGAGCTTGATGAAACTTAGACAGCGAGTGTCTCTGAGTGTGTCTGGACTTTCCGTGCAGGTTTGGATCTGAGGACATACTTTCCATGGATGAGTCCTTATCCCTTCTCCTGTCTGACCCTTTGTCAAGCTCATTTAAATTGCCCCCTACTTCCCATTAACAATGACCCCAGCTCCCGCTGGCCACTTCCTCTGTGGGACAACATTAAGTCCTCTGCAGTGCAGATGGTAACATGTAAGAAGATTATGGTGGAAGTACAGCCATCGTGGTTGCAATTCAAACAGTTTAGAAACCACTTGAATTAGAGATAAATCCCTCTGGATTGGTTTGTGAGCAGATGTGACATGTTGACTTATTCTTCTTTTTACCACGAAGCTTTGCAGAGATCTGGAAACATATGGTGCACTTTGCCTCCATTACAGACTAAGGATGTTACTGGAGGGCACGCATTCCAGATCATCTATGGGTTTGCCAATGAAGGTTGTATCTCTTTTTACAATTTTAAAGTCAGTCAGCCATCAAAAATCTGGCAGCCCACCATGACTGTCTATTTTAATTACTAAAAATTGAGACCTGATTTAGGCTGTCAAAAGCCAGAGAGTACTAGTCTTACTCAGCCAGATTATCTCCTTTTCTGACTGCAGCTGTGCTTCATCTTGGAATACTGGGACTCCATCATCTCCTTTTCCCTTCTCAAATCCATTCAAAATATGTCTAAATATGGCACATAATTAAATCTGTGCCACATGGAAGTAGCCTCAAGCTATATATACCTGAGAGAATATAGGATGTATGAGAGATCTGGGGCACAGTGAACATGATAGAAACAATACTGGTCAGTGGAATCCTACATCCACAGTGTACAGCATGATCATTAATGTGAGTAGTTACACAGAATAACAAGTTTCAGACTTTCAGAAGGGATTTTCATAAATATAAAAAAGGGGGGGATTTATTAAAAGTGAGGGGGAAATGAGAAAATATATAAAAAAAAAGAGTTGAGAAAGATTGGAAGAAAAAAAAATAAAATGAAAAAAGAAAAAAAAAGAAAAAAAAAAAGAAAGAAAAAAAAAAAAAAAAAAAAAATCGTAATAAAAATAAAAGGAAGAAGATGTGTAATGAAAATAAAATAAAAAAAAAAATAAAAGGGGGAGGAAAAAAGGAGGGGAGAAAAGAAGGAAGCAAGCAAAAAGAAACAAAAAAAAAAAAAAAGGATAGGAAAGGGGGGGGTGGGTAAAAAAGAGGTAGGGTAAAAAAAAGGATAAAAGCAGGGATTAGATCGGGAAATAAATAAATAGAAAAAAAAAAAAGAGGGGAAGAGGAAATGGGTAAAAAAAGGAAACGGGAAAGGGGGAGGGGATAGAAGGGGAAAGAGGAAAAGAGTTGAAGGGGAAAGGAAAAAAAGTTGAAGATGAATGAAGAGAGAAAAAAAAAAAAAAAAAAGAAGAAAAAAAGAAGAAAGAAGAAAAGAGAAAAGGGAAATAGAAAATAAAAAAAAAAAAAAAAAAGAAAAGAGAAGAGAAAAAGAAAAAGGGAGAAGAGGGAAGAAAATGGAAAGACAAAACAAAAAAAAAAAAAAAAAAAAAAAAAAAAAAAAAAAAAAAAAAAAAAAAAAAAAAAAAAGAAGGAAAAAAAAAGGAAAAGGAGAAAGAAAAAAGAAGAAAAAAAAAGAAAAAAAAAAAGGAAAGGGAAGGAAAGGAGAAGGAAAGGGAAAAAAAAGAAAAATAAAAAAAAAAGAAAAAAAAAAAATAAAAAAATATAAAAAAAAAATGAAAAAAAAAAAAAAATAAAAAAAAAAATAGGAGAAATAAAGCAAGAAAAAAAAAAGAAAAAAAGAGAAAAAAAGTAAAAAAAAAAGATTAAATAAATAAGAGGAATGAAAGAAAGACAGAAAAAGAAAAAAATATAGAAGAAAAAAAAGAAAAAAAACAAAAGAAAAAAAAGGAAAAAAAAAAAAGAAAAAAAAAACAAGGGGATATTAGAAAAAAAAGAAAGAAAAAACAAGAAATAAAAACAAAAAGAGAAGAAAACAAAAAAAAAAAAAAAATCTAAAGAAGAAAAAAAAAAAAAAAGAGATAACCAAAAAAAAGAAAAGAAAAAAAAAAAAAAAGAGAGAAAAAGAAACAAAAAAAAAAAAAACTAAAAAGAGAAAAAAAAATCAAAAAAAAAACACAAAAAAAAAAAAAAATAATAAAAAAAAAAAACAAAAAAGAAAAAAACAAAAAAAAAAAAAAAAAAAAAAAAAAAAAAAAAAAAAAAAAGAAAGAAAAGAAAAAAAAAAAAAAAAAAAAAAAAAAGAAAAAAAAAAAAAAAAATATTTAGGAGGAAAAAGTAAAGATTGCAAATAGGTGTTGCCATAAATATACATAATATGTCTTATGAGGATTAAACTAGACAAGGGAAGGCAAATTTATTCATATAACACAATACAGGAGGCAAACCAATGTGCTGTACTCGGCACCTGGCAATAAAACTTATTTTTGAAAGCACACATGCTTACAGCCAGAGATGCTTGGCTCTGGTTGAACAAGATATTTTGCTTCAAGTGCCTGATTGTAGAATGAAAAAAATGTATTGAGTCAGAATTGACAATTATTACATAACCACAGAACCGTGTTGTTGTTGTTTTTCTTTTCTTTTTTTCTCCCTTGAGGGCCTTGTCATAATATGATCCCGGTGAGTAAAGACAAAATAACACAGCATCCTCTCGCTCATCCAATACTTCCCGAGTCTAGTCAATGCAGCATATCCATACAAGTCATCACATGATCATACTGTGCATTAACAGCAGGAACTTTACCTCCAGGTTATATCATCCATCATGACAAAGAGGAAGGACTTCTTGTTTTCAGCATTGTGACAGTGTACAAGACACACTAGTGTAAATGCATGTCTCCTCTCTCTGGCTGCAACACAAACACAACACGCAGCTGTCATAATTAGTTAACAAGCTGTTTGTACCA
This sequence comes from Atherinomorus stipes, assembly GCA_023101725.1. Lineage (NCBI taxonomy): Eukaryota > Metazoa > Chordata > Actinopteri > Atheriniformes > Atherinidae > Atherinomorus > Atherinomorus stipes. The sequence continues at coordinate 790,931 of JALJCO010004872.1, forward strand.
TTTATCATTTCAGTGGAAAAATATCACCTACAGAATTAATTTTCCTATCATCAGCTTAGATTTACCAGATTTTGCTATTTTGCGCACAATATGTTGCAATGAAATCTAGCATTGTTTTATATAATAAACTGCATAGCTCTGACAAATGTCGCCTTTTTGCTGCTGAAGCTCAAAAACTTCTAAAGAAACTTAATGAATTACAAAACATTGTTTACAAACAAAAAATGTAAGGAAAATCACCTTTATTGCTAAATATTTGGGCAAGACTCATCTGTGTCAGTGTCTGGAGCAGATGAACACCTGGATGAGAGAGAATGTTGTTCAACTAAATGTGGACAACTAAGATTATTCTGTTTGGTAGCAAAGAGAAGAGGGTCAGCATTGCTAAATATCTTGAGACTTGGGCTCTAAAAAAACCACCGACCAAGCTCGTAACCTTGGAGTGTTGATAGACTCAGATCTGGCTTTCAGCAGCCACATCAACGCTGTCACCAATAGGCCTTTTCCATTGCAGCTGCACAGGACACGGCACAGCACAGAACAGCACCACACACCAAGCTGACCTGGACTTTTTTTCCCCCCATAAAGTAGAAGCAGTAGTCTACCACTTGGCAGTGGGTGGAGTTGGCGTGGTCGAGACTGCTGTGACTTGACTGTCGTGTCACGCGGTGGTCAGTAAAGTAAACACAACAATGGAAGCACTGGATGATATCCAGGTGTTACTGCTGTTGTTGTTTTCTCTGTGGCTTGCAGTCATCAAAAACAGAGCCTGATATTTTTAGAAGAGGCGAGGCGAAACACGTATGACACATATGATGACAATTTCCTTTGACCAATCAATGGACAGCAGTCATTTACGTCACATTTTGTGTGGGTTCGGCACGGTTAGAGCTACTTATAAAACGGCGCAAAAAATTCATATAACTGGTCGTAACGGGTCCCAGGTCTTATTCTCAGAGGAAAGACAAAGCGTGCCATGCCGTGTGGAAGGGTTGCAAAAATTTGCAAAGGAGAAGGCCCACAAGCAGTTTTTTACTAACTCAGAAATATTAGCAGAGTTAAAAGTTTTGTCTCCCAGAAAGACGAGGAGAAACTTATCCATAGTTCATCTCCAGCAGAATGGATTCCTGTAATGGTCTTTTAACTGCAACTCATCCAGAACTGCTAGTTTGAAAACCAGGACTAGATGATCTGAACACGTCACACCAGTTTTAAAAACTTTATACTGATATAAAATCATATTAACCATCTCCCAAAATGGTTTAGGCCCAGAACACATCTGTGATCTGTTCAGAATATAAATCCAGCTTTGAGCTTTTTGATTTAACTCACTTATTTTATATAATTTCATCACAATTAATATTATTTTGTTTCCATTTATAGATTTTTTTCTTTATTTTTTTTACAGTACTTTTAAATGCTTTTCTTTTCCCCTCCTTTAATACTTTTAATTTTTTAGCATTTTGAATGGTCTTGTATATTGAATGCGCTATACAAACTCACTTGCTTGCAGCTAACTTCATCAACATCATTATTGAAAACAAGTTTAGAGTTATTTTCACAAGATTTATCATGAAGTTGACAAAATAAACAAGCATATTCAGTAATGACAAACATTTTTCTTCTGCTTCCTTCTACCATTTTAATTTTCTTTTAATTTGCATATTATTAATAAAATTTAAACCACGTCTTTTGTGTTGATCTGAGGAATTATCGTTAAAGTTATGAAGATTCATTAACAATGGAAACACTTTTGAGTGAAACAGGATAACTTGAGAAGTCAATTCATGAAAGTGAAAGTCATTTTTGAATACTGTATATTTTGTAAATATGCTGAAAATACTTTTTAAACACCATGAAACCTTTAAGCAAGGCAAGGAAAGTTTATTTGTATAACACATTTCATGTACAGGGCACATTAAAATATTTTAAAATGTGGGATGCAAATGAAAAGGATACATTAAAAAGTTAAAGAACAAAAGAATAGAAGCATGATTTAGAATAAAAAACAAAAGCGAGAACATATAGGGCCATGCAGATTTTAACTTTTGAAAAACAAACAAACAAAAAAAACCTACAGTAAATGCAGCTTCCAAATAGTCATTTACACAAGACAATTATGTGCAATATTATTCTATCATGCTTGACGTCTTTATAATCTTCAATCTGGTTGTCAGGTTAATGCTTCTATTTTCAAACTCACAAAAAAAAAAAAAAAAAGCCCCCATTTTCACGAGGTGGAATGATGCCGGGTGTGCTAAATGCCTGTCCACCGAACTGCAGGAGACAAAATCTTCCGCACAGTCTCAGGCAAGCTGGAAACGTGTCGCCACCCTGAATGAATAATTTAATCCTCAAAGTGTACTTCAAAGCAGCTCACCAGGTGGTGAGTCTCCCCAACAGCTGCCTCACAGCCCAGCAGACAGTCAAAGATCGAGCAAAATGATTTTCTCCAAATGTTCAACAAAACTGTGTCTGGATGATAACATTGTGTTGGGACACAATCATACCTGCCAGCAGACATTCCTCTCCACTGTCTTTTCCAGCTACTGTTCGAGGGGACTACAGTCAAACAGTGGGTTGTTCTGATGAAAGGAAAAGCTTAAATTGAAGGGGAAGGTACCCACCTGGAAGATGATTCTACCTCCATTTGGCAAAAAGCTGCTTCATGGCCTCTCAAGATCAACAGCATATTGTGTGGAACAGACCTTGTTCTGGTGCCATCCCTGAGGATGAGGACTCTTAATATATTTCCAGCAAATGCTGGCAGTATCTGGACATTGTTATCCCGGCCAGTGAGGTGATGTATTTTGTTTTGTTTTTTTCACTCATAAAGTTACACATAGATATGTATGAAATTTTACCAGAGGTGGAACGTGTCCCATCTTAGAAGGGATTATCTTCTGATGCTATTCAAGACCAACATTTGGATCCAGGAGTTTTATAATCAGTCCCAGATTATGTTTTGAATTCCACGGCGAAGCAATATATTGTTTTCTCATATTTCACTGAGAAAGAAAGAAAAAAAAAATCAGTAAAACTATCCCAAACTGGAGATCACCAGCTAAAGGACAAGCAGCTAAAATGCTGATGAATTTTGATGACCTTGCCCGACTCGGCCAGAAATCCTACAGAAATGGAAAATTTGTTCCTAGCAGCCGTATTTGAAAAACATGAGTCTCTGTTTTGACAGACTGTAGCTTTCTTTCAAACATAAGGCAGAGAAAACAGCTAAATATAAACCTCATTATAATCCATGCCATCATAGTCTCATTGACAGTTGAGGAGTGAGGACGGAGGTGGGAACATAAATATGCCATGTGGAAACATGAATGAATGTGATGGTAGAGCATGCTGTAAACCATAACCTGGATTCTCACATGCCTGCCAGTCATTCTCATGCAAAGTATAATGCAGTGTATTTATAGAAATGATTTATTATTTCCCTAAAAGTAGCAACTTATTATTTTAAAAATCATTAATGCAATTCTATAGTTACAGGTAGTTATTTTTGCTAAATGTATGAAACTGTACAATAAAGTATATAAAATATGGAATATATTTAGTTATTTAAGATTATGCTAACAGAGAGTAAAAAGCAAAAGCATTAAGTGTACTTGAGTTTGGATCACTACATAAATGGGATTTGGTCGTGAGACATGGAAAAAAGGAAAGATGAAATGAAAATTGAGTGAAGCTGATGTGTAGAAGCAAATTCATGATGCATTGAGCCATCTTTCATTTCCATTGACTTATTAAACCGCGTTACTGTGGGAGGCAAATGATGGAGCTCCCCTGGAACTCACTATATCTTCCCACTTAACGGGGAAGCAAGAGCGCGCCAAACCCTGCAGGCTGACAACGCTCACCAAACAAATCACAGCAACACATCCACAGGCAGTCCAGAGTAAATTGTTGCATTAACCCCAAGGCAAGGGTCCCCCTCAACAATTCAATAAGCAGAGACACATTCCTACACTACTAACAGAAAACTAAGGACTTGACAGCCAACAGAACTCAGGAGTGCCAATCTACAGGCTGTCAGCTTTATCGGTCAGTGTGTTAATTATTTTCAGTTTCAGGACAGTTGTCTTTATGCATCTTCTGCTGCTATCATTAAGTAATTAATTTCATTATGACAATGGGATTTATGGAAATTGTCGCATCATTCAGAGAATGTGCATGTCATTTTGCGATATTTAGATTAACATTGGGTTTAAATTCCAATAATATTTGCTAGCTGTGTCAAGTTTCTTTATTCATGGTTGTTACCAGTCAGATTGGCATAAGAAACCTTTTAAATCAAAGACTTAATCATCTTAAATAAACTGCTGCTCAAGCCATGGTGAGGTGTTACTGAATGAGTCATTTGAGAGGGAAATCTGATGGGTCATGGGTGAAGGACACTGTCAGGAAGTGGGCACTATTATTCTGGCTTACGATAATCTCCAGATCAGATTAAGTTTGGCTCAAATTAATCTAAAGTATTATGTGTTCTGCAAGTCATGTCTTCCTGCCAAGATCTTTAACTCTGCAGTGTACATGTTTTTCTATCTTTTTACATGCCCTGCATTGCAGGTTCACTCTCAGGCATTATTAATTACACAAAATGCATGTAGCCTTGGTGGAGACCTGACTACAAATTAAGCTGACTGCATCCATTTCAACTGAACTCAGCCTCATCTATTTACCACATGCACTCTTTCTTCTCTTTCTGACATTAAAGAAAAAGAAAACTACTTTGTTGATATTTGCATTGTGTCATTCCTCAGGATGACAGTTTCTGTATTCATTATGTGGAAACCCCAGATTTTTAACTGAAGATACAATATCCAATTAACAAGGTATGGTAATGTTGACATTTTATTCCCGCATTTAGTAATGTTAATCCACAGTTCTCTAAAATGGTTGCCTTCTAAACTTGTTTTTTGCTCTGTATCTATATAATACCGCAAATATCCAAAGATAAAAACTGAGAGCCATCTGAGGCTGCAAGCATTGTTTTACACATTTTGCTCTTTAGCTGGTATTTAAGTCTGTTCTTGTCAACCTGAATAAATGCAATTAAACCTTTAAGATCTGTTAAACTCCTCATAATGGTCTTAAGGTCAGTTCTGTCAGTGCTTCTTGCAGGCAAATGAGATTCATCATAATTGTCAACATAGTTAGGAAAAAAGTAGTTTTGATTTGACAAAATAATATTTTTATCTATTTGAGTTTACTGATAAAAGTTTGTTGAACTGATTGACAAGTTTTTATGACATTTTTTTAAAATGGAAGTTCACATGGTAGATTTGAAATTTCAGCTGTTTTTGAGCATTAGATAATTACTTTTTTTTTTTTTTTGCTAAATTCTTATTTGTTATTAATAGCAATGCAACAAGGTTCCTCATTGTATAAAAAAATAAGAATCATTTGCATCTCTAAATACGTTTATTATACACCATATTGTTTGAAATGATAATATTGAATTGTTTATAACAAAATGTTTAAGAGGACTATATCATGAAAAGAGGGATCCCGATCCCCGCTTCCCTCTGTTATTTCCAACATATTGTTCAAAAGACGTCATATAATTCTGCTAGCAGAGAGCATTAAAATAAACAAATCCATCTTCGTTAAAATGGATTAGAATATAGATGAAGGAATCATTCTGATAACCTATCATAGATAACTTCAGTCACTTGCATGTAGAGTTAAATCAGGTAAGCAAATGTTACTCACACTTTACTGACTATTGTTTGAAACCTGATAGTTGAAAAAAAAAAGAAAAAAAAAAAGCGATAAATACTGTAATCCAAATGGAATTCAAACACCTGGTGCCTCATTTTCAAAACATTTCCAGATTCATATTTTAGCTTGTATCATTTATTTCTGCCCTTATGTCTACATTCAATTCAGAAGAGATGCTGGACAAACTGTATATTATAATGTAATTTGTAATTTACACACCTCCAACCAATCAGTGGAGTCTACCTTACATTTCCCCCTGATAAAATACCAGCTCACCAGCACAAGCACATCTGTGTGCACGTGAGCACGAGCTTGTCTGTGTTCACGGCGGAGGTGGGGCACAAAAAATATATTTGCACCGGAGCGATCACCATCATGTTATGCCACTTGATTCTGGTGATGTCTTTTTGGATATGTTTTTCAACTACGTGTAGCAGTGGGTCACTAGGGCCTGCAGGAGCACCAATCAGTGGAAGCAGGAACTGCAGGACAAACTGATTAGTACCAGGTGCGACTGCAGGCTGAGTTCATTCAAACTTTGTTCACTAACTGAACTGGTGAATCCCTGCAACGGGCAAAGCACTGACTGCCGTTTATTTCATTGTAGTTTTACACGTCTTGATTTTGCCATTAGTTTAGGGTTTACATGATACTTTGAGTCTTCACATTCTGCTTCTTCTTTTCTAGTGTTGTGGCTGGTCGGGTCTTCCATTCACCAGAATAGTCGGGATACTGGGCGTTCACTTTAAGTGGTGGTATTTTGTTGCATGTTTTAGTGTGTTTCTTAATTTAAGTGTTGGGTTATTCCTTTTTTTGGTCAGTAGGATACCCCCAGTGCCTTTATGGTGAGTGGTTGGCCTCCCAGCCATAGGGCGACTTATCTGTCATCTTGTCTTTCTTGTCTTGAGTTTTAGGGGTTTAGCTACTACGAAATAAATGGTATGTGCATGACCCACGCAGACTGTTGTGGCCTCTTCATTGAAGCCCCTGTGTGCTGTCCTAAGGTTACATTTGGCGTTGTCGGCAGGATATGATAAACAGTCAGTGTGTGGTGCATTTGTTTTTTTTTGTGAGTTAAAAAAATAAACGGCAGTCAGTGCTTTGCCCATTGCAGGGATTCACCAGTTCAGTTAGTGAACAAAGTTTGAATGAACTCAGCCTGCAGTCGCACCTGGTACTAATCAGTTTGTCCTGCCGTTCCTGCTTCCACTGATTGGTGCTCCTGCAGGCCCTAGTGACCCACTGCTACATACGGTACACGACTGACATGACACTCCACTGTGACATGTGGTTTCCTTTTTTAAAATAAAATTTTCCAACTCCACAGCTGTGATGTCTCCAGGTGGCGCTGATTCAACATTTCAAGGAGTAGCTTTATTTGTATGAGGCATTTTCACAGTAGTTCGCAATCAATGTTTGTGAATCTGGAGTGATCAGAACTTTAGTTTGAGAGTGTTTTTTTTTATTCATTTATTTTTCATCTGTTTGTTTTTTTTACCTAAATTATTGAGTGTTAACAGACACAGGTTTAACATCAGGAACGGAGCTGGACCGCTGCTCGCTGATGTACAAACACCTGCTTTTTAGACGCTGTCAGCTTGATGATGTGAAGGAGACCAGACGACCAACACACCTCAGGTTGACAGAGGGTGGTTGGAGGTGGACACACCTGTGTGATGCTTTTCATATTCTGTTATCAATATTTTTTGCAATATAGAAGTTGATCTGTGGCGGTGTGCGTGGTTTGGTTCAGCTACGGAGGAGTGGAGCAGCGTGCAGAGGAGGCACACGTCAGCGCACGTCAGCGTGTGATGGATTATAGGCTACCGGAAGTGTTCATAATCATTTTATTGTTTCTGACCAAAGCAGTCAAGCAGCTTTGTTGATGCTGCCTCACCTGCGTGTCTGACCGCAGGTGTGTTGCGCATATGTGCACCAGAGTCCTGCAACAGTCCAGGTAACCGATGAGTAACCCGCAAAAATTCTGTTTAGCAGATAAAAATGACAAATACAGTATTAATAGCACGGTTCAGGTGTGGGCAGATATTTATTTAGTTCGGGCAGGTCGCGGTGAGAATATGTTTGTTTTTCGTTTGTGGACATGACGTGTTGTACACCTCAGGCGTGAGGATCGTTTCCAGCACAGGCAGAGACACTGCTGGTGATGTGAAGCAGGAATGGAGAACAAAGTTAAACAGAGATGATGTTCTTTTGTGCAGGAATCTCTGGATCGAATAAATAAAGCCCCAAGTGGCTAAATGACAGAGACTACAGTGAATTTATACATTTAGGAACTTAATGTGTTGACATGCGGCTCAGGTTTGACAGGGCGGCTGCAACGGCGGGTCTCTGCTTGAGCTGATGCGGGTCGAGCTGTGCAGAACTCTGATGTGCACGCGGCTGCACACCTAGTGGTGGTCAACGTGCCCAAACAAGAAGATGGTGCAACTACTTTTTAAGATTTTGACAGACAGATTAATGCACAATAAGCAGAAATTTCCTGCATTGTGAGCGTCTGACAGAGCAGACACTGACATTTCTGTCCAGTCTTGTCTCGTCAATGAAAATTCACACACGTCTCGTCATCTTTTAGTCATCATAGAGACATGTCTAGCTCATCGTCTCGTTATCGTCATGAAAAAGGGGCGTACTGGTTGCAGACACGCTGATTGCGGTCACAGATTCTCTGACTGGGCTAGTCGGACTGCTCGCGGCCACTCGACCTGAGTCTTGTCTAAAAGTGTACACAGATAATTATAACCCTGTTGCTTATTTTGTAAAATATTGTGAAAGAAGCAGCAATGTGTAACCATCTTACCCAAAGCAGCAGCAGCAGCAGCAGCAGCAGTTATTAACCATTCTGAAAGCGGTACAGTCAGTCTGAGTCGTTCTAAACATGCTGCCGTGGATCAGGAAGTCTGGGCCAGCGGGGGTTTCCACATGAATATTAACGACGAAGGCGTCACCACCTCGAGAGAAATTTTTCTCTTTTCTCACATTGAGAGAAAAATCCTGAATCGAGAGCAGAGACTTAGGTTTTGAGAGAGAGAAGAAAAAAAGTTTTGAGAGAGAAATCTTTTTTTGAGAGAAAATGTTTTCACTCTGATTGAAAAAGGGGAAAAAAGAATATTTGAGAGTAAAAACATATTTTTGAGAGAACTTTTTTCCGCTGGAAATCATTTTCCAAATATCAATTTTTTTTTATTTATTCTATGACAAAATTTTTCCTCTCAAAACCTTTTCTCGAGTCTCAAATAACATCAGTTTTTGCTATCAGTGTGAAAATTTGTTCTCTCTAATATGTTTATTTCACTTTCAAAATTATTTTTCCCTTTCAGCTTGTTTTTTTTTCCTTGAATTTAATAAAAACACAAAAATAAACTCAATAGTCGATTTAGTTTGCCAACAAAAAACTGAAGTTAGGTTAAAGGTTTGAATCTTTTCCCACCATTTACTAAACTTTGGCCATCCTCCATACACAAGGTTCCTGGATGACAATTATGCTTTCATGCTATTTTTTCTTTTACACGGTTGCTAAAGCAACAGTTGGGACAGCCTCTGGCCCCCCTCTGTGACCCTGCATTGGAATAAGTGCTTATAAACAATGGATTAATGGATTGCATTTATGGGACTATAGTTGGACTCTGCTGAATAAACTTGTACATGTATGAAGTTGAATTTGAATTAAAAGTAATAAAACATATCCAGCCTCAGCAGGCTTTACTGTCGGTAAAGAGTGTGTAAAACTTAAGTTAATTATATATTTGCTTTGCTGATACTGTACATGGGTTATAACTTTGAAATTAATCGTACAGATTATCGGGTTCTTGTTAAACTGTTGTGGTGCCCTCAGTCTATTTCAGCCATTTTTGCAATGGTCAAATATTAAGAGAGCGTGCATTTCCCTTGTCAAGTCAAACTTTAGAACTCCATTCATGCTGCTCAGTTCTCATGAAGGCAGACAATTTTTCCAGGTGCCGTTTTTGTCCGCCTTCATCCCCTTTTTCCTCCCTTTGCTATTGAGAACCTCTTCCCCTCTTATAGACATGATCTGACAGGAAATCTTTGAGAGGCAGAGCTGTGCTAACTGCCCAGAGATTTCAACTGTCTGTTCTTGCTGAAGGAGAAGCTGAACGCTGGCCTCCTATTAGTCTAAACACATGGATCCCCCCAATCCCCTGTCTGCCTCCCTCTCTCCTTCTCTCTTTCACCATTCCTCTCTCTCTCTATCACTTCCTCTCCCTCCATTTTTCTCACTACTCATCCCAGGCCTGGCGGGGGCTGACAGCTCTCAGCGTCCCAGCCTGTCAAAAAGGGCCTGTTATTCAGCACCCTCCCTCTGGGACAAGAGAAAAATACACACACACACATGCACACAAATCTGCACACATGTACACTCACAGAGTACACTTTCACAAAGACATTGTACACAACACACACCCACACACTATGTCTTACCCTCTAATACACACACAAATATTGTTCCTCTGCCCAGAAAATACTTGCACATACAAAAACTTTTGACTGCTCTTCGACGACGTTCTGCTTGTTGTCAGCATTTCTCAAAATGTGCTGACATTTTGCATGCTCTAATCAGGATCAAATATATTATCCATACAGACGCTAATTTACTGCGTTTTCACATTTTCCTGAGAGCCGCTGACACAAATGCCTCTTTTTTTCTTCTTTTTTCATGGAGTTCCCTTGTCAATCCATGTGATTGGCTGAAATTTACCAATCATTAGTTACAATTTATTAATGCCTGGTCAATCAGAAGAGCTGACAGGTGTCCAATCAGGAGTTTGAAATGATTCCTTTGAGATTTTGAATGCTAGCTTGCAAATGAACCTGCAGGTGCCTCCACAGCTGTATTCCCAAGTCCATCACAGTACTACATGCATACTAAGAAGCAGAAATTGCACACACTGCTCAGCCCGCTGTCTTTCTTTTCTTTTTTTTTCCCCATTAGAAAGGCAGCGATACAAAGTGGATATGAATCATGTCATTAACAAAATTCTTAATACTACAGGAAATTGTTCCAACAAAAGAAATTAAAGAGAGAGAGAGTGGGAAAAATTGTCTTTTTTGCAGCAGTTAAATAGGCACTGTTTTTGAATACATGTGTGTAATCAGGCAGTGGGATTAATTGGTAATGTTTATGAACAGTTTGAAAAGTAATAATCAACCGTGTTGCTCGAAAAAAAGCCTGAACAAAACAAAACCCTGTTTCATCCTTGCTTTTACAAATACCATCACAGCAAGCTAAAATCTACTTATTAAAGTATTTAAAGATTACTTTTCTTTAATGCTGATCTATTGAAATGTGGTTGCTTCATCATTTTTATGCACAAAGAAAAATAATTGTTTTTAGCAATTAGCACACAAAAGATAAGGAGATAGAATTAACTTTATTAAGAGGAAAATTATACTTATAGAGAAAAACTAGAAATGGATTAATTTAGAATTGCACATCACATAAGTCTGAGGGTTTTTTTTGTTTTTTTTTTAGATATGAAGCTGATATATTTTCACTCACCCATTAAAAAAGATATGCTCTAATTCATTTAATGTTTATTTCATGTTGACATTTTCCCGCACTGTATCATATACACATTTACACAAACACATTTCTAGAGTCAACATTTGCATGCAGTTAATTTATATATATATATATATATATATGTGTGTGTTTGTGTTGTGTGTGTGTTGTGTGTCAGTATTTAAGATGCGAACACACAACTTTGTAGTTGCTGTGGGGTGATCCCAGCTCAACTCAAAGTGAAGGAAATAATGATTGCAGCTGATCGTATGTGGTGCCACTGGAGAGCTGCAGTTCCGTGCTTGAGAAGCTTTAAAAAAGCATCACAGCGCAGACTGTTTATTACTTGATCAGCAGCACAAAAATGTTTTGCCCATTCAGCCAGGATGTTGCAAATAACAGCAAAGAAGAAAAGAAATTGTGTATTCATCGCATGAATTAAAAACAAAGCATTTGAAAATAGAAATCTAACATACCACCAAAAAAAAAAAAAAAAAAAAAAAAAATCATATTTCTTTAATTGATCACATTATTACTGCAGGAAAAAAAGCAACTTATCCATCTGCAAAATAAAATGCTATTTCTTTCTCTTCTTTTTATTGGCTGGCTCGCCCCGGCTCTAGCTTCACTGCTCTTCTGCTCGGCCCGGTGCCACACAGTGCAGGCCAAGAGGTGCCGACTGAGCACCAGCCTCAGTCTCAATCCTGCTCGAGGGTGAGAAACTTTGCACAATGCATATGCATGATTATCCCTCATATGTCCCCAAAGGCCGCTATATCTCACCATTAGTCGCTCTCAAAAATCGTCTGCGGCACACAGTATTGACTTCTGGAATAATTTCAGGCAATCCCTGATATGATTTATGATGATGCACAATATCGATCACTTAAGGAGATATTTAGGCATTCAGAATAAAAAGTTATGTTCTCATTATGTTGATGGTGTAAGGCGCCAGGCCAAGGGGAGAGGGAGGAAGTCACAGCACACTTTACCGGAGAGGTAATTAGCACGTCTGAGTAACAGCAGCGCTCCTCCTTTCTGCTCTCCTGCTGCTTAGGCTGGGCTGACTTGCCTCAGTGTTAGCACAAATTGTTAGTGTTGCCCCACAGGTGGGAAACTAGCTCTCATCACATCACCCTGGAGGATGTGAGATACGGCAACATATATTAAACCGCTATCCTCACAGCATGTGCCCAGTGTCTTCATGAGATATTTTACTCTTTATGGAGCCCATGGGGGACACACAAATCCAATACAGCTCCCTTTTAGAGGTGCACAGCTGAAGATATGCATACAAACAACTGGGATTTAGAGTGGTTCCACTGCCAAAGGCAAGAAAAGTGACAAGCCATTGGAGTGCTTTGGGCAAAAGCATCAGCAGTGGCAATGCTACAGGCTGTAAGATAATAGAAAATGAAGGAATTTACTTAATGTGAGATGGTGCATGGGTGAAGTCTTGGCAATTTCAGAGCTGTTTTTGCACACAGAAACAAATGTATTCAACCTCACTTAATTGTTATTAAGTTTTAATTGTCCGAGTTTTTAGTCTAACAAGCCAAAACTTTACTGTTCAGGAGTTGAAGAAAAATTATTTTCAAAGTTAGACTGTCAACAACCTTTTCTGTGTGGGTGTGTGTTTGTGTGTGTACATCTTCATCCAACAACCGTTTGGCTTCAAACCAAGGATGCCATTACCACTGTTGGAGTTTTCTGATGAGAGACACCAGACTTTCTTCGGTAAGAAGAAAAACAGACACATGTGCAACACTCTCTAAAGCTGTTAATGTTTTATCTCATAATTCACAGTCCCGGGACTTGGAGTATGTCTTTGTGGGAAAGCCTCGGCTGGACATGGTGGAACCAGCCTCATTAGTGCCTATCTCCCCAGGGTGGCATGTGTGGAAATTACTGCCCCAATCAATAAGCAAAGTCCAAGTGTTGAAATATTTATCCAGACAGAGCTTCATCATTGCGGTAGACTGTCTGAGCACTCTTCCTGCACCTTAAAGGTTTATTCAGAAAGCTATATATGGGCAAGAGTACACCTTGAAATCAATGGGGTGCCACTCACTGGTTGAGTGCTGAGTGCTACAGGAGTCCATTAATTTGTTGTCAATACTGGGGAGGAAACAGCAAAGGGAACTGAACTCCCCTCGAGGTGTACTCAAAATCGTGTTGTCACTCTTTGTAACTTTAGGACAATTCCTCCAAGTATATCAGTATTTCTTTTGCCAAGGTAGGCAAATTATTTCCAAGTCGAGCAGGCATAGATATGTAGATAAAAAGACAAAACTTTTCTTTATGTTTCAGTGTGGTGTAGTGTCTTACTTACAGAAAAAAAAAAAAAAAAAAACGTGTGCCAGATAATTAAATGGGCACAAAAACTAATGCAAATATTAAGACATTTATTAGACTGTTATATTAAAAATGTTAGTCTTACTTTGCCTGTTTTGCATGTTTACAAACATCAACATGTCTTCAGAAAAATGCAGTTTAATTCTGTAAGGCCGACACATATACACCCATCATCACAGTGTGATTCTCTCTGCAAGACTTCCTTTGAACTCCAACACTTAGCTTGTTATCTCACTTTATCTTCCCACAGAGCATGTTACGGACGATTAAAAGCTCTATGTGATACTTGGGCTAACATCTCATTATAAGAGAGAGCCCATTTGTATTGCTTACCTCCATAGTTAGAGTCCACAAAGGATGACAGCTGACTTCCCCTCCTCTGCTTGAAGTACCCTTCTGAAACATACGCTCATTATGGAGCCATAAAAAATTGCTCTCATTTGTTAATATAACATTTTCAGGACCTAGCAAAGGGCTCAGGACAATGTCTGGCTTCAAAATAATGTGGCCCTCAGAGATATACATTTGTGAAATTACCCACTTCCCTTCTTATTTCAGTTTTGTTTGGGTGCCACTACTCAAAATGCCAATTTGTCTCTGTTATTTTGGGGAGATAATTACTAAAATGTCTCAACAATTCTCAGAAGCTTTTGATGCTCCTCAGGGCCTTGACCTTCATCATTATGAAGAATGCTAAATGGTTCACACTTAAACAGTATAGTGCCTTTTAACCTTATGTAGGTTCTAAAACACACACTTTAGAAGTCTTTCTCTTCCAAACAGACACTCATATGGTGCTTCTTGTAATATTTTGCATTCTTTATTTGCATTTTACTATTTATATACATACACACACACACGTATACTGTATATATATATATATATATATATAGCATGAATAGTTGCACCCATAAATATGTAAGGATTGAACAATGAAGAGTCGTGCATTATACAGTTTTAGTGCATAACACAGAGTCTAAAACACCACTACATGCAGCGGAGTGGTGTTCGTCCATGAAGTGCATTAAAACTGTATAATGCACAGATCTGAGTCGTTTAATCCGCTTATACCATGGTCCCACAGAGTAAACATTTAATGACAAATGTTTATTCCCTTTATTAAACTCGCTAAACATGTTTGAGTGTAGGAACTATTTTATGCAGGCAGCTGGTTTGAGCGTTCCTATGGTGATAATATTGCGTGCCGGAATGATATGACAGTGATCTAATTACCTGTAGGCATATATAAAAATAATGCACACCAGCTGACATTAGAGTTCTCACTGACCATGGTATAAGTATGTATGGACCATTTGCAACTACATCATCTGATCACGTGGGACTGCCATGATGGACGTCAGAACTGAACGACAGGAGCATTGAACAGAAGGAAAAAGTAGCAACTGCAAAGGTTTTTACTGGGCTTTCCACCTTGTTTTGAGAATATGCCACAGCTGCTACAAGTTCCAGTCAAACTAGTTTTTCAGGGGAGGTAGGACATTTAGTTGGGGCTCATAGGTACAGACGTTAGAAATGGCTAGCTTACAAACTGACCCTTGCCTTCTCCCTTCTGCTGTTGGTTGATCTGATCATGACTACTGTATGTAATAAATAATAACAGCGACCTCTGCCAGAAAGCTGGTGAAGGGATTTAAGCTGTATAATCAACTTTATTCACGGTTAGTAAGGTAGCTAAGTGTTTAGCTAACAGCGGTAGCTTGGAGGCAGCATCATCAGTAGACAGTGACACAGATATATTATTATGTTAGTATGATTAAGACACCGTGATGTAAGAACAAATATTAAGTTCACATTTAACACAGAAATATATTTGTACTGTTCTTTGAGATAAACCACTGCTACTTATATTGTTTTCTTAGGTTAGCACTGGCTGGATTTGCTAATAAGCCACTACTACTTATCTTTCTCATTTTCCGATGACAAGAGCACAATCTGCTTCTCTAGTTTCCATCTTCTCTGGTCCAGCTGTACGTTCCCAAACACTGTCTTCTCTCACCAAGAGAATGATTGTTGTAAGGAAATAAAACCAGAACGGCGCCGGGTTTCAGCTCCTTCCTCTTCTTCATTCGGCTCTCTGATGTCCTGGACTGTAAAGTGTGGACTGTAGACATGGTGTGATGTGGTGAGAGATGATTAAGTTTCCCTTAGGAAACTTCCCAGGAAGTTCCCAGGAAGAATAGCAGCAGCTATTCTTCCTGGGATCTACATTTGAAGTATTAATACAAGAATTTACCATTAGATAAAATGTTACAATTTAACACCCACAAGTAAAAAAAAACCACAACTCCATACTACCTATCACCCCATACCTAAAAGATGAGAATTGAGATAGGCCTACTCAGAAAACATAAAACATAGTGTTGTGCAGGGACCTTAACATGTGGAGAGGCTGTTGATCAAAAACTGATGTTGCCCTTGAAAGCTGAACATGTTGCCACCCGAGCCATTAAAAAAAAAAAAAATCATCTTATCCCACTGGGGAAAAAAATGCAGCAATGATTCTGACCATTCATTTGTCAACACTGCTGTGATTTTTGCAGAAATGAAATCTATGCTCTCTATAAAAACTTTAAAAAATAATAGGGCTCTGAAGAGGCTTTCATGTAAAACTGCAGCAGTCGCACACCTACTGCATCATTCCCTTAACGATAAGCTGATAAAGTTGATAAGCTAAAGGGATAAGCTTAAAGGGAAAAAGTAGACACGGTTACTAATCATGAATCCCAATACTGGTATCAGTGTTAACAACCATCAGAGGAACATAAAGTGCTGATGACAACAGCGGAGTGTACCGGCAAATACCACTTTCACTGACAAGAGATTAGAAGACTTCTTGTCTCAGTCTGTAATCAAGTTGTTCTTCTCATTAACTAAAAGGTCTTCATCAGCCATAGCATTACAGTGGTCCAGGACACAGTGTTTAATTAACATTATCAGCATTGTAATTGTCATTTGTTTGCCTTGTCGGTTCAGATTTTCCAGGTTGGCAAGAAGCTGCCTCTATGCGCTTCCTGCTAGATTAGCCAAGATGCTTTTTAGAGAGTTCATCACAGATGAATTGCATAGAGGGCCGCCATGCTCAACCACTCCTCTGGTCGCACATAACCGGTCACACAGCTGAAAGAGGATGCAACAGGCATGTGGGAAAGATTTCAGTGCATGAAGCCCGCCTATTAAGCTGCATATTCTAAAGAGAAGCAGTGTTGCAGTACAAAGAGCACAAATGGAAAAGGCATTTCTGTGGGAGGCCGAGGAATGTGCCCGACAGTATTCAAAAGGAGAGATGGCATCTGAAACCAATTCTTTCTATAGCATCTTACCTCCAACTGCTGTGTAACAGTGGTGCACATATAAAGAAATGCGCACACATTATGTGAACTATCTAATAAAGACTAAATGTGTAATTCCACAAACACTGAAGTATTGTCAGATGAAAATCCATTTACAGTATAAAACTGGATGTATTGTGTGTGTGTCTATATGTTGATATCTTTGCAATTTTTGCATCTTCATAAGTGAGGTCTGAATTGTGTGATCCACTGCTGGTTGTGTGTGGTTTTTCATGTCTGCAAATGTTCTTCAACCTGTCTTTCATGCTTGAGTGTGGATGCAGTCCAAGGCACCCAGCTGCTCTAAATCAACACTCAATCATGGTTCACCTCATTGCAGCCTAATTCTATTTGATTCACATCAGCCTGATCTGAGCACCTCAGTGTTTCTCACAGTAACTGCTGCCGTCTGGTTCCACATCCTTCCAATTTTACAAACCTTGGAAATGTGTAAGATACAGCACATTATGTTTCACAGGGATGCAGATGTTAATTCTATCTGATTACAGGGAATCATTTTTTAGATGAAAAAAAACAGTGAAAGAAAAAAAAATGCAGTGCTTTTAGTTGTTGTACATTAAAACTCAGAAAATGTGAAAATTTATGCCCAAGAAATGCAAAATGCTTCCCCCCTCCCCCTTAAATGTCGTGCTCATGAATCAAGCAAGCCAGTTCCGTGTTTACCTCCATTGAATCATTTTCATGAAAAGCCTGACACTCTACAGGTGAGGACTACTGTTTTTCTTTTGTGGATCAAGACCATGCTTGATTTGCACATTTGGAATCTGCCAAGAATTTGTTGAAGCTGAAATCTGTGACAGCCTGAGGAACAAGAAAGCTACTGATAAATAATGGATCTCATCAGTGAGATTCAGAAGAGGTATTTTTTCTCAAAGATAAGACATATTCTCAGCGTCTGGCAAATAACATGCCGAGGCCTTGAACATAGGAGCAAAACAAGCTGAGAGCATGCTTCTTGTAAAAGACTAGAAAATGAAAACAATACGGCATTGCGCTGTGATTCTCTTACCATGATATATCTCACTGTGCATTTTTGGGACTTGCTGTTACAATATGAAGAGAAAGCACAAAGTTTACTCCTGTAATAATCTCACCACAAGAACACCTCACCAAAGTAGTGTTTGCAGCCCCACCCCTACCGATCCCAGATGCTGAGATCCCAGTGTGAGAATGTGAAAACCTGCAGCAGATTTAGTCACCGCTGAGCACCATTTCTAACATTCGATCGAAAATATTTGTGTTCACCATCTCCTATTGTTGAAACAAATGAGAATTTTTTCACCGGTGTGCTGCCTCTACGTGAAAAATTCCTTCCACTCCACCCCGAGATGCCTTTATCCTGCTTTGTGTTTTCTCAAGCATTTTGAGGATGAATGGATAACAGCAAAGTGTAAAAAAAAAAAACAGAAATTTTGAAAGAATGAGAGATAACTGAAAGCTCAGGCATTAGCCTAACACTGCTAAATCGATTTAAAATTTCCAAATATAAGCTGAACCCTTCAGACCAATTTGTCCTGAATGAATGTAATTCTGGTTTCCTCCATATTCTACATTAAACACAATGCTAAGTATTGGTTAAAAAAAGAAAAAATCCTGACCAGTTCTTTATTAATTCTAACCTGTCATTGAAATAATTATCACTATAGGATAGTGTCAGGTAACTTTTTTCTTCTTTGCTCTAATACTCAGTCATAAAAGGTTCTGAGTCCCTTTTTAAACTTCCAAACAAACACAGTCATTGTTAACATTTGGAAAACCTTGCTTGATAAATATACATGTTAATAAGGGAATGCAATTTCCTAATATAACCCCCACTCATCAGATTACAGTGAAGGTTTAAGACTGCATTTATAATAATTAAAATGAAGCATTGGCTCACATTAAATCCTTCCTGATATTAAAACACATTAAAATCTTGGGCAACTTTGTGAGAGAACACACACATAACAGGGCAAAAATGAAAACTTTAAAGATTAATTCCCAATCCAACAGTGGCAGAATAAATCCCAGGGTGTTATGCTTGCAAACTGCTTTAGTTTCCCATCTGCTCCCTTGTTAATTATGAGACTTTCAAATAATTTGTGCCTGCTGAATCTTTTCTTTCAAG
This sequence comes from Atherinomorus stipes, assembly GCA_023101725.1. Classification (NCBI taxonomy): domain Eukaryota; kingdom Metazoa; phylum Chordata; class Actinopteri; order Atheriniformes; family Atherinidae; genus Atherinomorus; species Atherinomorus stipes. Next base: position 810,036 of record JALJCO010004872.1, read on the forward strand.
TGGGGTCTACTGCGCTGAAATCCTATACCTGCCTTCGTCCTCTTTTCCCCACCACAATGTACATATGAGTTTGATTATCCCTCCGCTTGGTATAACAAGTGGAGGGGAAAAGTCCACTCCAAGTGGTAAGTGTCCCATCACAAAAATACCTCATCTCATAAGAGACCTCCTCTGCAGGAACTAAGGAGCGGTAAAAGGTCAGGAAACACATACACACACTCTCATGAAGGAAAGAGCACATCTCTGCTGAGATATATTTTAGTTTTTACGAGCAGCTTTATTCATGTTCCACGTAACTCTGATTTTCTGCACAGAATTTATTGGTATTTACACAGCAGAAAATATCCAGTTCATTAAAAACACTCAGTACAAAGGAAGAACACCACGAATAAACTGTATGGTATTGTGCAATACACCGCCTGATGGTACAGTGTGTCTGTCAGTGAATGTGGCCATAGATTTAAACCATGTGAGATATTTTCCAAAGTCTAGATATGATCTTTCAAATTGAGGCTGATGTTATTGTTTTGTCTCTATCTGGTATTCATTGACTTTGCACGTCAATCAAAACAGACCCCCCTTTCCCCCACCTCCTTCTCCCCACTCTGCGCTTTCTTTGAAGGCTGAAAATCCAGCAGCATAATCATGTTTAAAAACTATTTTTGAATTACTTTCAGAACTTTAAAGCCAGCACACAAAACAAGGGCTATTCACAGCCAGTGGTCTGTGGAGTGTGCAGTGCACATACGATAGCCTACTTTCCAGATTACTTGCTCACCTTCAGTGCAGACACAATATATTCATTCCGCCCTTTGCCTCTGTGCTCTGCTTGGCAGATGCCCGCACAGGGATAGAGAAAGCCATTGTATCTAATTGCAATACTCAGGATTTTGATTACACTCTTGCCTTGAAAGCACAACACTGTAAAAGAACAATTGCTCAGAGAACACCAAGCAGCAGGAGGTGCAATTTCATCCCCTTCTTAATGAGAGAACATATCAAAAGGTAAAAGGGAGGAATTTATACTTTAATTCCTTTTCTGAAGTAATAAAATGTGCCGTTCCTAATTTATTAGTTTATTAAAGGTGAAACCGTTCCTAGGATCATTTCTTTCCTCTTCCTGTTTCGTCTTAGGGACCCTCCCATGTGGGTCTTTTTTTAAAAAAAATTTAAATTATTAATCTCAAAGCAGACCTCCTGTAGGGATTTAGTCATCTAATGGATTAATAAGATGATCATAATGTGCTGTAGCTCCTCTTTCTTAGGGACACACTTCTCACATAAACGGAACCAGCTTGGGTGCATACATAAAAATCACCACATTCAAAAACGCAGTGCAACTACGGACCATGCTGAGTAAGTTGAGCAGCCTGACTTGCTGTCAGTAGCGGGAGTTGCATCCCCCTCAGACAGCTTTTGACCAAGATGTTCTTTTTTTTTTTCATTATTATCATAAGGATTTTAGATTTTCTGCCTGTTATAAGAGTGTTTCCGATTGATGACAAGACATTCATCAATGTACAATGTTAGAGAAAGAGATAAACTTATTGCAACAGATACCCCTAACAAAATTACACATTTGCAAATTATGTCATTTTTAAGTTAAATGAGATAAATATTTTAGATTAGCTGTCAAACATTGATTCCTTACAAAACTGAAAAATATTCATGTGTTTTAAAGATTTGCGGACTAAGTCTTAGTTTTCTCTTTCTTTCTCTCTCTCTCTCTTTCTCTCTCTCTCTCTCAGCTACTATTGCTCTCTACGGTGAAAGCAGCAAGTCAGCCTACCTGCCCTGCAGCTGTTTCCAAATGCAGCAGTGAGACTCCCTACTGTCACTAAGGACCACGTCTTCCTTATTCTGGCCTTTTTTCACTGGTTACCAGTGAGGTACAAAATGATTTCATCTTTTTGTGTGCTATTAAAGCACAACATGGACCAGCAGGCCACAGTCCTTGCTCTTATATTCCATGTCCAGGCTGTTCTGCTGACCAGTTACCGGTCTATACCCCACTCACTAGCTTAACAAGCCAAAGGTGGTAAGGGTTATTAGTCCTTTTAAACTGTTTCGGCTTAAATGAAGACCCACGCAAATCGTGCCATCGTGCTTATGCTATGATGTTTCTGCCTTTATAAAGCAATGATTTGTTTAATCATGGCACCTGTTTCTTTGATCTCCCTTCACCTCAGCATTTGTTGTAATGATGTTCTCCATTAATAAACTGATTTAGTGAGAATTGACTTAATCGCATTGACTTTCCCAGAATGAGAGAATAGTTTTTTGTAGATGAAAACAAAACATGTTCTGTAATTGTGATGCTCAAAAAACAAGAAGTAGAAAAGTGCAAAAAACTAAATTTTATTTTATTTACAGATTGATAGTTATAATGAAATTTGAAATTTTAAGCTACATATCTAAATTTGAAAATAGTGGTTTCACTATCATATATTTAAATTTACTTTTAAAAAAACAACAACAATGAAAAAACCCTGCAGTGTTATATAAATTTGGAAGACTTTGAGTGAGGCAAGGCAGGACAAGGCCGGTTTATTGTACTGTATAACATATTTCATGTACAACGCAACTCTAAGTGCTTTACATAAGACATTGAAAGCATTGCAGCCAGCCACAAAAGAAATATTAAATGGAAAAATTAAAACCAGCTAAAAAAGAATAAAAGAGATAAAATGGAAACAAGATTAATACAGAGAAAGAAACCAAAAGTTTATACAGTGAGGTTCATGTAATCTGAACAGATATTAATGAGAAATATATCATCATCAGCACCATCACTGTCAATGCACATACAGGATGTAAGAAAATTTATTCTTAAAGAAAAACAAAAACTTAACCTTGATTAATAGCAGTAGCAAATAAAAGAGATAAGCCTATTTAAAAGAAGTAAGACTTAAGGGTTTTGTGTTTGTATTCGGAGCATAAACACTAAACGCTGATTCTTCTCAATTAGTTTTAAATTTTCAGGATGGAAAGCAAACTTGACCCAGGTCTTCCAAGTCTCAGCGGCTTAAACGGCATCAGCAAAGCGGATATATATTTTGTACTTAACTCAAAATTCATGTGTATTCCATATTTTCTGTGTAACATTTAGTCTGTTGAATAAAAAGTCACACATTTAAATTCACCGGGTAATTTGTTTGCATCATTGCCATGATACAGTTTTAATCATGATGTGACCCTGTGTGGGCGGGCCTATTCCAAGAAGTAAAAATGCCACTGCTGATAAACTGTTACATTTTTTATTTTATCATCTCAGCCCAACAACTTTGCATCATTGACCTTGCTTGATACAAAAGGAAATGAAGTGCAGAATGGGTTTACATCACCACATGAAGAAAAACTTGATGCTGAGTGCTAAGTGACAGATAACATTGGCCCCTACTGTCATGGAAACCTTGACAGAAACAGAAAAACACTCTCATTGTCAGAATAACAGTGAGATCTGGTCTAGCATGTGTTTTGAATAGATTTCATTGAACCTCTTCTGTGGCCATGAAAGTTGAAATACCTGTTCCCATAAAGAAAAAAAAAGCAAATCACTTCAGTCTCTGAAGTTACAAGTGAAATTTTGCAATTTGACCACAAAAAGAAAATTTTATGGTAGTTACAGGGAGACAAATGAGGCATTAACTGCTAATTAACCAGTAGCGGCTAATCATATTCTTTTTGGTATTATATAAAAGACGAATATACCAATGAAGAAATAGGTGAAAAAATAAGAACATATTTAGACTTTATAAAAACATAGAAACAATAGAAAGCATTATTTATCAAAATCTTTAATTTATAACTGTACCACTGATAATGTTGAGTGATAAAAGAGAAAACTAAATGTATATATCAATTAGTTAATAGATCTTTTTTTTTAAGTATATGCAAATAAATTCATTTACTCTGGTTTAATTGAATTAAATTTAGTGATTCCTTGCAAACTCCGATAAACAGCGTGAAAATTTGTAAATAATTGCTCAAGTAATAATATTTCTGATCAGGCCCAGTACTGACACATACAATAAAACTGATCTTTTGATACAGTTTCACATTATTTTATCAGTATTTTCCTCCTTTATAGTAAATGGTGCATCATACTGAAGAGTTACTGAATGAAGAAAATTGTTATTTATATTTCAAGCTTCTTATAATTCTAGGTTTTTAGCTTTGAATAAATCAATAAATTTCATTAGTAGCTACTTATGTTAACTAATGATAAAGTAATGAAGAACTACTTTATTACTCAGTATTAAATTCACAAAAACAGTTCTTAATTTTTTAAGCGATGGCTGAGCAGTTAGTTCAGACTCAGGAACAACTGATGGAGAAAGAGGTCCGAACGATCAATTCACAGATATGAGCTGATCACTACCTAATAATTCGTTACTGGCATTATTATAAAGGATTTCCTGGTCTCTGCTCGAGTAAACTATTACTTAAAAACAGTACTGAAATAAAAATCCCCATTAGTTAATGATTAGAATAAGTTAGAGATTAAATTAGTCATTAATGTATAGTTAACAAGCAGTTAATTAACTCAAATATAGCATCTCTCGTCGTAAAAACAGTACTGAAATAAAAATCACCATTAGTTAATGATTGGAATAAGTTAGAGATTAAATTAGTCATTAATGTATAGTTAACAAGCAGTTGATTAACTCAAATATAGCATCTCTCGTCGTAAAAAGTCGCTAAAATTACTGAAAGAAGTCAGAAAATTGTTTTGAACTCTAATTAGACTAATGTTTAATTAGTTGATGTCTTCCTCCTGCTAGAGTTATCCTGATTGGCTGCCTTCGTTGCTGACAAGCCTATTTAAAGGTTGAAGTTGTGCAGTCATGTTATCAGTGCTGATGATGGTCTAGAACCGAAATGGTCTCATTTTTTGCAATTTTTCTTTGTGCACCTTAGAACTGTGTAAATAAACCAGTACATTTTTGCATCCAATTGCCTCTTAATCATTCAGCGTGCTGGCCTCTCGTCTTTTTTCATCCTTTTTTCATCTCATTCGTTACTAATGTTACTGACCCACAACTGGGTTGACAGGTCACAAACAACAGTGCATTTTATTGCTTAAAAATAGCACTTATTGTGTATTACATGTATGTTTTCCACACAATTGAGGGACATTTATAAAATAATTTAAACAGGTCATATCAGTCAAGCAGGCTATTAGTGAACAAATTCATTCTTACTTTGTTGATAATTCATACACAAAACAACAGCACTAGTTGTTACTCTGCACCAATAAATGTAATAATATAGCCTGTGAGTATTTTTTTTTCTTTTGTCTTTCCTGTCTTCTAATTATGTAATTTGTCTGATTAGTTGTCACTGTTTACCCTTTATTTTAAATTACACAGTAAATGCTCACTTATATATTATTAGTATCTTGTTCATGGCCCTATTACTCTCCTTTGCCTCTATAATAAGCTGAAGATTTCTAATATATACAACACTATGACAGCCGGGATAGGCAGATAAGTTAAGTCATGTATTGTTGTGTGATTTATACTGTTTGCCTCCAGTCAACAGGCTGGGTAAACAACAAACTGGGAAGGTAAACAGTGCCGATGCACCGGGGCATACTCGTCTTGATTAATGAAAGGAAGTCAGATCTCATGCAGATTACTGCAGCACCCTCTGTGAATATTAATTTCCCTTGAAGAGGTGTTCTCGCCCTCTCTCCTCAAACGCTGTTCAATATATTGTGAGAGGTCACCGGAGAAGGTCACAGACAAAGTTGTCTGGCAGCTAAATTAAAGTGCTTCATTAATGGACTAAAAAGGTAGTGCATCCATTCAGTGTTCAGTGTGTTGTTGTTTCTTTTCCTCCCCCAGTGTCTTAATGGATGCCATTATGTTTAAACAGACCTCTCTTTTCTGAAATCAAATCAAGTATTTATTCCATTTATTCCATCATTGACAATTCGTCTAGTCTTCCAAGTCTGATGGCTGTCAGTTTCATTTGTTACATCAATTTCCTTTAGATGATTTTTCTTTTACCTTTATAATTTCAGAAGTTGTCACCCCTTCATCCTAATAAGTAAAAACTAATTCCACTATGAGCAAAATCTCACTTATTTTCTCTTGAAAAGCAGTAGAGATCTAACACTTCTTTATGTAAACTCTTAATTGCAGAATGATTCGATTCCCTCTGAAGTTTTGCTGCATTAAATATTTCAACACTCTCCACATCGCCCTAATATGCAGCATTTACTTGCAGACTTTTCCAAAGATCCTGATGAAGCTCTGCTCTTTCTTAAGGCAATAATGCTTCCAGCCCTCATACCGAACAATGCTAAAACTGACCTTGACAGCCTCTGTCACAGTAACACACCCCCATGGTGACTGATCTGAGGAGATAGCCAGATATAAGACTTATCCACTCCTTTCACCTGTCAGTGTCCGTGAGGGAAAGGAGGAAAAGAGGCCACTTCTGCTTGGGGGTATCGGTGACAGAGTGAGTGTGTCTGAGGAGATCGTGGGGGAGATTAACAGCTCAGTCCATCTCTGTCACTGAGTACTGCTGAACCTTGACACAGCTTAGAGGTATTACCAGGTCACTGAAGTAAATGACATAGCAGAACTGATAGAGAAATAGCCAAGATGCTTGCTGAAACCTGGAGGTATTGATTGGTGGGGAAAATTATGCAATAATGCCTCAAGATGTCCTGCACCATGGTCCATACTGTGTGCTTAATGCAAGGTATCTCATTAAAGCAGAAAAAGGGATCATCCACTCCCATTCAAGGACTCTTGAGTATATATTTTGATCTTGAAAACATAACATACCATCTGGATTGAATGTTGCAGGCATGCTCTTACTGTAAGGAACACTTTTAAAAATCAATATCTCATTCAGGGGTGGCAGAGAAACACACAACATGATTCAAGGCTAGTTTGGGCTGCTCAGGGTGAGAGCGTAAATATAAGTTTCAGCTGCTTATATCCTGCGCAGTGTTGAAGTTGGAGAGTATTTCGAGTTAAACTTTGACTGCAGTGGAAATTGTATTATGTGGGTTTTGCAGTGCAAGCCTTGCTCGACTGTCTGGTTAATACTATCATCAAACACTTTTTCTTCCAAAGACGGAGCACACACACCATGTCTGCTGTGAATTTCTTTGTCTGTTTTGACAGAATGTTGGAGAAGTAAAAGCTAACAAAACTAACAAGCAGGTTTCTCAACAAACAGCACCCTCTGCGTGTATGTGTGTGTGTTATTTTGAGTGTGTGCTTGCGAGCTTCTGAGCAGCAACACGCGTGTGCATCTGTGTTTGTGAATCCGTGTATTCATCCTCCCACGAGGCATGTGCGGAACTGGAGGTGTTTCCATGCAAACATGATCTTTCAGTATCAATAGGTGCTTCAATATCAGCTGCTGATAAACTGGATTTCCGATGGCTCCTACTCAGCACAATTCTGAATAGATTATAAGGGAACTCAGGAACTGCCCAATAAATCAAATGCAGAGCAATGACTTCTGTGTGACAGAACCTGCAGGCAGGATATGAAAAAAAAGAAGGGGAAAAAAAAATCCTTGATAGAAGTTAGTTTACTTTACAGTTTCCCCACATGCAGAAACAGATAAGTGAACAAGTGTTTGTTACTAGACAGCCTTTGCAAGGCAGGTGTAAATTCATCAATTAACCTCTTATTAAGCTAATAAGATGGAAGACCACTTGCCCAAGGATATGAGGAGGGTAAGCGATGAGATAAATGTGTGTCTATGATTGTCTGCCTATGTGTGTGTGTCATGCGATTATTCAAACTGTCTCTGAGTTGTTTAGTATGGAAGATGCCCTCATTTTGTTTTCTAAAACCCTCATTATTATGGGGGAAAATAAAAAGACTTAAATGAGGATTTAGTGAAAAAATGGTGAACTAAATTGGCTTGGATTATGTGTGGGTGTGTGTTTTTGTGCGAATGAGTGTGTGAGGGAGAACAATTGAGTGTGCGCTCACTCATTCGCTGCTCTCAGACTCACAGCAGGTGACGATAAGGAGCCATGACAAACACACACACTCACAACCATTTACAATCTGAATACTGGTCATATACTGTTCGTTTCAGTTACCAGCCGAAAGCTTCCACTGGCATCCATCGCTGACATAACAGGTGGCCTGGAGCTGACCAGGACAGAGTTGTGAATATCAAATTCAAATGTGTCACATTTGAGAGTTGGATTATACACTTCCCTCTGTCCAAGCTCAACATTGGACTGCAACGTTTTTATGCTGCGAGGCTGAAACCACAATTCAGTCTGTTTGCAATGTGAAAAGACTCCTGGAATGACTATTTTGCAATTCTAGGATGCCTTCAAAAAACTGCGTGCAGCTGTGGAGAATCTCTGTTCCACCTCGTTCTGTGTAGCAGTTGGATATATTACGACCAGCCTGTTTGTCTGCAGTGGACTGAAAGATAACCGATGTTTCCCCCCAGGAGAGAATGTCTTTCCTTCTTAAAGAGTTGCCATAAATATAAACTTGATTTACACTAAAATGTGCACCTGTGGCAGTCTAAAGGGCATTTAATGAGTCTGACTAACAGCCCAGTGAAATGTCCATGAATCTTCTCATTTCCCCACATGGATTGGAGGGAGGAGGGGGATGGAAATTCAAGGTAAACTTTATTCAGGCGCAGAAGCCATGGAGAGATATATCCAAAGCTGCCATATGACATTACACTTTCCCATATGTTTGGTGCTGTTTCTTGTCTGTGTTCCTGCTGTGTGCTGTACTTTTGGCCTCTCTGTCTGTTAAGAGCAGTGTTCATGAAGAGAGACCGGGCTGTCACAAATCCACTGGATCCATCTGGATCTAGGCTTTGTGTGTACATGCCAATGCTTTGTCAATATGTTACTATGATTGTTAGAGTTAAAATAGTGGTTTTATGATAATTAGTTATCATCACACAATCTGCATTTGTTGTTTCTGGATCAGGGTAGTCGTGCTGTAAATCCTAAAATGATGTATTTTTTTTTTTTTCTGCACGTTATACCTGACTAATTGTTTTTATAAACCTACAAAAACATACAGCTTAAAAAACTTTTTGTTAATGTAAAAACAAATGAACAAACAAAAACCAACTAAATCAAATCTGCAGGCTAAGAATTATTTAAACACTATGGGCTCACAGGCAAGGAAAAAAAATCCTCTTCTGCTTTTTAAACCCTTTCAAAAGCTTAGAAGTCAAATGAAAGGACAACCTTGTTTTTGTTCTTTGATCTGACCAGTTTTACCCGTAAATCATTGTTTTGTTGCATATAAATAAATGTGGCACATTTTTTTCCGGCTTATGAGTCCCAGTAAAGTAGAGTGATTACACTATAAACAAGACAACACAAAGGGATGTTTATCCACACAGACAGGTTTTGGAAACATTTTTTCTGCTATATTTCACCAAAATCTGTCTGTTCTGTATGTGCTCCAGTAGTGCACAAAGCAGCCGTCTTAAAAAGGTGTCTACATGAAGATTGTACCGTGCAGTGCTGTGCAACTGTGTGCGTCTCTGTCTATTTGTCTACTGAATGTTTTGCTTTCTTCTCAGGAGACTCAGCAGACATTTGGTAGAAATATTTGCCATTAAAAAACAGGACCACAGGGAACAATAGCTAAAGATAGGTACCAGGAAGCAGCCCCTGTAACTCAAAGCATATGAGTCCTGATGTTCCGTTTGATAAGTTCCTACATCCTGAATTTAATTATTTCATATGGTATGGCAACATTGAAAATCTAAAGTCTCTGGGACCAAATAGAAGATAAATGTACTGGTCATACTGTAAGTATTTCAGCATGATTTCTTTATTACATCCAGCATACTGTGGATTTAACATTATGACTATGCTGGTATGAAAATATATTTACTGATATAATGAATGCAGTTTTAATTTTTATTCAGCTTTAAGGCAACAGCTCCAAATCTGCATAGACAAAGGGCAGAGTAGAATCTGGTTAGAATTAGATAAAAATTCAATTAAAGGTACAGAAATTTTTCAGACATATTATACTCTTCTGCTGCACTTGGCTCACTTTCAGAACTTTTCCTCATAAACACACTACAGAGTATGCATACACAATCACTCATGTGGGTGCATTTCTGCACACGATGATTATAGTAAAATAGGCACATGCCACTCATTCAATTGCTTGCTCTCAAATAAATGACACTAAAATAGCCATAAATATATATATTTTTGAAATATACTTTATGATCATGGTTTGAATCGTGATCATTTAAGTGCTGTTTGCCTATGTCTGGAGAGCCCCTTTAATTTTGCTGTTGTTTGTTTTGTAATTATTGTAAACACTATTAAGTTGTACCACGGTACCTATAATTTTGACCACTATGCAGCTTCTGAGTTTCTGTTTTTCCAGAAAACATTTTAATACGAGTAAACAAAGAGCATTAATCAGGCTATATTATTTGAAATTCTGAAAGCCCCGTACACCCCTTGTTCTGTGTGTCTGCACAGTTTTCAGCCAGCAGAGGATGATATTGCAGGGGCAGTTTCTGATGGGGCATAGATTGGGAAATGGTCACGCATGTAAGTGACACATTTTTTTCTTTAAACCAAAACAAAATTAACAATTGTTTACTTTGGATGATCGTCATTCTATGGTTTTCTTATACATCAATGATTAGTTTAATTAGTGCTTTCTTCAGCATTATTAGCCAATCAACTTTTCATAATCGTCACACGTGTTTCTTTTACTTTTACACACTCCTCAGACAAATATTGTCATCCATATTGGCAGTTGACAAGATGATGCTGTACGAGCGCTGCGTTGTAATCGAGAGCGATGTTGACGTACTGACCTGCAATTTTGACCACTTTGCCGCATCTCAAGTTCATTACATGCTGCATTCCCTTAGCATCTGAGGTTTACCAGGGCAGAGGTCAGTTTAGATTAAGTATTTGTTAGAATGAGCAGTTACAATGTAGATGTGGTTCTCAGCTAAACCGCGAACATGAGTTGATCACACACTGTTCATGACACATTTTAATAATACTCAAATGCAGTATAAATGCAGGATGTGTTGCCGGGCTGTGTCAAGGTTCAAAAGGATCCCAATGGAACCAGTTTAACAGCCAGAGCTAATTTGGTGTAAAGGGTTGAGTAAGTGAGCAAGCATTCTGTTCTGTGGAAGTCAAACCTCACATCTTACTGAACCCAGACTTTTCCTTAACACTAACCCATACTGTGTCCATATACCTATATTAGGGCTGTTCTGGTTCCACGAGGGGGAAATGCACTACTAAAAAAGTGGTTTTGGTAAATCTGTGTGAAATCTTTTACTTCCTTTATTAGCGAAAAGCCACTAAATGTTGTACATGTTACTGGATCCCACTGCACCTCCTTAACATTTAGCTAATTAAAGAAAGTATGTACGTGTTTGACCTGGGGATATTAAATACAGAACCCACGTTACATTATTGCTGCTGTGTGCTACTGACTTAAGGTATTCCATCATTTACATTAATGTTTACCATTCAGCTGTGGATGATATTACATGCTTTATACAGTATGTAATAGTTTTTTGCACTTTTGAGGGGTTTTGCAATGTTTTTCTTTTGCTCTAGTTTTGTGTCATAACTAGATTATTTATACAAACAACTTTGTTGTATCAATCCACCTACATGAACTTTTACTTTTATAATTGTAGCCATGACATTCTCAGACTAATAGAGACACTAACAAACATGCCATTCTGCCTGTGTTTGTACATCATTCCTATGTTTGTGTCAGCACACAAGAGGCTTTGAATGAACAGTTTTCTCTCCAACAGTCAAGTGTCAAGTTGTTTTACATTGAGGATGCCTCTAGTGGCAGTGAGTCACCACTTAATCTCACCCTTCTCTGGGTTCTTGCTCATTTTCTTTGTGTGCCAGCATTTTAAATCATCAATATATAAACCAGTAACACTTGACAAGCCCATGGGTAAAATTAAATGCAAATTTCACTTTTATATTTGTTTATTTCTTTTTGTCCCTTACATTCCTTCCCTGTATTTGCAGTAAAGATTGATATGTCTTAATATTAATTCCTGTGCACCAACTTATTGTTTTCCAATAATGAAAAACCAGAAGGAATCTCCACACATAGTTTAAACATCTCTCTTTGAAAGACCTTGCTCTATTTCAAACACATAATTTGCTTCTCCAAGTTTTCACAAAACACCCTGCTTGTATCCTGAAGTACAACCCTCTCACATGTGAGACTGATGAATAAAAAAACATTATTTTGAGGTGATACACAGTCATCTAAATGGATTTTTTTTTCAGTTAAAAGAGCAAACATATGGGATGTGCTATATAATTGCAATTGTATACCAAAAGGTTCTGCAGGTGTCACCATGGTATTGTAAGTTACAGACAAGCCTGCCAAGACTAGAATAGTCTGTCAAGCTCTATGGCAATTGCCAAGTGTGTAGCAAAGACATGTGTGGCTGAGGCTAGGATTCGCCACACCGGGTTTCTGAAAAAACATATCTGGGAAGACATTGTGATTGTCTCAGCGTGTATATCTGCACTATCCTGCTGCCATTCCTCAGTAAATGGCTATTTATCATGGCAGGGATGGATTTGACAGCCTCTACCTACTTCTTGAATTCAACAGCATTCACAGGCACAGCACAGGGTAAATTATGCCCTCGAATCAGATGGAATCAGCTTTATGAGGGAACAAGTATTGGGTGGCATATTGGCCTATAGGTAGCAAGGCTGTCTAACAACTAAAAAGCTGTATACTCATCTCCGGCACTGAGAAGTGACTTTATTCCAATGATAGGATGACAACCTGTGGGTGGACACTATTATACATATGCTCTCTATGCTATATTATTTCTGAGACTCAGCAAGACTGCTGAGATGCTTTTGAGCCAGTGAAAAAACATCTACTTAAAGAGAGTTGCTTTCCTGCTGACAATGAGCCTTGGCTTTTCTGCAGACATGATGTAAACAGTTAACAATGAGCATCATTTACAAATAACTGATAATTAAGAACTGAGAAACTTCTTTATATATTTATCAGGCAATTACAAGGACAGACATTGTTTACTGTTCCATGAAACCCTGATGCTTTGCATATTTTTCTTTTATAATTAGTTATGATACACAACACTGTGATGAAAACCGAGAGATGTTTACTAAATCTTACTGGCTTAATGCATCTTAATCCAGTGAAAAAACTATTTTTTGTTATTTTGCATTTGTTATGTGTCCTCTTTTAGACAAGTTTATAGGAAATAAGTTATCTGTATTTACATTTGGGACATTTATACAAGTTTGTACATATTTAGTTACATAATAACAGATGTGCATGTTAAAAAATATCATTATCAAACAAAATATGAAAACTATTATCTTCATGATCCATGTTCGAAGCTGGTAATAAAGTAACAATTATTAATTAAAATGTGTATAGTTGTACAATATATTTCTTTGAAGGTCATTTTCTAAGTATGAATTCTCCCCATACTCTGAGCCAGAAATATCCATTTCAGTGGATTGAAGGTTGTTACACAGGGGTTTGTTCATATATCATTCACATGCTGATTTAAAGAACATTTATTCCCCAAAACATGCCAGAAATTGATTTTTTCTGCTATTTTTTGAGCTACTGAAAGTTCTGATTTTCATGAGTGACAGACAGAGATATCCAAAATCCCCTCAGTAAAAACCTTTGACTTTATTAATTCAGCAAAAAGTAACAAGAATGTTGAACTTGGGGTTATTCAGTGTTCACATCTTTTTTTTCTGGAAATGTGTCCAAATTAGCACGGCTTAGCAGCTAGATTATTTCTGTAGCACATATAAACAGATATCCAAAAAAGTTGTGATATAAAAAAGTAATGTAATCAAATGAGGAAATTTGATGATGTTTATTGATTTCTAAATATTCAGAAAGGCAGCACATCACAAATACCAAATTATTGAGGACAGAAAAATACCAATTCTAACTATTTATTGGCTTGCATCACAAAACATATGCCTACATGTTTCGACACAAGACCTTCATCAGATGAAGGTCTCGTGCCTCTCATTAAAATTGGTATTTCTCTGTCTTCAATAATTTGGGATATGTGATGTGCTGCCTTTCAGAATATTTTTAAATCATTTTTGACTGTGGATGTGCTGTATGCACAACTCTACTTCCTGATTTTAAGTCAGCTCCTTTGTCTCTTGTCTTTCATTACTGGACAAACTGATTAATCCAGGTGTGTCTGGCCATTGTCCTCGTGGTTACTGAGGTCAGGCACACCTGGATTAATCTAATCATCCAATAATGAAAGACAGGAGACAAAGGAGGTGGCTTCAAGTGATGGAGTTGTGCATAAAACCCAGTTAGCACTCTACTGATGGACTATATTCATGTGAAGTGCAACTTTTTTATTCAACTGTTTATTGATTCCTTTCTTTAACCTGTATTGATTGCATTTTTAACCTGTTATAAGACAATCTGAAAATCAACAAATAGAATTCAATTTTACTTTTTGTCATGATGGCGTCTTGGCAAATAATTTGAAGCACAACCATGATGTCAAAAAATATATACTTAGTTTTATTTCATTTTTTTAATCCCACACAACTCTGTGTTAACTGATGAATAGAAAATCATTTTCATCATGCGTGTGTCAGTTCTAATGAGACCAGTCAGCCATGTTGCTCTCAGCTGTGGTCTCGCCCATCTGAGAGTCCTCTGTTTTTTGTCATTCCTCTTGCCCTTCTCATGTTGACCTCATTATTCTGCATGGATCCACCTGCTTTCTCCTTTTTATTGCTGACAGAGCGAGAGAGAATGAGGGCTGCTTGTGTATGTTTACATCTCTATATGCTTGTGCAGGAGGTGGGCATTGGTCATCAAAGTCCCACAAGCTGTGATTCACTTAGAAATGAGAAAAGAGAGAAGAGAAATAAATCTGGCATGAGCAGACCTCGGGAGCCGGAGAAGATGCAGGTGTTTGGCTGGTTTCTGTGGAGCAGGTGTGTGTGTGTGTGTGTGTGTGTGTGTGTGCACTCTAGCTGTTGTAATGCTAGCCAGCAAAACATTAAAATAAGCAGCAATACCTCTCAGATGGAGGAAAATTTTTTTGATGAGGGACAGAAAATGATTACAGCATTAATGTTGTTCCCCCCCCCCCCCCCCAAAATAACACCTGCACATCTCCAGCTTCACAAACACCAAACAGAAAGAAGATAGATGTGGTTGCCTCTCCCCTCTTTCTTTGCATCTTCTCAGATCTTATCCCACACACACACACACACACATGCAGATTCCTCACACACACATATACTTAGGTGCAGGTGGTCCCAAGCATGTAGCAGGGAAAAAACAGACTTGATGGATTAAAATGATCATTGATGAAACGTTTGGTCATTATACCCCTGTTTCTGTTGCCCCCTTTTGAACGTGTAAATTGGTGCTCATTTGTCCTGTTACAGGACTGAAAAAAAGCATCATTTATGTAAATTAGAAAAGTCAGAAAGCATCTTTAGCAAAGAATGAGCACACATGTACATACAGATGGAATAATGAATGAGGCTGAGACTTTTTTTTCCCATTCTGGTTCATGCTATCACATCTTAACCCTTTAAAGCCCAAACCAAGAAAAAATGGGAAGAAAATTTTATTATTTTTTTTAATCTTAAGTCTTTATCAGGCCCTTTAACTAAATATGGGGAAAAAATGAACAAAAAACATTTTTGTGAATAAACCATTTATTGCTGTGCATTATGTCAAAATTATTGTTGTGTAGTCTTCTGCCTCCTGCTATCAGGTGTATCAGATTGTGTACAACAGAGTTTTAAGCAAAGTTTTTACCATAAAGTGATGCAAGGTCTTAGATGCAAAGGCTTTTTTAGAAACTGCATGTATCAAATATGATGCATACGGCTTTATAGGGCTATATAGGAGCCACTACATGGCCATATATGCTTTTTTATACTGCTTTAGCTATTACATATCTGTATGAAGTTATTGAATCGATGCAAAAAAATCTGAAGTTATTTAAAAAAAAAACATGTAATCAGCATCATCGCATTTTGCAGGCTAAATCTGTTGCCTTGCAAATGCAATTTTAGATATTTTCCCCCAGAGGAATACAGTTTGATAGTAAAAGCAAACAGATTTACAGCATCCTTTATCTCTCATTAAGAAAATAAAAAAAAGACCCAGAAAAATGTGGTTTTAAATAGGCTATAGTAAGGAGCCCTGAGGTAATGTTGTTTAATATCCCTGAATAAAGATAGAAGCTGCCCAGGTTTGTCCCTTTGCAATGAAATCAGCAAAAACCTTTCCCCAAGAGCTGAAAGCTGCAGAGAACATTAATAACAAAACTCTGTCTATGATTCAACTTCAAAGAGGATCAAGAGTCAATAACACTTGAGGTCAAAATTAAAGTCAAAAACTACTGCACAAGTTAAGAGATTTCTAAAATAGGGAATAATACTAGATGAATAATTTATATATTTCAAATGAGAACACATTGATTCAAGCACGAACATGCAATCCTGTCAATGTTCACCCTATAAATAAGCACTTCTCCCTGCTGCAGCAGCTGAGCCCGTTCAAACATCCTGGATCTGTGGTAATCCCAGGAGGAAGAGGTGTCACTGGATCACAGCGGCAGAGATAGTGGGTTGTTACCATGTAGCCTTTACCGTGGCACCCAGTAGTAAACATCTGTGCCAGTACGAGTGTGTGCTCCAGAGGATGAGGTCTGGAAAGGATCCGAGCAGGCAATTAGACAACCTCAGGCCAGCTGCTCTACATCCCTGCAGCAGCGGGGCCTTCTTCTCTTGGAGCTAATTACATAACAAAGACAGTCTTTAATCAGGTCTTGCCTGTCCCCTCCCTATCCCCACATCTCCCAGCAGCCTCCTTCCACATCCTTTTTTGTTCTTTATCTCCCCTTCTTATCTTCTGCAGACTGTATTGTCATGCAATCTGTGGGATGAGAACAGGAGAAAAAAAAAAAGGCTTGTGGTTGTTCTGCTTCATGTTCACACACTGCTGTCCACTTATGGTTTCCCTCCTGACCTCTGATGTACATTCAGACTTTGACTACAAATTAATTTGGTTAACAGACAAGATAAGAGCTCACATAACATCAATTATGCGACTTGGTTCATAAAGCGGAAAGTTCTGAATCTCTTCCTGGTGTCTTCCCAAGAAAAGTGTTTGTTTTGTATTTATTCACGAAGTACATGACATACTTTTTCTGTCAGCTTTATAGTTTATCACTTTTAATGGTATGAATTTTTCTAATGATCATGATTTGGTAATGATGACATCTTGGAGAGGTTTGACAGAAAATTATTCATTTATTGATTTCGAAATCTTAAATTGCGAATCTGTAACATAAAGGTAAACATACAGGCAGTTATGTCATTGATGAGTTGGAATAGCTTTAACAAGGCAACCTGTAGTGTAGTGTGATTAACCCCAAATATTTAGCAGCTTCACCATGTACCATGCATTTTTTGTTTGTGAAGGAATTTGTGGCAAATTAAAATAAAAAAAAATAAATACTGATTCATAGCTTCTATGGCTTATATTCTACAATGACTTCTCTTTTTTTCTGCTTTACATTAATCAAATATCAAATATCTGCTTGTGCTTTATTTTAATTCTCCTATAGTAGATTTAATAGCATGGCAAGAAATAGAATTTATAAGCAACTGTAAAGATGTCATTGCAGCTGTTATTGTTTTGACACAGGCAGCAATCTGCAACTCACAATGAGCGTGACATGAGTGTCAAGAAAATATGAGTTGAAAATGTTTTGTGGATCTCTTACTGAGTTGAAATTGTTGCTTCAACTCTCTAATTTTAGGTGGCTCTGAACCAAAACAGGTGGGTTTGGTAATGATGTCTGGTACCCAAAGAAGCAGCCTCATCCATCCCATTTATTGGCAAAGCTGGTCTGTTTGTCCACCCCCACAGATTAATTTGGAGAAAGACGGGTGCAGAATAGAATTTCAATCAGGAAAGTTTTCAAAAAAAAAAAAGTAGGTTGACGGTGAAGTCCTTTTTGTTCTTTCAATTGTTATTCTATCTACTTTACAGAGTTTTATTAAGGTTTTGGTAACGATAGGACTATTTCTGACATGCAAAATGAAAAAAGAAAAAACAGTGTATAACTGAATATTGTTTTAGGAACACTTAATGACTAACTTTCACTTGTCTCTGCTGGTATAGGAGGTGGCTGGGCAGTGGAGGGAAGTATATTTACCAAAAAAAGTATATTTACAATAAAAGGAACACTCAAAACTAATGCAAAATTGTACATAGATACACATGTACACACCTACACGCACACCCACACATACACTCACACACAGTGCACAGTATATTGTTTTGGCTGAGAATGTTAAGTCATTAATAAATATTGTTAATCAATTGGTTTGATTTATTTTTTTATTGTTTTTATTTTTTGATTCTTTGTTCGTTTGTCTTTCTAAGTTCTTTGCTCGCTGGTTGTTTGATTTATTTCTAGGATAACCTGCTAAAGTGTAAAACTTTTTCAGTATGGCCCTTGGTGTTAAGACAGTAACAGAGTAAGTGTCTCACTCTACAAAAACAAAGTAAAATCCACATACATCCAAAATACAAGTCACGAAATTTAATGACAGCAATTATAATAAATACCAATAAAACAACCTATCACTTGTCATTAAATAACAATCACCTTGTTCCATAAAAACGGCCAAGCCTGCCTTTTACAACTACGACTGTACAAGTGTTACAAGTTTTGTAGAGGTTGGCAGAAAATTCCATCTCATAAAACCAGTGTGTTCTGAAAAAACACAGAGAAACCACATGCAGAGGCACCACATACAGTACCAACAGTCAAATGCTTGTGTCCCAGAGCCAGAAGCGGTTCACTTAGGGCCCGCTGCAGAGCTGCGACAATGTGGAGCGTTTGCAGTGACAGAGGTTGACCAGAACAGAACTCCCAAAAGGCGCCCCGCTTCCACTCCTCCAACAGTGCAGTGGGGCGTCTTACGGAAACAATCAGAAAAGCGGGTTTATCAAAATCAAGAGAAGTGTTCTGTCTGGCACTGACAAAAGAAACCACTAAAGGTGCATGGCAGTTATGGTGCATTTTGTGGAGATTTACCTCACCTCACTGTAGAAGTGCTGAGATTCTAATCCTGCTTTTTGTCTGTTCACATGACGGCTGAAAATTCATCAGATCGTCTTCCTTCTGTGTTAAGAAAGAAGACACCTTCACACAGCTTTGAAATTCATCTTGCTGACTTCTTACCCTTTTGATTAGTAAATCATAAAATTTTAATCTTTGTCATGAATATTTGATTTTATTACATTAACAGTTAAGATGAGATTTACAAAAAGTATTGTAACTATTACTGTGAAAAGAGAGAATACTGCAGCTAAAGGCCGTTTATTTATTTAGTCTTTGTAAACCAAAAGTTACTGCATTTTATTTGTATAGCATTAAACCAAAACGACAATTTGCACACAACAATGCAAATAATCGCGACTAACCACAAAAAATTATGCCATCAACTGCGATAAAAATGATATGCATACATAGAACGTATTTGTAAAAAAAAATGAACAAATAAACAAAAACATGGACTACAGACTCTTTGACTAGTGTCTGCACATTATTCAATTCTTAAGTTAAAGAAAACCATCACTACTTAAAGCATGCAGGTTTAGGAAATTTACTACCTGAGGCAGATGGTTCACTGTTCATGCAGTGTCCAGAACGCCGCTGGTCTAGTTCTCAGCCAGTCCTTGTGTTTTGAATTGTCCTTTGTTGAGATAGTGAACCCCCACAATAATTTGTACCTGTTTGTAATGCAAAAAGAGATTAAGAAGAGATCTCTTAATGTGTGTGGAAATGGGTGACTGAAACTCATTGTGAGGCAGATTGTGCAACCTTAAGAGTACACCCTTTTTAATTACACCGTTTTGAATCCTGGTGTCCACCAAATGGCATCGCTGGGCCATCTGAGCCTGAGATTATTAAAAAGATTCCATCTTGATTTCCTGTGTTTGTCACAACTTCGGTGCTGGCGAGGCGTAGCCATTCTGAGTCGGGAATGAAACATCCATCACAGTTAATGTTCTTAAGGAAACTCTAGGTTATCCTAATTATTGCAAACACAGACTAGCACAATTTACTTGTTTAATCAAATCATGTGCTTTGTTTAATTAGCTGGGTATGTGCACGGAGAGGGAGGTAAAAGAGAGTTTTGTATAGCAACAAGAGACTGAGGGCCAGAGAGCGGAGAAAGAGAGAGGTGGCTGTGCACGAACAAACAACCTTATGCCGGAGGACAAAGAGAATTAGAAAGAAAATTACCAAACATAGTACAAATTGCACTCAAAGCACCAAAAACAAAACAAAAAAAACAGAGACATTTCAGGACAGCTCTTGCAGAGAACAAGTACAACAAACATGCACCATTTAGGAAACTGCATACCAACCACAATAATTGTTGCTAGAATAAAAAGATTACATACTTATTATGAAGGGTACAGTACCCACAATTTTAAAAAAGCACAAAAACAATTCCTCAAATCAGCTACACAGATGATTTAGCCAGCTATAAATGTAATAGTGATGGGTTATCGTCTTTGTGTGACTTTAGAAAAGGTCCTGTCATTTCACCATTTATGCTTCTAACTGCTATTAATTCCAACAAATGTTGCTGTCAGAGGTTAATTACATCTAAACTTTTCATATATAATCCACCATGACTTTGCAGTTTTATTTGCCTTTGTTTGATAAATTAAACACACAAAAAAGAGAGATCAGTCACACTTATGATGTCAAAGACAATTGTCTGAAAAAGGTCCAAATTTGTATTGAGCCAACATTAGACACTATCATTTCATTAATTACTTTGTCCTTTCACAGTCCAGAATATAAACTTGCTGACCTTTACAGATGAAGCCAGCAAGTACCTAAAAAGATTAAAGCAAAGGACAAAACAGAAGACTTTAGAAAAAAACACCACAAAGATGTTTCAGAATTTAAACTAATGCTGGAAAGTTGAATTGGCTTGTTTTTTTTGTTTTTTGGGGGGCAATACATACAACCCTTTTTACAGCTGTTTTTACAACCATCATTGTCATAATCTTTTTTTTCTAATTTAAACCTTTTCCAAAACAATACCTGATGAACCACAAATCCTAGGAGCTGTAAATTTCAAAGAAGGAAAAGGAGAGCTTAGATCAAACTATGAGGTCTGTAAGTGCTTTCAGGCTGCTCTATACTCGATTGAAAGATTGTGTTCTTCTGCCTGAGACACAATGCACACATGATCCACTCTGCATCCTCCAGTACACCTCCTCAGTCCAGCTCTCTGATTCCAACCTGCTACAGTGTCAAATGAGACCAATTACGTCTCCCACCAGTCAATCGTTCCCAGCAACTGAACCAACATCAAACTCATTGATTGAGAGCAAGACTCGACGTAAGTTGATCAACCCCTCACAACTGTTCTCAGCCACATTGATTTCTTTGGCACTGCTCTCTAAGCAGATAAATAGATATTTTTAGATAGAGTAAGGCAGACAATAGCAAATGTAACTTTTGACATTTTTAACTCAACTTTGAGAAAAGTTGCTCTGAACAAAAACTAAATTCTGTTTGTCTACATCTTGGCACATATAATCCTCAGCTATAGCTACAGGATCAGTGCACAGACATGATGCTGTTACTGTAAGACAGTGTACTGATGATCACATAAATCCATCAACCATACACAGTCTAAATCAAACATTTTGTAATAAATATAATACATAAACATTCATACAAACATGTGCATAGCTGGAAACGCAGCATGCAATGAAAGAAAATAAAAACGCTGTCTACTGGAAATTATGTTAATATGCAATTAATTATTTTTTTCTTCATTGCAGCTGATGGATATTTAACTCCTGCCTTATTAATGACCCGATGAAATGTTTTGATTTCTATTCTTTGTTTGATTGTTTTTACATTGTGGTGGTGTGTGATATGATATGTGCATTATGAGGACATGATGTTGATTTTTAATACTAGGCAGTTGTTTCAGATAGAAGTGGATTTTGCTGGTGAATGTGATGCAAATCGGTGTGGTCTCCATAAAACTGAAGGATGTCAAGGGGGAACAGACTTCTGTTGAAGTTCTGGGGGGAAAACCTGATAACTGGAAATGATTCGCGTGTTAATTTCCAACTTTAAAACCAATAAATTGGAATTCCAATACATCTTCTAAGAAAAACAATAAAGTTGAAGTTAAAGTTGTTGTTGTTCATAAATATATATATATATATATATATATATATATATATATATATATATATATATATATGATTTAATTTTATTTTGTACTCCTTAATCTTTATTGGAGACTAATCTTTATGTACTGTAATGGGAATAATTCACAATTCTACTTTGTCAAATGCATAAATTTGTAATTTGTGTGTGATGTGTTTAATACAGTAGTTGGGCTTCACAATTACCTTTTTCATCATATGCACTTTTTCTAGATAATAGTATGCCCTGTTTGGTAACAGTAAGCAAAGAAGGTATTTTTTCTGCAACACTTTCAATATTTTAGATACAATTTCCCAGTAGAAGTCATTTTCTTGATATAATAGTTAAAATATATAATATTTCACATTTTCAAACAGCTGCTAACAGTTGTTGGCTTTGTAAAAATGAATTGCTGTGGTTATGTCCTAAGCAGAGAGAATTATATCTCCTCTTGTCAATCAAGATGTTACTGCTTGTGTTTTGGCAGCTTGACCAGCTGTGAGTGGATGAAAGCACATCTGAGTTCATGTCATAACTTACAGGTTATTCTCCTATGAATGGACTTTGTTTTTGACTTAAAACCCTGGAAGAAGCAAACCATAGTCAAATCATTTTTCATACTGTAGAGGCTGGGCATTTTTAATTGCTTGAAAGACTCCAGATTATTTACAAATCCAAATAGTGTTCTACTGTAAATCAACCTCCTGAATTTAATCATGTTATTTTCTGTCTTTTTTTTATTTCAAGTCTGCACATCCCACTTTTTAGTACAGTCAATAAACACTTCTTTCACCTCTTAAAAAACAAGACTGAAATTGCTGAGACAATCTAAAGTGACTGATTAGCACAGAAGAGGATAACTTTGACTGGTTACACCATGACATGGACGAGGTGAGGATGCGGAGGAGCATGTGCAGCACATGAATGCTTTGTGAAAAGCAAGCATGTTGCTAAAATGAGGTTATGCTGTTGTGGTATCACGTGCTTTAATGTGACTTACTGTATAAGCTCAAGTGGAGCTGAAAGGGACCAGTGATGCATTTTGACAGTCATCAGACAGTTTCTTGCCTATAAATTAATTACAGATAAAAAAATATATACACATATAAGCTTCTTATTGTTAACACAGTACCTGGACTGTGAGATACAAGTGAAAGGGTCACTAGTGGAACTGTCATGTAAAGGCCAATTTGTAAGTAGGATGCAATACAGAATAAAAACATAAACTATACACAATAACATCACATTCCATTGCATGACTGTAGCATGCATCACTTTTGTACATCTTGAATTGCAGATGATTTTATTAAATAACTTTGTTGTTTCCTTCATATAATTTCAACCCTCTGCTTTACCAAATGCCATGCATCATTGTGCTCCTGCTCCTCTCAAAGGTAACATATAATAATGCACTGGGAGAATTGTCAGCCTTGTCACTCAAAACAGTTGCTGAGACATTCTGCTATTGGATGTGTTTTTTTCCCCTTCTTTTGTCTTTATGGACTCTGGAAACAAATCTTTTGCCCTTGTTGTTGCTCAAGGATACACAATGCAGTGTGACCAGTATTATCAAATTGTTACAAAGACAAACCTTGAGAGCCGCAGGCAACAACTGCCTGGGAAAGTGTTTTGAATTTTTTATGAAGCATACCTAATACAGAGTGCTGGACTTAGTGATAGTGTCATAGTCACAGACAGTGTTTTGCAGATGCTGAGCAGAGATAACTTTTCTTGATATTTCAGAGGGGAAAGATTTTAGTTTTACTAAAATTCAAATAGAATTGGACAATATTTGGGAGAGGTTTTTTTTTCAGAATACACATTCTTCAGTGTTTCACATAGTTCAGTTCAGTAGTTCAGCAACCTGCAAAACTTCTTAGCATTTTCTTTGTCATGGATCAATGTGAGTTTTAAATCCAACTGAGATTGGAAGTTGTAACACCAGTGTCTGGCTGAGAGGATATCATGGGACTGATTAAGACAACAGTGGTTAAGTCTTCCATAACATACATGAAGCGTGTCTGCTCATGTGAAGGTGGCCTTACATACAGCTCTCACACGCTGCAAATAGAACTGTGATGACCACATAATAACTTCAAAACCAGATAATGAAATTAGACAAAGCTGCTTGCAATAAATGGAAAGAAAATAATGGAGTAACAAGTTATAGATAAATGTTTGACATTAATCCTCTGTCTAAGCCAGAGTCAAATCCTTTGTTGAAGTAAGTAAAATCCCCTAATAGTTGTACTAGGCTTTCTTTTCTGATAGATTACACATTCTTACAATAAAACATGGAAAAGGGGTATCCTATCAATGTGATTACATTGTGGTTGTGTTTACTGTATGTTTTTACCATGTATTAAAATGTAAGTTAAACTTGATGGATAAATATTTTCTGATAGAAAGAACCTTCTGTCCATTACAGCCTCTTTTGTTTAAAGCTAAAATCTTAGGAATTTTTTTTCCTCAAGTGTTACAGGTCTAATGTAACAATCTGACTGAAGTTGTATTGTGAAAATCTATTTTTTTAACAATTGTACAAATAAATAATTTGTGTAATTTTTCTCTTATTTTGAGTGAAAAAAACCTCCATTTCAGTAGCTCGTACTCTCTTCAAATGTTCCAGCTTTATTCCTTTCATTGGGTTTACAGAGAGGAGTTTGTTTATATATAATGTACAGCCTATTTTTTCTAACAGTTCCTTTGGTAAAGCATTTTTGTCTGGTTGTTGAGTCTATTTCATGGATAAATGACATCCCCTGATATGTATGATTGATTGTAACAAATTCAACGAGACATTTTGCTCCTTCATGTATTTTTGTTCGATTTTTTTCTGTGATTCATTTCAGTTTTGAAAATGTACACAAGTAAGTAATAATGATAGTTGCATTTTCACATTTACAAAGTGTAAAAAAAAAGTATATTGTCTCGGTGTTAGTACTAATTTGGGGGATTTTGTAGTAGATTAATTTTTCCTTTAAAAGAAGCTTTAAATCATCTTGACATCTAATACTTTTTTGTAGTTTTATGTATTTGTCAAAACATTGCACCTGCATCATCCCTGATGCAACTCAAGCAAACACAGTTGAGAGATTTAAGTGCGTTATGCTCTTAGCCATATGCCATCAGCAAAGTAGCCCAGAGCTGCAAGCCTCAAGCAAAGCTGAGGAGACTGCAGGTCCAGCAAACTTTTTTTCTAAACCCATGCTCCCTTTGGAGCTACATAAAGTGTCCCAACTTTTAGTAAATTCCTTGCAATTATACCCCATAAGACCTACAAACCCACACTGATGTGTAAAACTGTCAATCTGTCTCCAAAAAGCTTTATTTGGAAGTCAACTGACTCACTGGTTGTGCATCAGCAACATTTCTCTAATAATAGGGAGAGTCATTGTTGTGGTAGCTTCACATGAAAAGCTCAAAAGCTTAAAAGATAATATCTACAATATTTAGAGTCCAGAATTAATTGATTGGCAGACAAGAGGTGATATATGTTGGAATTTGTAAAATATCTCAGAAGTAACGTATACAACTGAACGGGAGGCTTACAGGAGTGAAACAGTAATGGAATAACAAAACACAACAATGAGAATGAATATGACAAATCTTTAATAAATTTGAACAGTTTGCCTTCAGCTCTAAAAGATAATAAGAATTAAGGGCACAACTGTGGCCAGGTAGATGACCATCATTACTGTGAAAATGAACAGTGGCTGTTCAGAATGGTATAATGCCCCTTTTAGTAGATAAAGAATTAAATAAATCTGTGACTGAAGAGATAAATGAATTTAAGGGATAAGGACAATTTATCTTCACTGCTTCACTGCACTTATTTACCAAATCTTTGCTATTACAAAGGTCTGCAACACTGGCTTTAACAAAGAATGACATGCCAGTGTGGCTTCTGTGGCAGCTGCGGTCATCAGTCATCTCAGCTGGATTGAAATACTCCAGAGACATAAAGTCTGAAACGTATTAGGGCAGAGACACCACAGTGCCATATACCATATGTTACTCACGTAACGGAGTGTGCAGGATTTCATATACAGAGGCTACGTTTCTGTTCACACAACACCAAAATGATAAGATAAAATGCCCATTTTGAATATGATGCCAGCAGCATTGCAGCGACACAACAGAATGTGGGATAAAAGGAATGTATCTCCTCCTTTAACAAAAAAAAAAGAAAAAGAAAACAAGTAAGTTTTTTTTTTTTTTTTTTTTTTTTGGTCTGTTCTTGCTAGATATTGAATTTCAGCTGATTTACAAAAAGTTTGAATTGGTGAATGCTTTTGTTGACTAATGCTCCAAACATACACTGTAAAAAAAAAAAAAAAAAAAAACAAAACAAAACGAAACAGAAGTTAAAAAAAAAAAGGGAGCCAGAAAAATACAATGAACGGGAACAAGAAGAGTTATAAAATTATTGTAAATTTTATTATAAAAATACAGTTATACCTTTATGTTTACATCGGATTTTTAGTTTTATATTGGCTTTTAATTTGTTTTTTACAGTAAATATTAAAAAAATACATTAGCATTGGCATTACACATTTGCATATATTACATTAGCATATAATAAGACTTTAGTTCATTGCGTGTCCAGGATCTTGAACCCAGTTTCTCCTGACCCACGACTCCCACTTTGACCTGTAGGCTGATAATCTACGGTATGTATGTCTACATATCCTATTATAATAGTATTTTTCTAAATTGCATTTTAGTTCAATAATAATAAATTTAGAAATGTATCATAGGCCTTATTGTGAAATCTAATTATAGTTCCTTTGTAAAAAAAAAAAAAAAAAAAAAAAAAAAAGTATTTTCACTATTACTGTCTAAAAAAAGAATATATATATATATATATATATATATATATATATATATGCATATTTCCAGTTTCATTTTATCATAGCATAACAGTCAAAAACATAAGAGCATCATAGTGAACCTAAAATGTTCTTGCTTAAAATAGAAAATACAGATGCTAACTGGTACTAGAAAGGGACAGACCGAGTAAAAACATTTTCAGGGACTTGAAATATTCATTCTGCCCACTTTTTTAAGTGTCCTTGTGTACAGATTCTGTACCTCAGTTGTCATCACAGTGGGAGCAGCTCACTGTATCAAAATGAATTGCTGTAAGAAGTAACCTTGATGATATGAGTGTCCAATGCATGACTTGAAAGAACCCAAAGCAAGGGTGTGTTAAGCCTGATCAAATATCTATTGATCACTGTGCGTGAACATTTTTCAGGCAACAACAGCTTGCCAGCACTTCACCGCTTCCTGCTGACATCACAACTTTAGCATCACTTCCTCATAAAAGGATGAAAATCTGTCTTCTTTTTTCTTCTTTTACAGCACACCATGCTCCTACGTTCATAACCATAAATCCTGTCTGGCTTCCCTGTTCCTGTTTGCTTGGAGACCTCCACAGAGCAGAGCTGGCAGGGGCCCCAGTCTTGCGGGTTCGATCGACTTCACCAGACAGATGGCCCTCGCAATGTAATGGCAAAGTTTTTAAGCTTACACTAACAAGGCCTTGACTGATGAAAAGACTCATCACACCGGGTTAGGGGCTATTAGCTGAATATCAAACTATTGATCTTATACTGTAAAAGCTACATGTTTTAAAATGATCCATTTTCATCCTCCTTGCCCTTAACTTCCCCAACTACAGAAAACATTGACCTGTTATTTGGTTTTTATTTCAGAAAGAAATCATACCTCTATCAAGGCCAAAAAAAAAAAAAAAATCTGGCTTGTATACTTTTATTTCTGAACTATGCTGAGTTGATGTTATGGTAAATGGACTGTACTTATATAGCACTTTTCCAGTCGTACTGACCACTCAAAGCGCTTTACACTACATGTCACATTCACCCAGTCATGTGGCCATGGAGGCTAATAGTTAGCTCCCTGCTTGCTCCCAGGAAGGCCTCAGCCTGTAGCAGAGTTGAACAATAGTGGTTATATCTCACACAGGCTTCGTCCTCTACTGGACTCTATGGGTACAACTCTCCTCCAATCGTGTACACGTGATGACCCACTGAAATTTTCATGTGCGTAGCCAGCCAGTAGGGCGTGTCTACCCCTTTCCCCCCTTAGTGGGTATAAAAGCAGGTGCTTCGCCAGCTGCCCTCATTCCTTTTCTTTTAGCGTCGGTGAGTGCCCACTGCCACACGATCTCCTAGGATGGAGTCACCGCTCCAAGAACTACATCGTCTTTGAGTGTCTCAGGAGGAAGCACGCCATCGCTGAACTGGGTCAGCACCCGGCCTGCCCGAGCTGATGAGACATGCCCAGTATCTGCCGCCAGCAGCAAACCGTCTACTTTACCGGCCGTGGAGCTATTCTCACCAAGTCTCCTGACGACAGTGAGAAGGAAGAGCGGGAATCTGAGGACGATGTCTTGGAGGATGAGGTCGCTGCTCCAGCACTCACCTCTTCCTGTCCACCTGAGACAACATCATCTACCAGACCTGCTCAGCTTCTGCTGCGGGCTCGCCGCCTGAGCGAGACGAGGAGGATAAAATTCTCTCACAGATGGCTTGATGGTGTTTGGGGCTGCTTCTATCAGACTCGACTTCCCGAAAGTCACATCTACTGCAGCAGAGTCTGTCGGGCTTCCGCTGACCCCCCCCCCCCCCCCCCCCCCATTGTCTTTGTGATTACTGTGGTCAAGCACAACTGGATTAATCAAATTATCCAATAATGAAAGACAGGAGACAAAGGAGCTGGGTTAAATTCAGGAAGTACTGGAGTTGTGCATAAATCCCAGAGAGTGCCACAAATGACTGTTACAGAGATCTGGCCTAAACTACAATCTCTCAATTTTTATTTTTCTTCACATTATTGAATCTCCCTCTGAAATTAAAGTATTTTTAATTTAATTCATTATCAGAGTTGGCTTTGCAGAAAAAAAGTCCACATGTGACCTGGTAGAGATTTAGAGCTACAGCTGCATCATTCCAGAGATGGTCTTCTTCATCCCAGAAGTTCTTTTTTGTCAGATTTTTTTTTTTTTTTTTTTTTTAGGCAAGCCTGAATTTTTTTTACATTTGTGCTATGTGCCATCTTCAGTTTTTGTCTTCATCAGTAGCTTGTACTGATATCTCAACAAATCTCAAGTGTTCCCTTTACTAGGACTCCAAATGTATTTATTTAGACCTTGTGATTGCAGCGATCACAAGGACTTTTACTTAATTCATTATGCAATTTTCAAGCAGAGAGCTAAAAATAGGCATAGGGCTCAAAGGGTTAAACATAAGCATAAATAAATCAGTAAAATGAATTTAGCCTTCCTGTGTTCAGTAACTCATTACAGTTGTACGAAGGTCTTCAATTTTATATGATTTACATACTTTAATTCCATTAATGCTTCAGTTGTACATTATCCATGGCAGGACAGGGCTTTGCATGGCAAGTGAGGGCCTGGGCCTTTACACACTAAACATCATTCATGTTTGTGGGTTTTCAGTCAGGTCCATGTTTTACATTTCACATCCGTGTCCAAAAACTCAAGATGGAAACAGTCGCATGAGAAACTCAAGACCTCTAAATGACCAACATCACTCTGTATTAGATGTCCAACTTCCTGCCTCTGTTGCACATGTGATGACTAAAAAATGTTTTAATGATATATAATTCTAATATTTCTGTTGCTCCCTCATTGTCTTCTCAGGATTTTGTTCCGGTCTTTTCTTGTGTATATATTGTTGATTGACTGCTACTGGTTGTTGCCACAAAACTTTTTTAAAATGTAAAATTAACTCTTCAAAGTTATATTTTCCTTTTTCCTTTAATTGCCCTTAATAAGTAAATAAAACTCCAAATAATCTTGCAAGTAGTGCAATTTGCATACATGTTTAGCGAAGTTTCATTCATTCATCTTCTGTATCGCATGTAAATTTAGGGTCACGGGGGTCGCTGGAGCCCATCCCAGCAAATAGAGAAAAAAAACCACAGTGAAGATCAAAACTGACATATACGGCCTTTCTGACTTATGAGCCAGGTTTCTCTGGTTGAAGTTTGCATGTTCTCCCAAAGTACTTGTATGTTCTCTCTGGTACTCCTGCTTCCTCCATCACTAAAAAGACATACCAAAGGCATATACAAGTTAGGTTAGTTGGTCCCCCTGAGTCTGCATTAGAATGGAAAAATATAGAAAATGGATGGGATCTATTATTTAGTTCTAAAAGGCCATGTCTTTATATTAGCTTGCTGCCTCTGGTATTTTTTCTCGAGACCTAGACCTCTTCAAGATGTCAAATTCCCAGCACACTGTGGTAATATTTGTGCCATTTACTGCTTAATTGAGTCCACTCTCATCTGGACACAGCAGATTAAAGTGAATCCCTACATTAATCTTAATGAATGTCTGCATGAGGAGTCTGGCTGGTGCTGTCAGGTCAGAGGGCTACATTACTTGTTGGTGAGGTCTTTTTTTTCCTTTTCTTTTTCCCCCCAAATTTTAATGAAAGCAACGAGTCTGTGGAGCTTAGCTAATCATTTGACCTCCACACATCTCTGAATTATTATTCCTTTCAGATTTTACCTGTCAGACATGTAATTGTTTTGGATATTATATTCATACTTTGTGATATAACATCAAGGGTTTGCAATCAAGAATTCAAACACACAACACACTTGTTACTTGGCGAAAACATGTTCAAAGAGTTAAACCAAAAGGAATTTATAAAACTGAGAAGCTGAAAAACAAGGAGGCCTTGGACTTGCAGCCCCTTGACTACATCATAATTAAGCAAGGATTACAAAGAAAGAGTCAAGACATGATCGCATCTATCAAGATAGGAAGAGAAAAACAACATGTCTCTGTTGATCATTCAGGAACTTCTGGAAGAAGTTGAAAGCTAGAGTGAAAATTGCAAAGTCCTCTTAATCACCGTGTGGTTTGCTCAGGGATGCCAATGTTTACAAAGAGGAGTTGATGAAAAACCTTTGATTACACGGTGAGCATCCACACTCTCTGTCAATGTTTTGATGCTTCATGCGCAGGAACTCCAACTTCATATCATCAAACAAATGTTAAAAAAATAAGCTCCAAACCTCAAGGAATTCCTTTCTGTTTTGATTTGTCTATGACAAGCCTAAGAGCTTTAACCAAACAGCACCTTTTCCTTTTTTTTTTCTTTTAAAGGAAAATAACACTAAGTTATCGTCTATTTCCTTTGGTGACATGACAGCACAGGAAGATATTTGTCATAAAGATTTTTAGGCTGCCTTAAGGGAGACACATGCTCAAATTTATGAATTAGGACATCAGCTTCCTAAATGTTCAAACTTCCGTCAGCAGAGTAAAATCTATTTCCAAGGGTGATGTGTAAAATATTGCCCTTGTCTAATTTGTCCAAAACACACAGCTGTTTCATTGGTAAATTGTTAAATGGCTACATATTTGTCTGATGCTTTCTTTCAGGCAGCATTCATACGATTTGACAAGAATTGCAATAAAATCTGTAACCTTGAAGATTTTATGTAAAGATTCCTGTGCCATTTAAATCTAAACATGGCCCTTACCAATCACTGGTGTGCAGGCAGAGAGAAAGAAAGGAATATGGAAGGAAATAGGCCAGTGCAATGACTGTAAAACTTCTTGCAGGAGAAGTCTTTAACTAACAATCCCTTGCTTTACAGTCCATTGATTAACACAGTCTGCCACCCTTTTATACTTGAAGCATTTGTGGCCAAATGAACAAAAGCAAGACTTGTAAAGTGTCTGTAGTCATGTTGGAACATGTACTGTATGAAGACATAATATGTTAACATAATTGCAAACCAAAACTTGAGCTGTGTCCTTGTAGGGAACAGAGTGTGGGAAATACAGTGACTTTACAGTGAAAATGACAAGTGCTTGCCTGGGCCTCACCTGTCATGTTCAGAGCTGTGAACCATGTCATTTCCCTTTGTGAGTTGCGACAAAAGTCATTGCCAAAATGTGTGTTCAGGAAGTTTTAAAGCAGATTTATAAAAGATAAGAAGGCAAGACAAGGTGAAAGAAAGCCTACCTCAGGATACATAACTAATAACTGGCAAGACAGGCGATAAAGATAGTTGGACACCCCAATTTCTTCTTTTTACTGTGCTTGTTATTCTATGATTTTACATTTTTTAGATCATCTATAATGATCCCATCAAATAAATTTATCATCTGTTGCTCTGGTTTGATGAATGATATTTGAATATTGCTCCAAGCAAATGAAGAGGAAAGAGAGCTGCATTAAACTTTGTGTGTTAATTACCTGGTGACACTAATGGATTTCTCTATCCGTCTATCCGGTTTACAGTTTTCATCAGCCTTTTGTTTCCGTCAGTATTGCTACATACTGTACTTACACACTTGCCAACAAGCTCATCAAATATAATACTATATTACCATTCACAAAAGGTGGTATAAAGATTATTAGATGGTATGTGTATGTGCAATGTGAGAAAAAGTGGTCTCATTTATTTATTTGCCATTTTGATTGCGTTTTTTCCATTAGTGTTGCGTAACATTATTGCATATGAAGGATCTAAAAAAAAGTTACCAAATGTTTTGCTGACAGATGAGATGACATGACAGCTGATTTTTTCCACATCTTAGTGGAGCAGGTGGATGGATGTTTGCTTGACAACATCCAAATACAGTGTACCACCTCAAGTCAGATGCCTGCAGGGAGCAGGGGGAGCACTAGTGTGGGCTGCTTTCATTACAGAATAACTATATGAACACTTAAAGCGCCCCTGGCATGAAACTTGCGTGTGTTTGGCTGCGCACATTGACTCGGGTTTGCAATCGGGCCACCATCATCATCATCATTATCATCATCACTGTTTCTGAACCGCTCCGGTCAGACAAAGACGGATCTAACGTGCAGAACCAGTGTAATATATCTTTAGTATTAACTGACTTCAGGTCACGTGTGCAGTGTTGTTTTCGATAACGATGACGATGACGAAATCATTTAGTTGACGCCCCTTTTTTTCATGACGATAACGAGACGATGGCGAGCTAAACATGTCTCTATGATGACTAAAACATGACGAGACGTGTAAATTTTTTGTTGACGAGACGAGACTGGACGAAAATGTTAATCTCTGGTCTGTCAGACGTTCATAACGCAGGAAATGTCTACCTATTCTGCATTAATCTGTCTGTCAGAAGTTTTAAAAGTAGTTGCATCCTCTTCTTGTTTGGGCACGCCGACCATTACTTGGCGTGCAGCCGTGTGCACATCAGAGTTGTGCAGGTTTTATCGACCCACATCCACCCGAACCGAGACCCACTAACTGCGGCGCTCCCTGTCAAACCTGACCCGCATGTCGCACATTAATTTCCTAAATTTACAGATTCTTGCATAAAACATCATTATCCCATCATTTGGTTGTAACTGTTTCCTCCGTTCCTGGTTCACATCACCAGCAGTGTCTGCCTGCGCTGGAAATGATCCCAGCACCTGATGTTTAAAACACGTCATGTCCAACGAAAAAGAAACTTAGGGTGAATTCCAATTCCTGTCTTAACCCTCAATCTTAACCCTCAATCTCAAAAATGCACAAGTGCAAGTGCTGTCCCGATTCTCAGAAAGTTAAGTTGAGGGGCAAGTTTGAGGGCTGAATCGCCCTCAATATTGAAATTTTCTGACACCACCCTTGTGAACAATAGCTACCCAGAATGCAAGCAGCAAAGAAGGCGAGCCACACATCTTAAGTATTTTCTTTGTTAATGGAGATATTTAAATATTACAAAACCCGTTGCATTATCTTAGTTTAGGCCCATGTTATGGATTAGTTACCTCATTGTTGCATAATATTTATTTTTATTTTACGATCTTTTGTCAATAGCGGCCAGTGCGGTCAAGCTATGTTGCTATCGTTTAAGTTAGTTAACGTTACAAAATGGTAATTTTTCTCGGTGCTGATGTCGTTGTTTTGTCAAGATAACAGCCTGTATAACGTGCTTGTGCCAATAACAGTACAAGACGACCGGGCTGATGTCATCTCCGGCAGTCGCAGAGTTAAAGAACGATATTTCAGTACAAATAAAAAAACAAGAGTGGTTGGGGCAAATAAAAAGGAGTGAAGGGATAAAAAAAAAATGTGGGACCGGGGGAGGATTTGTCTAATTAAAAGGGGGGAAAGAGAAGAGAAAGGAGGAAAGGAAGAGAAAGGAAAGGAAGAAGAGAAAGAGAAAGGAGAAGGAGGGAGAGACTCTCGGGAGGAGGAGGAAGGGAAAATAAAATAATTAAAAGGAGGGGGGGGAGGGGCTTTTGGTGTTTGGAGATGATAAAAAAAAACAAAAAAAAAAAAAAAAAAAAAAAAAAAAAAATAAAAAAAAAAAATTTTATTGATTGATAAGAGAAAAAAATCATAAAAATAAATAAATATTCCAAATAAATAAAAAAAAAAAAAAAAAAAAAAATAAAAAAAAAAAAAAAAAAAAAAAAAAAAAAAAAAAAAATAAAAAAAAAAAAAAAAATAAATAAAAGGAAAAAAAATATTTTTTATATATAAAATAATATAAATAAAAAAAAAAATAAAAAAAAAGCCTATAAAAAAAGAGAAAAAAAAATAAGAAGGAGGAGAATTTAATAAAAAAAAAAAAAGGAGTGTATAAAGTACAAAAAAATTTTTTGTAGCGCATCATATTTTTTTTTTTTTTATTTTTTTTTTTGTTTTTTTTATATTATTTTTATCAAAAAAAAAAAAAAAAAAAATAAAATAAAATAATATTTATTTTTATTTTTTTTATAAATTTAATTATATTATTTTTTTTTTCTTTATTTTAGGATTATTAGGAAATAAATAATTATAAAAAAAAAAAAAAATATAAAAAAATAAGAAAAAATAAAATATAAAAAAAATAAAAAAATAAAAAAAAAAAAAAAAGAGATAGGTATAAAAAGGGTTTTATAAGAAAAAGAGGAGGATAGGAGAGAGAATAATATAAAGAGAAAAAAAAAATTTTTTAGAGGAATTAGTAAACGTTCTGTTTCATTCCTTCTGTAAACAAAGCTTCTTGCGCTCTTTGCGGGTCGAGTCCTAATGACAATTGTCAATCAGGTGACGTGCATGTCAGCTGACTAGCAGTCATCCAGGAATTCACAGAACCACAGTTACCCAAGTAATTTTTCGTTTTAGCTGGTTTACCTTTCAATAAGCCATGGTATGCGGTGACAGCTGAATATGTCCATGGTTAGGCAGGGTTAACAGTGCAAATAAATGTAAATAAAGTGAATTCTTTTTCTTCTTCTTCTTCTTCTTCTTCTTCTTCTTCTTCTTCATCTTCTTCTTCTTCTTCTTCTGATAGGAATTGGAAATTGGCCCTCATTCCCACCACGACCCGCCCGAACTACATAAATATCTGCCCACACCTAAAGAAACAAGGAACTATCAGCAGTAGCTCAGTGACGCGCCCCTAAGGGGAAAAAAAACATTGTAGTAAAAGCACTCACAGAAGAAAAGTTTAATTTATTCTTCCTCCCCTTCTTCTTTTCCTTCCTCTTCTCGATATGTCTTGGACAAGAATAAGATGAAAAACGGAGTGAGGGGTGGGGGGGGGGAAAGGGGGGGGGGGGAGGGAGTGGGGGGGGGAAAGAAGAAAGAAGAAGGAAAGGAAAAAGAGGGTTAACCGTGATATTAATCTTTGTCATTTCTGTCTGCTAAACAGTGTTTTTGCAGGTTACCGTCGGGTATCCAAACTGCTGCAGGACCACACCTGCGGTCTTTTCGATACAGCCTATGGGTCAGACACGCAGCTGCTTGGCTGCTTTGGTCAGAATCGGTGGGAAGTTCGGCTGTTTTCAGAGAGCTGGCTCTTTTGATTTGGCTCCCAAAGAACTGCTCTTTCGACTCCCGAATGGCTCTTAATTTAAGATATTTACAGCCCTATATTTTACCTTAATTTTGCAATAAATTAATGGTTTGTGTGTAAAAGAATTTTTTTTTGCATTTAGTATTTTTATGAGAAGCCTTAAAATTCTGTGAATTTATTCCATCTTCAAACTTTTCTTTTATTTGATAGGGACATTAATGAACATGTAGCAACAGAGGTAAACATGTTGGATTATCATTAGCAAGCTAGCATCAGCAGTCCCTCGGCTGGTAAAGAAAAGATACACAATACAATTAAACAACAAAAATAAACTTTCAGGTGTCACATGGTTATAATAGCCGACAAGACAACGCAATGCACTCCCCTTACCATTAACTCCTGTCTTCACTTGCAATGGAACATAGCCTTTCTTTCTGTTTTCATATATTTGTACAAACCTATACGCTCAAATATGACTGGCAGCATGGCCTCCTTAGTGGCCAGTTTTTCTTTTCTTTTTTTTAAAATATAGCCTGACTAAAACTAGACTAAAACGTTTTTTTTAAATTTCGTAGACTAACACTAAACTAAAACCTTTTTGATTTTCATCAACTAAAACTAGACTAAAACTATGAGATACAGAAATTACTAAGATGTGACTAAAACTAAAAAGCATTTCTGTCAGAAAGACTAAGACTAAGACTAAAACTTAGATAGCTGCCAAAAAAAAAAACACTGCATGGTTGAGAGAAGCAATTCAGAGAAACTTGTTGTTCAGAATATGATGCTGTTTTCTTCTTAAACTGGATTTTTACTCACGCCACATCGGTGTTTGTGTCAGGTTGGTGAAGCAGTGACCGCCGTATGTACTGTATAGATCCGCAGAGGCTCAATACGAACTTCTTCAAGCCTGACGTGCAGCCGCGTTCAACAGAACACAGCAACTTTTTTTTTTATTCAAACATAAGTGTGAGGAGAGGCATGTGTCTGCAGCCCTGGAGACCGCAGGTTACTGCTGAGTGTATGGGCGAGTGTCTCCAGGTATCTACGTATCACTCTGCCTCCTCTCCGCAATAGGACCGTGTTTTATCAGATGAGGACCATAGAGACTCATTGACAACAGAAGCACATGGCTACAAGCGTGCCTTCTGGTCCCGCCCACCGAGCCTTGGTCATTGTATGCCAGTGCTAACAGTAGTGCTACCTAGTAGCGCCTGCTATTCTACAATAAGGCTGAGTTACAGCGAATGATCCTTTCATACAGTATTAAGGTACTTAGGCCCTGATTTACAAATAATCCAAATAAAGACCACTAATTTCTTTGCCGTGCAGACAAAATATTGTGCGTTGTCTCTTTAGCGTTTGCAGGTGAGCTACAAAGATTACACAGGCAATCTGTAGATAGATAGATAGATAGATAGATAAACTTTATTGTCTGCCCCTTGGGGTGACAGAAATTCCTCTTTAACAAGGCGCAATCAAGCAGGACATGAAGAAATAACAGGCGCAAACAGCAGTATTCAAATGAGCATTTTGCGTGCACTACTGCTTTGCCATGGAAAGTTCAGAAGGGCATGTGGTAAACGCAAAATGAAATTCGCCCTGAGAAAGAGATATTAGTTGCAGACATATAATGAGGCAAATAAAAAACAGAATATAAGATAAATACAACTATAAAATAAAAGCAATGCAGCAGGTTTCCCTGTGGGTCATAAGAAGAAGCCAGTTTATAAGGACATGGATAGGGAGGCGCTGTTGAAGATCAAATCAAATCATGTCATGTTTGGGGCGGTGATTAGCTCAGTTGGTTGAGCAGCCGCCCCATGAACAGAGGCTACAGTTCCTCAGCACAGTCGACCCTGGTTTGATTCCCGGTCGAGGTCCCTTTGCTGCATGTCACTCCCCACTCTCTCTGCCCCTTTCCTGTTGCCATACACTGTCGTATAAAGGCCACTAGTGCCCCAAAAATCCTTTAAAAAAAAATCAAATCATGTTTATTTATATAGCCCTTTACAGTACCCAATGGACTTACAAAGTGCTTTACAGCAGGGGTAACAGAGAAAAAGACAACAAAATAAAACATCTTAAAAAAATGCAAAGTTAGTTCTGGAAAAATTAAGTACAAAATAGTTAAGAGCTATGAAAACCACCAAGAACAGAGAATCAGAACAGGCTACTCGGGGGGAGCGCAGGGTGTACATAAAAGAGAATAAAAAATTTTAAAGCAGAACTCAGTAACTTCAGCTTGGGGCTCCCCCTAGTGGCGTCCTTTCACTGCTGTAAAGTTCATACCCCCTACACCCCCACAGCACAGAGACGGCTTCTCTACCTGTCTTTCCTCTATTTTGATCCCTGGATATATTTCTAAGCTTTTACTAGCTTGTTGATGCTACTTTGCTGCATTGGTAGCAGCACCTCGTCTCTCTGCTCAAAGCAGAGCTCTGTCTCTCCTGCAATGGGACGTTTTATCCTCGATTTGCGGGTAAATATGCCGTGGATTATATTTTTCTCTGGTGTTGGCGGGTAGCAGGTAAGAATACAAACTTTTATTTACTTTTTGCGGACATGACAAGTGATTATTGAGCCTGAAGCAGTGATGCTTCCCGCGCCCAGGCAGCGCAAGCTATGTGAATCACTGTGGTCCAGCAAAGAGTTGGTTATGAGAGCCAGGAGCCGGTGTTTAGGTGGTGTGAAGCTAAAGAAATGTTTTCTTCGAATTAGCGCTGGTAGTCTGGTTCAAATCAGCGCTGGAAGCAGCTCGGGACCTGAGTACCATATAGCGGTTTTTGTTGTCGCAAGTTCTGCTCGGGTTGGCTCAGGCAGACTTGCCAAGAGCTGCTCGCAGGCCAGAGGCACCAGTGGGAGGGGGGGAACATCAAATCGCTCTGTAAACACTTTGTTTAGCCCCACAGGGATTTGGAAAAGCATTTATTGAGGTAAAAAAGTTACTGAGTTCTCCTCTAAAGAAATAAAGTAGTTAGAATTAAAAGCTAGATGAAAAAAATAGGTCTTTAGCTTAGATTTAAAAGAGCCCAGTTCAGTCGTGAGACAGCGAGTTCCATAATCTCGGGCCAGCAGCTGAGAACGAGCATTCGCCCCACTGTTTCAGCTTCGTCCTTGGGACTTCTAAAAGCAGTTGGTCAACAGAACGAAGGGCCCTGCTGGGATCCTGGCGGACTAGCAGGTCAGCCAGATAAGGGGGTGCCAGACCGTTAAGGGCTTTGAAATCAAACAAAAGTGATTTAAAATCAATTCGGAAGCGGACGGGCAGCCAGTGCAGGGATGATAGGACGGGGGTTATATGTTCCTGTCTGGATCCGCCCACCAGAAATGGACAAGCTGCAGGCAGGCGATGGAAGCCTGATTCAGGCCAACAAAAAGGGCGTTACAGTAGTCCAGCCTGGCACTGATGAAAACATGTACAGCCCTCTCCAGGTCTCCGACGGTTGAGAAAAGGTTTAACCTTTGAGAGGAGATGGAGTTGAAAAAAGCTAGGCGCTGATCTGTTTTTCAAACTTGAGGTCACTGTCTAATAAAACTCTGAGATTTTTTACCCAGGAGTTGGGGGAGGGAATAGTGCCGCAGTCTGGGAAAGAGTTAAGCATGGAGTGGAGTGGAATCAGTCTTGACGTCATTAAGATGCAAGAAATTCCGCGCCAGCCATGACTTCACGTCATTTAGACAGTCCAAACGTTTTGTGTATGACGGACTGTGATTTCTGGTCTGGTGCAGTGGAAGATAGATTTGTATGTCGTCGGCATAGAAATGGAAAGATAGGTTGTGCTTATCAGTGATGGACCCAAGGGGCAGCAGATACAGCAGAAAAAGGAGAGGACCGAGAACTGAGCCTTGTGGTACCGCGTGGGTGAGTGGAACATGTGAGGAGGGGGTATCACCGGTAACAACGGAGAAGCTCCTGTCAGACAAATAACTCCTGAACCATGTGAGTACAGTTCCACGGATACCAACTAAGTGTACCGGACGGGAAATAAGGACAGCATGGTCAACCGTATCAAAAGCGGCAGAGAGGTCTAAGAGGACTACCAGGGTGGGATTGCCAGCATCGACAACAGATATAATGATGTCATTATGAATTTTAAGCAGAGCAGTCTCAGTACTGTGGCGAGCTCTAAAACCAGACTGGAACTTGTTCAGAAGGGCATTTTGTTCTAGAAAAGGCTGTAATTGTTTAAGAACAAGCTTTTCTAGTACCTTTGAAAGAAATGGAAGGTGGGAGACTGGTCTAAAGTTTTGTAGCAGGAGAGGATCAAGATGTGTTTTTTTCAAAACACGGTCAAAATATGGTCCGAAATTACACACGCAGTGTACTGTCTTTGGCACAATGCCAGGTGCTGGACCTGCGTAAATGCCCCCCACCCCACACAACACTCAGTAAAAAATAGTATAAATAGTTTGTACTACGTTTGTGCTGGTTATTTTCACTGAGTTTTCTGTGGGGTGGAGGCCAACTTCATGCTGGACAGCAACCTCAGAGCAGCAGGAGTAGCAGTGTGGAGAGGAGGAAGCGGGTCTGCAGGGGAGGAGCACACAGGGGCTGATCTAAATTTAGAAATATGGTATTGGCAAAAATCAAAAGAAAATAACATGACATTTAATGTCGGCTTTAACTAGCTTACCATTATCCTACAGCTGCGGATGTTCTGATTAATCTGTCTACAATAACCAGTGTTTACCAGTGATGTTGGTTGTTATTTAATTAAATTATAAAAACTTGATGTGTTGCCTGCACACCTGATGAGAAATTATTTTGACCCAATGCTACATGTCTGTAGGCAGCACTCTTCCAGCCATCAGTGCATAAAGCTGCCAGTTAAAGGGACTAGAGGCAAGCTTAAGGCCTGGGATATACTTGCTGTTGGAGACGCGTCCGCGTACGCATCATGGCACCCACGCGTTCCCAGCGTACCTACGGCACGTAGGTCGCTCGCGTTGACGCGAGGTAACGTGCCGCATGCGCGTGGTGCAATATTGACTTGAACGCTAGAGGTGCTCGTGCGTACAAAAAGCGTGAACACGAGGTCAGAGGTAAACACAATGCCGAACACAATGGCGTCGGCGAGTAGTTTTGAAGAGCGTCACTCGGACCTGGTCCGAAACTACAGACACTTATATGATATTTCCTCCCCGTTGCACAGCGACCTCTTTTTCTTTCGCAGTAGCAAAAGTAAAATGATTGTTTCTTCTTCGAGAGCAATAACATTGTCCATTTTCCACATACACCTGGGTCGTTCACGTATGCCCCGGAAAAACAATCTGACCGGCAGACTGACCTTTTTACATTCTCATAAAGTGCTGTGTACTCCTCCTAGCGGTGGCCTCCGGTATTGAGCGTTTCGCCGCGAAGTGCTGCAGCAAGTATATTCACAGACGACGCAGACCGCTTGCGTGAACGTTTGCGTCCACAGCAAGTATATCCCAGGCCTAAGAAACGAAACTTGCGACTGCCGCGACTGGCGCTTCAGGTAACTGCAGCCCCAAGCCAAGCCGTCACGGGAGCGTGCACAAACTCAAGCTATAATGTTTACTAACCTTTTTCTTCATAGTTACACTTTTTAGTGGTCTTTCAGTTGATCTGGATCAATTGCTGACGGTAGAAGAATCCATAACTATCGCTTACAATGTTTGAATTTACCGCGACCGTCTTCTTCCTGTATCAAAACTGCGGATGTAGGTCATTTGACGTCACGTCCGCATGGCAGCGCGGGAAATTCGGACACTGAATTGCAGCGCATTTTGCAGCACACAGCCTGTTCAAGGCAATGGAGAGAAACGTGGGTGGAAACGTTATTTTTGGTATTTAGCGCTTCATCACCCATTAGCATGAAAAAAATGGACATGCATGTTTGTTTTTTTTTAAATTCCTACCTCTAGTCCCTTTAAAGACACACAACGGAACTTTCAGCAGTTTTCTCAGTGACGCGCCCCCTATCGGCGGCTAAACTAGCATCCATCTTGTTCGTACCTGTACTGTAAGCTCACTCCAGCCAGTAAAAGACAGTCTTATCTTGACTCTTGTTCTGTCCCTTCCTCTGTTTCTTTTCCTCTCTTCCTCCGGTGATGTTTCCTTGCGTTTCTTTACCGAATTCGACATGATGCGCATTCAAAACACCCGCGATGTTGATACCTGGTTTACATCCGGATGCTAGTGAGTGACGCGGTGCTGCAACCAATAGTTGGCTGCAACGTCATGGTCGCGTCCCGGATGGGAATCTTACATAGTGCTGTTTCTGAGCCCCGGGACGGCTCTGGGCACTGACAGCTCGAAAATGCGCATAATGAATGTTGGTGTGACATCAAAACGAGTCAGAAACACAGATTTTTAAGGTCTAAAAGTTACGTTGTGTGTCTTTAATACCTGCTTTTCAGACGTGCTAAATTACACACAATTTTTTGCGCCCGCTTTCCATTGCACAGTTGATAAATCACATTGCGTGTGTTAAGCTGAGTTGTTTGCATAGTCTCCTCCCAATATTTTGCATGTTCTGGCAGAAACGCCCAGATTACATATTCATGTACAGCCGACACGCAAAATTGATAGCGGGGCTATTTTGCCCATTAACAGGCGGAAACCTCCTTTTGCCCTATGCTTTGTAAATCAGCTCCGGCGGATTAGTGCGTGTATAATGAAGATAGTATTCATTTTAGCATGTGCAAGCCTTTCGTATTCAGGGCCTTAGAGTCTGACTAAAAAGGGACCAAAAGTTGCTGGGAGCTTCATGTAACTGGTACTTTAAAACAATTACACAATAAAACAAGCAAAAATGTATTTATTCAAATTTTTAAAGATTTATTAAGCAACATACCAAAAATGTCTAAGCCTAGTAGGTTATTTCTGCTTTTTAACTAAGATTCAGTGATAATTCCAATTAACTGAAAGCTTTGCATCTGTTCAACAATATTTTTTTGACTGTAATATTCAGATTGACTGAGCTGGATTAATTAACATTGATTAGATTGACAATATTGTGAATGCAGTATCATCAGACATGCAACAGTTATATAAATTATACTCTCTTGAGGTTTATCTCTTTAATTTTTCAGATAATTTCATCTTGTGCCAACAATAATTTTTTTTCTAAATTATTTATTTATTCAGTCTGTTTTTCATCTTCTTCCTTCCATTCTAAGAATTTCTATTCCTCGTGTTCTGATGATGAATCTCAGATGATTTCTCCTTTATCAGTGAGCTTTCTTATGTGCATTCACTTGGGAGAAGAAACAATTTTTGCCGTGTACAGAAATAATTGAATTGAAAATATATAATGAAACATGATGACCTGAAACATATTTTACTTTATATACAGTATATATATATATATATATATACATATGACATGAACAGAATTGTAATAGAATACATTTCAAGAACAGGCAAAAAGCGAAGTCAAAGTCAGCTGAAAATCAACATAAAAGACTTCAGTGTTTGCTGATCTGGCCTGAACACTGGTTTCAGTGTCAATGCAACAGCAAGCAGATTTGCCATATAAAATACTGTACTGTTGCTTAGCACTTGCATAAAATGTGGAGACCCTTATTTGTGCA
This sequence comes from Atherinomorus stipes, assembly GCA_023101725.1. Classification (NCBI taxonomy): domain Eukaryota; kingdom Metazoa; phylum Chordata; class Actinopteri; order Atheriniformes; family Atherinidae; genus Atherinomorus; species Atherinomorus stipes. The sequence goes on from JALJCO010004872.1 coordinate 853,714, forward strand.
CTGAGTTTCACCATTTTCAGAGAAGTGTCACAAAAAGGGCAACAAAACGTCTCCCTATACATTAACTTTTAATAATAAATACTCATTGTGACAAAATAATTATGACTTAAAATGAGTGAAATAGGTTGTGAAATTATTTTTAATCTTCAATTTAGACAGTTGCATTTCTCACTGGAGACACTTCAATAGCAACAGTAACAAGATATACTTTAATGCATGAGTGGCCCTATTCTCCAAATGGAATATAAAGTGGATCAACGCCTGAACACACCATTTACTGATAGTCAAAACAGTCACGCCTACCAGTACCTGGACATTTACGGGTCACCTCTTGATTAGCTTCCATCATCATTAAAGATTCCTTTATCTGAAATATCATTTCAAATCTTTGACAATGCTTGAGCCAGTTTTCAACATGTTATTAGGTGAGCTGTCAAAACAGAAACAAACTATTTTCATGGTTTTTCTAAGGCAAATGTCCTTGCAAGTCATGTTTTGAAGCCGAAATAACTGGGTGAGAGAATGAAGGACTGCACGAGTCATTATTTTTGAGCTGCTGGATCACAGCCTAGATATTTTGAATTGGTGCCGAATAGGAGATTAAGACAAAACCTATCAAGCTCTTGTCATTTCACAACTTTCTATGAAATTCTGCACTGTGTTGAATGATGATTAACTTTCACTGTCAGACTGGGCACAACGAGCACCTCTCTGCAACAGATGCTGCTGGCAACAGTTTAAGAGTCCAACATCATTTGTTCAAGCAGCTTACAAGATCTGACAACTGCAAATTCCTAAAGCACAGTCCTGAGTCACAAGTGTGGCAGTCGTTAACCGCACCCCACAGCATTTAGCACTCATGGAAAAGTTCTGCCATGTTTGCAACTCCCTGCATTTAGCCACATACCTCCCGCCATATGACGGAGGCCATTTGCTGATCGCCTGAGGGCTTTTCAAGGAATGCAGCACCAGCCAGAACTAACACATGTAGTCAGGAAAAGCAGGGTCAGATCCGTTAATGATTGACCCACTTTGCAGGACGTGATGTAGAATTGGCCCTGTTGCCCTCGTGCTCTACTGTTTTTCAATACAACATTCATCTGGCTTAACGGCTGAAGGAATTCACCAGGAGTGTGGGTGAAATATTTGTGAGAAACGGTGCATAATTTTTCCACATCACATTATCACTAAAAGGTGAAGGCTACCAAATACTGCATTACATTCAGTGAATGAAATATTTCAGTAATAGTTCATAATCATAAAAATAACTCTTAAAGATCTGTTTTGCAGGAGAAGCCTTACCATTTTTATTCTTTTACATTTATTGTGGCAAAATTTTGCTCGAAGGGCCCATTTAGTGCCTGCAATACCTACATTTTATGTTGTACTGATTTAAAGAGCACTGCAGAAATCATTTTTTAAAAGCAATAGAAAGTCTTATGTGGGAACTATACATATACTGATGCTGGGCAAGCAACCATTTAAAAAAAGAAAGAAGAAAGTCAAAGCTCTAAATTCTATATAAATAATAATCTATATAGTGCCGTGCTCCTATTTTCAAGACATATATTCACTCAAGTGAAAGGCTCCAACACTAAACAAATGAGACACAAACTAAATATGATTACGATGTAGCTTCTTCCACCTATCACACTGAATTACATCTCTCATGCCTGTGCTCAAGCTTCTAGATGTCTTAAATCCAAGTTTCTTTCCATCAAAGTTGCAGATCCATTGCGCTACTCATGAATGATGGACAATGTTTACCATGGTCATGATAAACTATTTCCTCATAAACGATTTTGTCACGGCCTTCTGCTGGCTGTCATGTGGGATTCCGCCTGCAGACTAAAACAACCATAATTCACTGGGTGTATTTACCTCCTCAGAGGACAGAAGCTTGACAGATGATAAATGGCCGGTGCTGACAATCATCAACACATACCGCCCTGTGTTTGCCTTGAGTATAAGTGGTGCCAAGACATGGAAATAAGACTTTGACATATCACACATGTGGAGATAGAGAGGTAAAGAGAGGAAGAATAAGAAAAGAGGAAGAAAAGGAGTTAGGGAGCCTCCACATTATAAGCAACTGGTTGGAACCTTTGATATGTATATTGAGCATGTTTGTTTCTCTGTCTTCATGTGGGTTAACCGAGTAATATTATCCAACTGTGAATGGATTGATGCTGTACATGCAAACCCAGCAGGGTAGCTATCCTGCTGCAAACTGATGATCTATGTTTTTCTCCCTCTTGCTTCTGTGAATCATTGCCTTCTAACATGTGGTCATGAGTGCAAAGATAGCAGCCGGTAATGAATGTTTGTGTCTTTACAACATATCTATGTATACAGACATTTTTAGCAAACCTTATTACATGTGAAATAGTCACCCAATTTGCAGAGGCTTTACAGTTTTTATGCTTTGTGTGTGTGCCCGTTGACAGTGTAGATGCAGCAGTCCTGCCTGTGTGCTAAAGGGAGAGACTGTTTTGCAACTGAGACCAATCTACAAATGCAAACAAGAGCATCACAGTGTGCCCAATCTAGACCACACACAGTACTGATTCTATGATGATTTTGCTATGTTTCCTCACAGGAGAACTGACATGGTTAATTAAAAACAGAATCAGTACAAATGCAACTTTCTAAAATATGCTATTGATTTGCAAAGCTCACATAAAGTTATCAACAAAGGAAAAACTAAATAGTTGAAATGTGTTGTGAATGCTGCGGAAGCTCCCTTTTTAAAAAACAAACAAATGATTATTTTACAAAAGACTTTGATGTCGTTACAAAAGCCCTTTAGTGTTTAAAAGCTGTGTTTTGCGGGTTGATAAAAGGGCTGTAGAAGATCTTTCTTTCATGGCAGTAGGCGTTTTTGTGTTAAAAGGTTATCTAATACAGACTCAATATAAAAACAAAGTGATGTTTGATAGTTATTAGGTTTTTTTTTCAAAGTTTTACTTTTGCTTTATATAAATATGTATCAATACAAAAGGCTATGCAATAATTGTTGCCACATCCCAGCCATGAAGTGACAGTTTATTTGCAAAATATTGTATCAGCATACAACCAAGGCAACCAGCAAAATAAATCTAAGGTAGTGCTGATTGTGACCAAATGTTTTTGTTTCTGACTGATCATGACTCAGAGCTATGTGAAAAACCTGTTGCATTATGTTGCTCTTAAACCTGTTTCATGAACAGAAAACAACTGAATGCAAGTCAAGTTTGTTGGTCTTGTGTTTCATATCATTAAAGGATAACTTTCTTTTTTTCCAACCTGGACCTTATTTCTAGGAGTGTATATGTACATTTACTCACTGGTAAAATTTCTGTATCACTTTGACTCTTTCGGAAGATATTTTGTTGCGTCATCTTTCAGAGTACATCCATAAAATGGGAGACGGGGCAGCCTCTTTATAAGGCATTATATGCAGCAAAAACTCCTTCATTTCACCAATACTGTAAGTAGAATGAAAAAAACAAACGATTACAGTATTGTCCTGTGAGTTCCAAGTTAACTTTCCATTTGTTATGGGGGGGGGGTTCTCTGCACTTAACAGGCCGTGCGCAACCCAACGTGCAAGCGCCACAGTACAGCTGAGAGAGCAGCTCGCTAAACAATCCGCAAAAATCTGAACTCACAGGACAACAGTACCAGTTTATTTGTTCAGTATACTTAAAGCATTGATGAAATCAAGGAGTGTTGCTGCATATAATGCCTTATATACTGTAGAGGCTGCCCCGTCTCTCCCATTATATGGATGTACGCCAAAGGGTGACTCAATGTAATATCTTCCGAAGGAGTCAAAGTGACACAGAAATTTTACCAGTGAGTAAATGCATGTATAAACTCCTAGAAATAAGGTCCAGGTTAAAAAAAAAAGAAAGTTATCCTTTAAGCAACTCATGTATTGGATTTGGTCTTTCATCAGTTCCCAGAGTCAGAACCATACATGGAGAAGCAGCGTTCAGCGTCTGTGCTCCACATATCTGGAACAAACTCCCAGGAAGCCTCAGATCAGCTGAAACACTCAGTTCATTTAAATCCAGTTTAAAGAGCCGCCTGTTCTCAGCTGCATTTTAATAGTTTTTTTTTTTTTTTTTTTAGTTTAAATCTGCATACCCTCTTCTAAGACTCCTTCCATGATCTTTTGTTTTAATTTCAAATCATGCTTTTATTCTTTTACTTCTTAATGCTTTTTTTCTGCACCCCGCTTTATGCTTTTAATGTTTTAGAACACTTTGAATTGTCATGTACATGAAATGTGCTATACTGTACAAATAAATTTGCCTTGGTTTTACATAAAGTAACATAGAAGCAAAATCATACTAAAACATAATCAAAAGGGTGAACAAAAATCATAATAAAATCCTTACAAAATCCTACAAAATTAATAAATCAAAATTGTTCAAAACCGGCAGCAATCTAAACAAATTAAAAGATACTGGGCTAATTTTAATGGATTTTTAATAGAAGCGCAATAATTGTTTAAACTCTGACAAACTGACCACTTTGTAATTATACTATGCTTCATGTTGACATAGATGACTAACAAAAAGAAAACCTGAGCTACAAATAAGCAATTTCAGCTACCACAACGAGCTGGTTCACATTTTTAGATCAATGCTTTTTTGCTTCTTTTTTTCCACAATGGAAAATTCTCCGAAGCCAAATAGAAAAGGAATTGCTTCAGTTCTTTTTCATTGACTTCCAGCAGAAAACAATCATGATTTAATCCTGAACTGAACAGTGTTCACTTCTTCAGTGAGTTGACAATGTATTTTACTGCATCCACAAAACAGTCCGGTGCGAATTAATAAGAGAAATGCAAAATGAGATCTTTCTCACATATCAGCACAGTTGGTCCGTCTCAGACTGAACAAACACAGCTGCGTGAATGAAGTCAATGATTTTGCAATTCTGTGTCTGGAACAAAGGGATTTGCTACTTGGCCAGTTGCAGATTGTCCGACCAGGTCATCCACAGGCCAATACCACCCATTAGGATCAACAACTTTTTTCCAGCAGTAAAATGGATGATCATCAACTGCTCCAACTGGGAGGTAGACAAAAATGTATGAGAATGCTGTGCCTAAAGCATCAGATTTTCCCTAAAAAAAAAAAAAAAACCCAAAACAAACCTGTTTTTATTGTAATTTGTGCTGCTTTTCATATTCATGTAAAAAAAGCTTTAAACACGTTATAACAATCTCACGGTGGTTCTTTTAGATACACATACTTGATGCAAAAGAAGTACCTTTAAGCAATACTTAACTTTTGACACATCTCTTAAATGCTTTTCTGTTTGTTTCCTTATGCTGTTTCTCTTTGCAAACATAAAAACATGTTATTTTCACCACCAGCAAACATGGATGTGTTGCAAGTTTCCAACCCTCCACCACATGAAAAAAAGGATAATTCTAAATTACAAAGCCTTTTATCCAAGGAAAGCACACCTCTGACCACGCTATTAATTACCAGCAAGCCTTTGATCTCCTTCTAACAAGCAACTGATCAATTTTGAAAGTCTTGAATAGATGTAAAAAAACAACACAGTGAAGACATTTTATGGATTTATGTCTTCACCATCTTCCTCAGATTTAGCCATCTCATCACAGCGGCTGCTCTGCTCAGCGTTGCATTAATAGATTTACATTTGTGAAAAGAGCAAACCCAGGCAATGTTGTCTGGTGATGTTATTCACCATGAAGGATTGACCAGTGTGGCACGGCATGACATGCAGCACAAACTAGTCCTCATGTATTCTGTAAGAGCTCCCATTGTGTCACACACTGCTTCTTTTCTCATAACCCCTGGTCCAAAATTGTGATATGCTTTATTGACACTTTTTGTCTGCAGGATTATTAATGTGAAATGGTGCATTTGAGGTCAAACTATGATCATTTTCTAAACTTAATTAACTATTTTTTTGTCTCTGGACTCCACAAGAGAAAAAGTAAAACTTGAAAGCCAAAAGTTTCACATAGAAACTAAAAAGGACTGTGATTGTCTTCGCTGAGCAGAAAATGAGCAGAAAAACAACACAAAAGTTGAGTGTTTCTGATTTTCATGTGTGGACACGAATTCAAAATGCAGCGACGGCATCAAATTCTGGCATTGCCTTCAATGCCAAAGGACACCTTGTGCATATCTCAAAGATGTAACCGACTTTGACAAAAATGGCAGTATTTGTCTATTTGAGTGAGAAACGGGTCGACAGCAAAGCCATTTAAAATGCCTTTGTTCTTTCCTTCTTCCCCTGCGTGGTACAAATGATCTATTTGTCAAAGAATTAGGAGATTAGTCATGTCAGACCTTGCTTTCTTTGTGGGCTATCTGTGAATTGCACTCTGTGAAGGACGTTTCCGCCAGCCAGCAATGAAAAGATGTTTGTATGTATTCCCATACATACACTTTGCTAGCTGGGTACACATGGGGAGCTCACAGCTGCTCTGTAGTCCAAATTCTGCTAGTAATCATTACAACAGATCTCAAACCTTATAGCAAACATTCAGGATTATGCATGAGAATGTATTCAGTGTTTATTTAAGTCTACAAATACAGTTATCAATTCTGGATATTTTAATGTCAAGACTTGAACAAAAAAAAAAGCAATTGACTCTTAAAGCTGAACTTTTCCACCAAATGAAACATAATCTATCCCTTTAAACAGTTTGATCGAGTGAAAGTGAACAGCGTTACATGTGACGGCACTTCTACAGAAAGTAAGTGATGCATCTCATATCCAAATAGTTTGAGAAAGGCTCCACGGATTTAGATCTCTCTCCAGATACAGTGTATTTGATTTGTTCAATTTCACCCCTGTGAAAATCCAAAGAACAGACCATTTTCAGAATGTCAATGTTGTGTATCATAGTCATCATAATGCAGACATAGCCTGCTTCAAGACTCTAAGGTCTCCTCAGAGTCCTGCTCACATGGCGAAACGTATGATTCCCAGAGATATCTGGTATATTGGATTTACCCAGCAGATGAAGCTATTTGTGACCAATATGTCAATTTTTCCAGTGTGTGAGGCTGTGCAAAGGGCCATAGAAAGCAGGTTCCGACATCTCTCGGCCTAGTAGACACGTGTTCTGCTGACCAGCAAAAGCTTCAAATCGAGATATGGAAAGATTACTGTGTGGCAATTTATTAACATCTTTTCCAGCTGACAGAGTGAGTTCAGGACCAGGTGCACATTTGGGGCAAACTTAAGCTTGGTTCTGCTCCCTGTCATCAGAATTGCACCTAAACTCAGCACAATATTTTAAATAATATGCTAATTCAGATTATTATGCATGAGATACAATTCAAAAAGACTTCCTAATGAACTGAAATACTCTCTATTAACACTGAGCCGAGATAGCAGCTCAGTGTTATTTACCAAAATTAATTTTGGTCAGGAAAGATACGAAAGGCACACAAGACTTCATTAAGCTATTAGAAAATTAATCTAAGAGAAGTGTTTTTAAAAAAAGAGAAGGGGGGAAAAAAAGGAAAAGAAACAGACAAAAATAGCAGCCTCCAGATATGTCACCCAAACGATAACATTTCCAGATCGATCAGTTCTGGCAGCAGCCCAGCACTCAGTGAGCGTATCTACTGTTCACAAGGCATTTCTCCTCAGACTGATGTATATAGAAGCAGACAGGCAGATGCAGCCATTCTTGGCTCCTCTGTGTCAGTCTCTGTTCCTTAAAAAAAAGGCTTATTGCTTTATAAATTGCATTAGCTGCATGACACAGATGCTAGCATCCCACTGTTTTGTTTGTTTCTTCTTCTTCTTTTTTAATACAAAGCCTCATTAAAGTTACTTTTGGGTCAAAAGCCAAAAGGTTACACCTGCTCTTTTGTCATAGTCCAGCTCCCTGCAAATGCTTTTTTTCTTCTTTTTTTTTACAGATCTCGTATTTACCCTTAATCTAAACACACCATTATCTCTTTCAATGAGTTCCAGTGTATTCCACTGTTTAGCATAGTCACATAAACATGTTTTATTCAAATGTTGAGCAATGAGAGCACCGGAGGAAACCATATTCCCCTTACTGCCAGCAGGCAGGCACGTCATAGACAGATCTTGTCTTGCTGACTAAATTGTGCCTTTTTTTCTGAAAATTGGCAAGCTCTGGCTCACTAGAGGCACACTATGCTGTTGTCAATAACAACGACTGCCTGTGGCTTATTTATTTTCTTATCTACTTTAATCAGTCTGTGTTGACAGTGACATCTGCGCTCAGCAATATCCAAATGCTAGCAGTTAAGATCTGTGTACATATTTGTGTTGTTCCAGGTCATATGGCTATAATGTATAATCTGGCAGTTATGTCTGAAGACATGATTGACCATCTAATTTGGGGTATTGTCAGATGCTCTGCACATTAAGAAAATGCGGTTTTATGGATCTGGCTTGACCCATTAAAACATGAATTACAAGATGAGCATGATGTCAAAAAGCTCTCAAAGCTTCAAATGGATTATTTGTTTCTTTTTTCCTTTCTTTTTTAAAATCTTTTTCTTTGCTTGGTGGAAGTTTCTGGCATTTATTTGCTATTCCCAAACCAATAAAACGGACCTTACAACAAAATGAATGAACTCAGCCTTATTGAATCTCGAAGTGGGACTTACTAAATTGAATAAAACCGTTGAGGGGTATTATTTCTTGTAAAACACTGAAGGATAAAAGGCTTTTCACTCTAGATTTATATTTGACGAATGACTGAAAGTTCAAGAGAAAGACTGTGGCCTTTTGCCCTCTAGTCTCTAACTGAACAGATAGCTGGTGCTTCTGGACAGCTGTATGATTGACTGCATCTCCACTGAGGAGCACATTTTTCCACTTTTCTGCCCGGCTCAACAGCCGGGTATGCCGAGAGGCGTTCGCCTGTCTGGAGAGGCGACGCTGGACTTGTGGGCAAATCTATGTGTGTCTGTGTGTGCACGTCCTGTTTCTGTGTAGCATACGTGTATCACCCATGTCTACCTCTCTCACTCGCTGAAACATATCCGTCCAAATTTGACAGCATGAGGGCAGACAGCCATGCTGCTGAATTCTGATCATTTAAATGCTCTGAGGCCCGACTGAATAACAGCAGTGAAAAAAAAAAGAAGAAAGACACATAGAGAGAAAAATTGAGAGCAGCCCTTCACATGCCTCCATATCACATGAGGGACTGCCTGCCACTTTTCGACGAAAAATAATGCTCAATTGTCAATCTTCCAAAAACTAGTAAGATAGCCGCCAGTCCCATGGAGACCTGTTGAGGTGTATGCTTTGTTTCATCTGGGGCATGTCTCAGAGGAGATCAGAACTGTTGTATTTACGAATTGTTTCCAAAATATAGGGTAAAAAAAGGAACATTGGACACAACTCTTGAGCTGTCAAGCCATTATGCCTCAGATCAGCAAGCAAAATATTTTGACTTATCTAACTCTAATGTCAGAACCGCACCTGAAACTTCACAAAAAGCTGACGATTAAAGTCCTGTGTACCCTTTACTTTGCATAAAGCACAGTTTAAACCACTATTCAATTGCACAATTATCCCAGAACCTTTTAAAAAAATTAAGATTTATCACTGCCCTGATTACTGAAATTACTGTCCAATGATAAATTGAATAGCACGTGGTTATGTACACAAAGGCACTGCACTCCTCCAGAAAAAGCTATTCTCTGTAGTCCATAGCACCAACTATAAAGGTGTCAAGTGATTTATCTATGCGGCAAATAAAGAAAAAACATACCCAGCAGCTTGAGGCCGAGGTCTGCATATCTGTCCGCACAAACATTTCCATGTCACTTTGTAATACACCTCCCATTACAGCTTCACAATGCACAGCACGGAGCAAGTAAAAGATCCTTCCTTGTATAGTGGTGGGAAATATAACTTTGCCACCAGAAATATATTTCTTTTTCAAGCAAAGTTAACAACTAATGACAAGGCTCTCACAAGTCCAGAGCAGCCAACCGTGCCTGCAGCCTACAGCAACTGTGTTGAAAGAGATTCTGTCCTAAGCATCCCATGGGCCAGCTTAAATGAGGAGGTTTATATCAGGGTATCTCGCAGAGAGACGAAATGTTTTGCAAATTATTCACAGGGATTATAAATCACAGTGGTGTCAGAGTTTCCAATGATGGGAAAGGATGCATCCTCATTCCTTAATACAAATTACATGGAAAACAACAGCTGCAGCAATAAAATGCTCTGCCATAAAAAAAGGGGGTGGGGGGGTTTGAATAAATGTACAAAAAAAGAAGAGCCAGGGCTCATCATTAAACATGTCTGTGCTATCTCAATGTCATCTCCATGCCTGTTGTCATAGCTGCTTGTTTAATCTGGCCTATTTCGTTTATCTCATTCATGCCTGTACGTTCACCTTCATAGATGTGAAGGTGCTTGGTTTTACTGCTTGTCTTTTCTCTGAGCCATCTTTGAAGCTCTCACAAAAGAGTCTTTGACTTACTTTTTAAAAGTGGTTTTCAATTTAATGTCATCATTTTTTCTAAATCTTGATATTGCTCGTTCTGTTGCTGAGCTTCTTAATAAAACATGCAGCTGTTGTAAAGAGATTTGTTTTAAAACTGATTTCACCCACGGTACACTGCAAAATTGACTGTACAGTTTCAGCTTATAAGACCTAAACCTTAATATTTGTTGTCTCCTTAAAGACCTCGTAAATAAATCCTGAAAAACATTCATGAGCTTGAACCTATAACTTTATTTAGAAGTTATACATTTTTGCCCTCAATTTTTTTCCTTTTTCAGTCATCCAAACTGTCTGTCATCACACCAAGCTTAACAGATAAAAGCCCATAAAATGTTGGTCTTGGTCTGTTAGCCACATGAATGTATATATACAGAAAAAGACTGAATTGCTGCTGGTCCTGTTACATTGTCTTAATTTGTGGTGTTTCCACAAGCTCACTTGTATATTAAAGACAAAGCTGACTTTGAATTTCTTGTTGTGTAATGTGACTTGGCATCGAAATCAGCAGGATTTGCTAATCCATTTTGCAGTAAAGATAACAATAACATAATTTGCTGAGGGCAACAGGGGCACAGAGGGGCGGCACAGTTAATGAACTTCTTCCACTGCCTGTTTTACTTTGAATTACCATGAATTTCAAACTGTGTGCAACACAACCAGAGAACAAGACCATGCACTGCTGTTTCATTCATCTTAACCAGTGAGGCACAGGATGAACCAGCTTTTTAGTTTATTCATTTTTTCTTTTCTTTCTTTTTTTTTGCAGTGGCTTGAATATCTGCCATAATGTTTAAATATGGGGATGGTTTCCAACAGCATGGTACTGATGTACACTAAAGTATGTTGTCCTCAAACCAATGTTGCCTTTCCAAAAATGAAAAATGTATTGTCAGAGAAAAGTTGATCTAAGACATACTTAAAGAACAGCGGGGGCTTTGAGAAGCCGTGTAGGGAATTGGTTTGCTCTTATTATCACAATCAGAAATACTTTATTGATCACTGAGAGGAAACTGTGTTATGTTACAGTGTAAAGAGATGGCATCTATAAAGTGAAAATTAGATAATAAATAAGTGTACTTCACTCATCAAATCAGAGAGCACGTTTACATGGAGACTTTTTTTCCTTTTTAGAATGAATTCATTCCGATCTGGCTTGTACATGCGCCAACATTTATTCAGAATAATCCTGTCTGACATGCGCAGAATTATGTAAATCATGTTAGTTATTAAATAGGTCTACAAACTGATCGTCACAGTTGTGGTTTCTGCAGGACTTTAATCAAGCAGCAGCTGATACTCATGAGCTCCTACTGCAGACAACCAAGAGAGAAAGGCGTAGAGACAGAGTTTGAACTAAAAACAAACTTTCTGTCACTATCCAGGGAATTATGTTGTTCACCGCCATTTGTCAAAGTGAGGAAACGTCACTCGTTGCACGTTGACGTGTCTTCGAAGCATGTGCTGTTAGAATGCAACCTCACAACTTTCCGATTCAACCTTTACAAGATACCATGATCGATTTGGGGAAAGGGATATTCTGCCCCTGTGAAACCGAATGAAAATTCATTCGGTTCGGCACCTTTCATTCGGAAAAGGTGTTCATATGAATCATTTTCATTCCGAAAGAGCTTTTAAACCGAAAGTAATCGGTATATTTGGGTCCATGTAAACGCAGCCAGTGATGTGACTCTACAAATTGGTTGGATTACCTTATACAGAGATAAGGATAAGTTGCCAGTCTAATAAAGAATTAAACAGGCAATTAATCACTGCCATCAGGACTGCATGTCTTTGGAATATGACCAAAACTCAGATTTCTAAATTATGTAAATCCAAAGCCTTCAATTGTTTCACTGGAGTCTTAATACTATGACTTTGTTTCAAAAGGATAAATCACATCATCTAATCTGAAGGTGGTGCAGATATTTTCCCCTGTAACAGCTAACTGGCAAATAAATTAGTGATGAGGAATGATGATTTTCAGCAGTCATTCCTTCCCTAGGCAATTGTCACTGTCCCCCACCCCAACCCATTATTTTATTGCACTTTGTCATTATGCAAGACAGCAGTTGAGCTGGTTAACTACATTGAGGCTGGGTGAGAACATGTGGTGACTCTGGCTAATGAAGGTGAAACACACTGACATTCTGTTTCCACATTTGCCTCCCCCTTTCCCCTCTCCGCTTTCCTCTGTGGGTTCACAGTGACCTGATCCTCCCTGTGCATCTGTGACTGCTCCAAAAACAGGCTCATATACACACACTTATGGTTTATAAAGTATGCTTAAGGGAGAGGCTACATTTTCCTCCAGCATCACAAAATCATTTATAGCTGAATTACAAGACAAATTCTTTAACTATTAATGATGTTCTCTTAAACTTGGGAAGCTGGAAACTGGACTGGCTTGCTTGTCCCAATCCAAAAGGCTACAAAAAAAAAAATAGAAAATCCAGTCTAGCAAACTTGGAAGCTATGAAAGGCAAGGAGAGAGACTAACAATGTGAATACAATAAAAAAAAAAAAGATAATGAATAGAAATAAATAGATAAATAAATAAAATGAAACAGGTTTCCTTTCGTTCAGATGTTACCACTGCATTGTTAATGTATTATGGAGAGAGGTTGTGCTACATCAGGTGAGCATAGTGGTTCTGTTCCAGGACAGAGAGAATATGAAAAACTTAGATATTACAGTACATAGGCAATTGTAAATTACCCAGGAACAACCTGGGACAGATTTCAGAGATAGGCTGACCAATCTGCAATAAGATTTTGAAATACATCTAGCAGAGCACGTTTTACTTTGTTATTTTCACCTTTAAAATCCTTACAATTATAGATTTTAAAAAAACAACAACAACAACAACAACAATAATAACAATAATAATAATAATAATAATAAAATACTTTACTAATCCTGATTAGGAAAATCATTCTCCGTCCAAGCCCTGTGGCATTACCACGAGGCTACCTCCCCCCCAATTTTTTTTGACCTTTTTCAGGTTATCCCATTGAAACACATTGGTGCTTTCACACCAGGATAATCTGGGGACTGGGCCCAATTTTTCGGGGTTTTCAGGAAAATTTTGCACCCTTCTTTGCTTTGGTTCACGTTTAAACTGCATTAACTGAAATGGACCAAACTGCCTGGTTAAACCACAGTAGTTACAACACCTGCTCACTAGGGGCCGATGCTTCCCAATACAACCACCGATCAATGATGAAAAAGCAGGAAGAAGGAAAAATGGACTCCGTGATTAAAGTGGAAATCTTTCTGCTTCTTATCATTAGGCCACTCCATCTCTGTCTACACATTTTCCTGTTGTTTTTTGTTGTTGTTTTGACCTCGGCTTCTTCAAACACGCACTGTTTGCTTTGTTTTCCTTCGACCCAAACGATAATCTATCCCACTTCCTTCTATTTCTTCTTCTTCTGCTTTATTGCGGTTGACAAATGTCACTCCCATTAGGTGCACTGGATAGTCCGATAGTCCGTTTGCAAGTGAACCGAGACCTCTGGCTTTCAGGCAGATCAGAATCCACTTCTTTGGTGAGCAGCAGAGTTTGGTTGGTGTTCAGACTGCACCAAACGAAGTGGACAATCTGTGGAATCAGACCATTTAAAAGAGCCCTATCATGCAAAAATGGACTTTTAAGAGCTTTTCAGCATATTACTGTGTTATTTCCTAGCACTGCAGCCTCACAGTAAGAAGGTTGCTAGTTCAAGTCCTGGCTGGGGATTCAAACAACTCCAGCAGTGATTTTTCTGTGTGGAGTTTGCATTTTATCCCCATGTATATGTGGGTTCTCTCTGGGTGCTCCAGCTTTCTTCCACCGTCTAAAGACATGCATCTTACAGTAGGTTAACTGATCGCTCTAAATTGTCCATAGGTATAAATGTGAGCATGCGTGGTTGTTTCTCTGTGTTGGCCCTGCAACAGACTGGCGACCTGTCCAGGGTGTACCCTGCCGCTCGCCTGATAATAGCTGGGATAGACTCCAGCAACCCCTCGACCCCGAACTGGATAAGCGTCACAGAGAATGAATGACCGTATTGTTGCAAAAGGTGGCCATACAAATTATTGATTTGCAAGATTTATCAAACTTTTCACAACACTATTTCTGTATTTTGGCTGAATTTTGCTATGTGATGTTCATTTGAGGTGGAATTTAGGAGCTGACAAGGACAAGATGATTTTCAGCATGTCCTGTTCTGCAAAATCCTTGGAAAGAATATGTTTTGGCTTTTTTTTTTTCACATGAATCTGCCACAACTATTCAGAGAAACATAAAACAAACAAACAAAAAAATATGTATAAAAAAAGAAAGTGAGAAAAAGGACTTCTTAGTTTAAAAACTTTTTAATAGTCTCTTAAACACATGACACTTTCATATTAGGAAAAAGGATGCAGAGAAAAGGTTATGTGCCAAGTACACTGAAACACTGCAGTAGGCTTTTAAGTGTGACTTTCCTTTAATCCACGATGAGCAGTTTAAATTTTCCAGCATGGAGTTGTTTGAGCTCCTTGCCACCTGCTTGCACTGTTACAAGATAATTTTCCTAATCCCTACTAATACTTTCACTTGCAAACATTTTTTTAGAGAGAGAAATTTGCCCACCGCATGAGTGTTCTAATATTAATTGACTGCCGTCAACTTTTTCTAATTGATGTAATGGATTCTCTAGTTTGACTGTGAGAAGACTTGTGATAATGTGCATGATATTGTAAAAGACGGGGAATTAAGCATGAAACACATGACCCCAATTAGCGCTTATCTTCGAACACTGCTGTCCTGTGAGGCAAATTTAAGACGATCACCGTCAGTTAGCATGACAAAACTTTGGAAATGACACCGTCTTCTGCCCATCACTCTGTAAACTTTATCTTTGAGAGATTAGACTTTTTATTTAAAAAGTCATTTTTGTATGCAGAGAAACACTGTGTTACTTGAAAAGTATAAGTCAGCGTTTCCTTTTTTCTAGGTTGTGGATTAATAACACTGAGTTGCTACTGAGGGTGTTAATTAGATGCAAAGGTGAAAATCTAAGATGCTGGGAACCAAACAAACCAATATATATTCATGAAGTTAATTACAGGATGTGCTAAAATGATACCTTTTCATTATCTTGTCCATTGTCAACTAGCAACTACCACTGAGAGGTGTCAGATTACGAGTCATTGCCAGTTATGTAGGAATTATGAATCAATACTTTTTCCTATGTTGGCAGATTTGTGATGCAGTTGAACCGTTATGCTTTACAATTATAGTAAATTGTTTTGATCCTGCTGTCAGAGTGTATTTACTTACTGTGCATTAGCTTTAGTGCAAATGAGCATTGAACGTTAAAAGATAAAATGAGGATTGGGGACAGCTGGGGAGTAAAGGTGAGCACACAACACATTGTAACTCAGTCAGCTGTGGAGAGTTTTTCACTGGCTATCAAACCACAAGGTAGTCAGACCATTAAACTGGGTACAAGCAGTAGGCAGACGGCACTTTTTATTGGTAAAATCTGGCTGAAAATAATCAAAACAATGCAGTTTGGAAAATTTTGCAAAACACAGTTGCAGTTTCCAGGCCACAGGTATGTGAGTCATTGTAGATGCTGATTTTTTACCACACTAAACATGTTTAATCAAATCTTATCATGTATCTTTTAGTCTTATCTGTCTAGTGAATAAATTTCAGCACACAGGGGGAATCAATTAAAATGCTGCTCTTTCCCCTTTTTATAATTATTTTTTTTTTCTTTTGCAATTTCTGATTTGTTGCAGATGTTAAAATAAGCTGTTAATCAAATATGTTCAGAAGGGAGGCTGGAATCTTAAGTAAATAAGACACACTGATTGCTCCCTGATTTACTATTGTGTTTCATAATTGGTGTTGTTATATCACTTTCAACCAACAAGTGGCTTGTAAACCTGCCCATGCCCAGAATCATGAACAAGAGGCAGCATTTCAGAGCTGTATAATCACCTCTCTTATTATTCAGAGTGGTGTACCCACTGTTGATTAATGCCTCTAGGCAAATATGTACAGACAGTCCAGTTGATCTGCAGTGTTGCTTTAATCAAACGGACCTTTGTTTGGTTCGAACATCTATTTGAGACTGTCCTCCCCCAAAAAAACATAACCATGTGATGCAAGCAGATAGTAGCATATATGTCAGAAGAATATGTAATCTAGTGGTTGTGAGAGGAAAAACGATGCTTGTGATGGCAATGGTTGCATCGTGAAAAGAATGTATGTCAGCAACAATGGTCATTTTCCAACCTTAACAAAGTAGTTATCTTTTCTGATGCTACAGCCTAAAGCTAACCAGGAAATGACCAAGTTTGGTTTTGGTGTATTTTGTTTACATGTAATCGTGGCAATCCATGATGGAAATCTATAAGGTAGAGTCCAGAGTTTTCTCCCTGAAAATAAATGCTAGACTTGTGTGAATGAAATCCGGCTTAGTCCGCACCTTTGGGGCTCTGCTTTTGTGTGGCAGCGAGTTTTGTTTGCAACTCCCCCTTCCTTGCAGGTATTTCACCTATTCCCTTTGTTTTGGTGTGTTCGGTACATTTCTGGGCAGAGATTTGCGTGTTGTCTCCAGCCAATGACAGAGCAAAGGGCTTATTGTCAGTTATGATAAACTCGTCAATTGGAGCGAACATTTTTTCTCTTTTTTTTTAAAACGTCGACTGAAGCCGACACCAGATTCTCTTGAATTCCCGATAAAAATAGAGGATGCAACGAAGAAAAGGAAGTATTTTGCAGCAAAAAGAGCTTTAAGTAGTGCACGCTTGAAAACCATGGGTTGATATTGGTTTGGCTTTCACCCACTTTTTAGCTTTGAAGGAGATGCTTGAGGCTGAAGAGCAATGTGACCATTTGCCCGAGGGGAGGGGCTTTTAGTTTGAATAGTGTTTACAATCAGAAACGGTGGAACACTCCGGACTCTACCTTTAACTTGTAAAAAAAAAAAAAAGAAAGAGGGGGTGTGGGGCAAAAGAAGTCTCTTTAAAAAAGTTTTCTTTCTTACTTCAACCAGATATGCAACAAGTGTTTTAACAAAGTGTTATTGGTAGAAAGTATATTGGTCTCATGGTTGAGAGAGTTATGCTTTGCTTCTCTTTCCAACCACCCCTCTTTCCTCTTACAGTGATACAGACTTTGTGCTTGTTAAAGGAGACTCGACAATGACGTCTGCTCCAATGTGGAAATGCTTCTCTGAGAAGTATTTTCCTCGTGCTACTTGAGGGGGTGATTCTTTGCAAGATCCCAGTATGAGACAAACAACTGATATGGCTGTTTCAGTTGAAGGACTTGTTGGCTAGATTGTCCACCAGCCATGCGTGGTTACATGGTCATTAAATGTAAACACAGCAGACATTTCCTTAAATGTTTTCTACCTCCACCCACTCTCCTCTCCAACATCACCTTTTACAACCCTCCTCACTCATCTGCCTGTTCTTTCCTTCCTCTGGGAGCACTCAGCAAATCCTGGGAGTAATCTGTGATGCAGCAGCGGCAGTGGGCACCGCTGTTTGCTGCCCTGACCCCCTGCCACTATCGACCAAGTGACCCAGTGTCCTGTTAGGAAAAAACAACATTTCCTGCTACTGAGGCGAGGTCCCTGAGCAGCAAGAGGGGAGTCGGCTGTGTGACTGACACCGGGTGACAAACACTTTGAACTCAGACAACAGGAAATTAATGCAGAGAGTGCAGCTCAAGGCACAACACATTGCATGTGGCACACTTAAATTGACACATCTATCCAGATGACACATGTTGATATTGTGGCTGTGGCCTCCATTTGGTTTGTGATTCTTTGCATGCAGTTGTCCTGAAATGCTCCTGGCATACACAGCCACATCAAGAGAGACCCCTCGGATGCAGGAGTTGCCCTCTGAATACTAATGGACGTGGCTTTGCTTTTACATCCAAAAACAAATCTCAACATGGCATCGGCAACTCAACAAACTTGATGCAAAAATAGGATTGGCAGCTGTGCCATAAAATGGCCCCATTTAAAATCACTAAATGCAGAGGTTGCAGTAAGCCAGTGTGCGAAGTGATGGTATCTGTTTTGTGGCCTGGAGGGGAGTCTGGAATTTAAGTGCTTAATCTTGTCTGCTTACTGAACCAAGATGCTGTTTGTTAGACCAAATCTACACTATATGGTATTTATTTTTTTCCCCCTAAACTCAGGTTTTATGAGAAAGAAATCTACAGGCACATGAGCAGGAATCAGCTCATAGCAAAACACCTGAGCAAGATATAAATAGATATACCTCTTTCTCTTCTGCCATCTTTCCAGTTAACTGTCAACATTAACACATGCTCGAGAGTGGAAAAGCCATTTCATGATTGTGGTGTCATTTGACAAAATCAACACAAGTACAAGTTAATGAGCCTCTCTGTGTCATCAGTTATGTTGACATTTAAATCATCATGAAGAAGCCTAGAAAGTCCTTCTTGACTTTACAGCCGCACACAGTCCTCAAGCTTCCCTGAACAGGCTTACATCATTGCTTTTGGAAGAAGCTCAAATTACCTGCACCTTCTGAAACACCACGCTGGCCTTTTAAACTTAGTGTATGTTTTGCAGTGATCCGAGGGGTGAAACCAAGAGAAAATATATTTTCTCACTGTGTTTACTCCTAAATTATTGTACTCTCATTCCTTTTGGTGACTTTTTTTTCTTTCTTACATCACAAATCTATCGTTGTCTACAGTGTTGGTGCAAATGTTTTAATTCCGAATTTAATTTCCTCCAAGTAGCACCAAACCTGCAAAATTTAAAAACCCAAAACAAATACATCCATCCTGTGGTTCCTATAAATGCCAGCTTGAGATTTAATTCAACTCATCTGCCACTCACAGCTGTAAGCTATAACATTAAAGTGAGCCATAATAGGGTTCCTACTTGATATTCCCTTCAAGCTAAAGCCCCAATGTACTAAAGACAAAGCATCTGTTAGACTCCCAGGCTCCATGTTAACATATTTGAATAGTTCACCTGCAGCGATGAGATATTTTAAGTCCACACAATAAAGACGGTGAGATAAACATCCCGTATAATAATTGCACTACACTGTAAGCCTGTGCATTGAATAAAAGGCGGGTCACAGCTTTTTATTAGAATAATATTCCAGTGAAGACATGTCTAGTGTCAACCAGACTTGTGCAGCACAAAAAGGATGAAATTAATCAATCAGGTGGTGGGGCCACCATATTCCATTTCACTCAGCGTTACTGAAATACATTCATATTAAAAGTCTATTTCCAGGGCTACTCCAAGAACATGAAATGGGCACCATTCAAAGATCTTAGTGTCAATACTATGATTATAACAAATAAGCTTAAAGCAATTTACCCTCCCATATTAACAGAGGAACAACACAGAAGCGGAAGCCTGCCCGGCATCAGACCATCTGATCATTTAAATCTATTTTTGATTGTTGGAGATATGAAACCCCAGCTCAGATATCATTAATTGCTTGTCCTCCCCTTTTCAGTCAGCATAATGCTTTCCTCCCTCCTAACTGCAATGTGAGCCATTGAATCTGGGATGCAATTTGCATGATTGACAAGACATTTTATTGTCATTTGTAAGATATCAGACATAAGAAGTTTAAAGAGGAAGCTTTAAAGGTCATGCTGGTAATTTCATCGGCTAGGAACTGTGCAGTGGATAGATTTCAGGGCTTTCCTCCAATCATACAGATCCAGCCCAGCCCAGCACCTCTCCTTTACCATTTTCAGCATCACTGTGGAAAAAAATAGCACTTGAAAATAATTTGACAATTTAGCATTTTTTTCCCATCATTTTCAGCAAATAGCATAGGAACTAGTTGTGTCGAGTGAGATACATAAGGAATACTTCTTTAAAATTCATTTTGATTCCAACAGCATCTGCATACCCTTCATTTACAGTCCAATATGTGATCTGTATATGAAATTCTATTTTTGTTTTTCCATCTTGGTTATTTAAATCAAATATACAGTCTTCAGTCTAACATGTATTTATTTACAACCTGTCAACAAAGCCTGGCTGTGTGCTGTCACTGACCAAGGGTGAAATAAACTGTTGATATGAATCAAAGAAGTGCAACTGACTCTAAGAAATGCATTCTCATTTTAATAAAATGAAATCAGATTATATCTCACAACACTTCACTCATGCTATATTGAAACTGACCTACAGATCAGCAGACGTTAAATTATTCACGTACTGTATATCCTTGTGTTTTTCTCTGTCTCAGACGGGGCAACCGTTTTTCATTGCTGTAGGTGTTGCTATAATTCCATTTCAAAATGTAAAGTATTATCTATTCATTAAGCAAATGATCATCCAAGGTGGGGTGGGGGGTGGGTGTTTATAATTGTTTAACACTTTTTGAACTGAGTCTTTACTATTTAATGAGGATTATTAGAAATCCTCTCTGTTTCTGCTCTTTTTTGACAGAGGAAGAGATGGGAAGTGGAGCGAGCTGTGCATTTCGATGTTTAAACCGTTAATTTGACGAAGACAAACTACTTCACAAATAGGACAATGACAACACAAAGGCAAAGGAAGCGATACGACAAAGATCACACACTAAAAGAAATGTTCTTCGAGACACACTGTGTGCTCACACACAGTTACTGGGACCCTGTGGGAACACTTGCCCAGGATTAGCATGACAAGGTTTGTCTGCAAAGGCCCCTCTGAATCTTAATGAGAAACTACAATCCAACAGAGACATTCATAATATATTTTATATCTTCTCTTCATAGTCTGCTCGCACATTTGCCACCAGCAAGGAAACTCAGAATCAATATTCAGTTCCAATGCACATTGCTACTCAAGGTTACAACTGTATTCCCTCTATTTATCAATAATGAAGACAGCATAGGCTCAGAAATTGTATTGCATATTTCCATGTAGATTTCCCTCACAACAGTTTTTTTTTTACATTAGATATTCTTACCAGTTTTACAAGATGATAACAATAAATTACTAATATGGCCTTCAATAAAGTGTATTGTCTTTCTGATTTATTTCTGAAACATTAGAAAAGGTTTAGTGTATTACTTCCTTTGTTTAGTATAGATCATAGAAAGTCACAACAGAGAACATGGAAAAGTTGAAGTGCTTTACTACGTA
Source organism: Atherinomorus stipes (assembly GCA_023101725.1). NCBI lineage: Eukaryota > Metazoa > Chordata > Actinopteri > Atheriniformes > Atherinidae > Atherinomorus > Atherinomorus stipes. The sequence continues at coordinate 875,347 of JALJCO010004872.1, forward strand.
AAGCTTTGACTCTCACTTTTCTGCCTCTTGTTGGTACTAGAGGTACAGGTGGTTCTGTGTTTGGCAACTCTTACAGTTGCTGTGTTGCTGTACAGCAATGAAACCCGGACATTTCGAAGCTTTCCTTTCTCTTTTGAAGTCTGTCAGTCCACTTGTTCTCTAATGAGAATTAAACAGCTGCTGATATTTTTTTTTTCTGTTACTGAGCAGCTATTTTTTTTTGTCTTATTCACTGTCCAGTTAATGAAAGAACATGACAAAAAATAGTAAAACAAAAGACTCATGAAATGATCGTTTTGAGATGCTGTCACTTATATGGGCCGTGAGCTCTTTTCTTGCTCTGTTGGAGGCTTATTGAGCCATTATTATGTCAGTCAATGAAACTGTGAAATGAAGACTGAATATGAAATTTTTTTTTAATGAAAGTACAACATCGAGAGTCCCATGCAGGCAAACAAAAGTCGATTAGTTATATTCCTGGCAGTATTCAAAGGTGATAATGATCTACAAAAATCTAGAAGGTGAAAAGGGGTGTTTACTGTCTCCATAGGATCAAAAACAACCAATAACAGCTATTATGTAGACTGATAACAATTACTAACGGAATTTCAAGAGTTTCAATAAAGCATTTTTTCACTTCAATGTGGGAGTTTTCTTTTTATCATAAAAGCAGAGTTTTGACTGAAGTAGGTAACCCACCTTGACTATTTGTTTCTTGTATCCTTGAGAACCAAACAAGGATGGTGAATGGCCTTTAAGTCATTTCCTTCTTGCCAAATGTTGAATAGAGATGTTGATGCCGAGTGAATGCAGTGGTAAAATGAATTATTTTGCATGAGAATGCATACCGTAGGTGTACTCTGAGTGGGAGTTATCTATATTGGCCTGCAGAAGCTTGTACACAGCAGGAGCTCTTGTAGTTATTGCTCGAGGCTTCCCTTCGGCGAGTGCCAATGAATTTATCAGAAGAATATTAGATTTGCTGATGAGATGGAGCCTCTTTCTACTGCGAAGGGCCTGAATAAAAGACAAGAATGTTTTGTCCCTCATGACTGAAAAACAATGTGATAAGCTACAGCATTACATGTACATAAGAAATTTGTGTTATGTTGTTCATTACTCTCTTTGTAAACTAAGTTTTAGCAGTGTGTGATGTAATACATGCATTATTTAGGAATATTATTGACAAACTGTGTCAAAGGAAAAATGAGCCTCTTTATTTTCATGATCATATCATTGTAGTAATCGTATCCAGCTCTGATATTTTACTTATTATATAAGCTAAAACAAAGAGAGCGTAGGCCTCTCAGTCTCCTGTTTCATTTCTAGGACGCACAATCCTTTGCATCATTATATATCATTAAATTTACACTTCACGACGAGACAAGGCTACATTATCAGTGGAAAATGTCTTTATCTTAAAGGATGATATGTTTATTTTGTGACTGGTAGAAATCAAGAATTTGACCTAAAGTGGGTGAATCAACAACTCTGATCAAAATTTGATTTGATTTGGTTGTCTGAAAAATGTAAAAGTGGTGATTATGTGATGTGAATTTTTCCATTATTCACTGTTTATCACAACAATTATTCAAAGCTTTAAAAGACATCACTTTTTAAAAAAGTTATTTAATGTACTGTAATTAAGATATTGCAAATGACAGAAGTGATGATATATTAATTTACAGAGGTCTGCAGCTTACATACACGGACTTTAAAAATTGTGAACAAGGCTTGAAATTGAAAGATGTTGCTTTGTTTGCTAGTATTTTTGTTTGTTTTTAATACTTGCAGTGCTCTCCTTGTAAACATGTCTAACAGATAGAACTCAGCCTCGGTGTTTGACATGCTTGTCTCATTCAGTATTTAGACCATTACATATTAAAAGTCATTTTAAAAACCTAAACTTGTAAAACACAAGAGTTGATCCATTAATCTCAACAGCTAAATATTTTGTCCCCCCCCTCTTTTTTTTTCCTTTTTTTTAAAAAGCATTTTAATCACTGTGTTTTTTTAAAAAAAGGGTTTGACAGGTCTTCTTTCCAAAATTAGTCAAAAGAGTGACAGTAGCTGTTACTTTTGGAGGTAGCAGACTAGCAAGAAATGCCTTATTTCACCTTTTTTCCCTTTTTTCTTGCGCCAGTCACTCTTACCCTCTTTTTTCATTTGAAATCCTGCATCTAGTAATTTCATAATTATGGGAGGGGATTATAACGAAGGCAGCAGGAGCTGCAGGTTAATTGGATTTTTCACCTCGACGGGACCGGATCTAAGTCAACCATGGGGCCACAAATCTGCACATTTGAAGTTGGGGACAGGACAAAAGAGGCTGAGGGAAGAAAAGAGAACACAGTGAAAGCACCCCCTTTAACTTAAAGAGTTTAGTAAGTTACTTTAGTGCTGCCAGTTACTGTTTGTAGCTTCAGAGGTTTTCCTTTTCTTGTACACAATTGCTTTCATCCATGTTGATGACATCTGTAATTGCCAGTGTTTTCTCATCAGACTTACTGCAAGAGAAGTTATCAATAAATTCAGAAAAATCCCTGAAGGCTGGAAAAGGAACTTCCTAAACTAAACTTCTGAACTTTTAATGGATATAAACATAATAGACTTAAAAAAATAAGTCAGAGCACGCTCTAATTTAATGTTGGTTATTTTGGGATTGAAGGTTACAAAAAGCAAATTGTTTATTTTTGCTTAAGAAATATGGTGATGTACAAATAACAAATCATAGAAACAGTGTAAATTAAAGGATAATATTATTATCAAATTGATTAAATCAGATTCAACTAATTTTAAATCAATAAAATGTGAAAAATCTCTCATCAAAAGACTTAGCAAGCAACTATTTAATCCTGTTCTGTCTTCCAGTGAAGAAAAAAGAAAGCTGTAGATTTGAAAAAACAAGCCAATTAGTTCATGAAGAATAAACCAAATGAAAGGGAAAACAAAAAATGAAAAAAAAAAAAAAAATTCTTCATCATAAAAAGTATATCTCTGACCCGTTATCATAGTTACCCATGCTTGACCACTTATCATTCTCATCCCTCTATTCAGTCACAAACTCATCCGTCTTTAGGAGATTAATTCTCCTGAGAAAATCCTCTACCTTCTTTCCAGCGGCGACTCGGTCCTCACTGGGCAGGACCGAGCTCCAGGCCCCCCAGCTCTTGACCTACTTCTAAATCAGTGTTTGACGAGGGGCGAGCCTTTCCCTGAGCAAAAGATAGGGAATTAGAGAGACTCTTGCATGGAGAGAAGGCCACACGCGAAAGCCAGAGTATGCTGAGGCCACATTCTCTGTCACAGACAAATAGTCAGCCCCGGATCAGATTTCCCTGCCCCTAATAATGAAAATAAACCTGCTTACCCATGAAGTTTATCCATGTCTAAGGTCACACTGCGAGGATAAACAAAGAAAGATTGGTGAGGGAAGTGATGAAATGATTTGGGTTTTTAAGAGTATTATCAACTAAAATGAAAAGTTTTACAGCAAATGTGGATTTTACTCTACAGTTTTACCGTACCCTCCAATAAATCACTTTAATATGAATTGGTGAATTGGTGAGAGGGATTTCCTGGAGTAATTTATGCAAACAAAGAACAAAGAAACCCAGAGGTTGGAATAACGCCTAAAAATAAACCAGTGCTTTTAGAGTTGTAATGAAGATTTTGAAGTCAGCAAAACATTTGAGCACAAGGTTTTTTGTGCAATTAGCCTACTCAGCATGATGTATCTGTACACCTGAGTTTTCTCCTAATAATTCCTCTTTTTTTTTGTCTTATTTGTGGTTCATTATGTAAATTATTTGTGTTAAGTGATAATGATGATTTTGAATTGAAATGGGACTGCATGGTTTACAATGCAGCATAGAAACCTGTTACATTTATTTCTCATTATAAGGCACATCCTAACACCCTCCACTTCAACAATCACCCTAAACCCGCGATTCCAAACTTACATTCATGTGGTCTGTACAACAGATCACAAAAAATCCTCCAGACAATTTGAAGACTCAGATAATTGCACAAAATGTCACATAATTGTTGTAAAAGTCAAAACAACACGCAACCCACACAGCATTATGTGCGAACATTAAGTGCATTTCTGCAAAGTTCTGAGTCATTTCCTTCAATGCCAAATGGTAAACAGCACAATTTCCAGCCACCCTGCTGTGAGCTGTCACTCTGCCTCAACTGGTGTTATTATCAAAATGCTTAGTAAATTAGCATTACCTGAGGCATAAAGTGCACAGGAACTGACTGTGGGTTTTAGCGGCAGCAGATATTAATGAGGGTAAATATGTGTCATACCCAGAAACATTATGTATTATATATTTCTACGACTGCAGCCATGTGTAACACTGACCCCTTGCTAGGTCCGTGGACTCGTCTCCATGCATGCGGCATTACAGCCAACATCCTACAACAGGATTTCTGCAGAGCCGGGCCCTTTAATTGAGCCCAACCTACTGCTCGTTCAATAATATACTAAGTGGACAATGCTTTGAACCAGTGTCATTTTCTGAACCTTTATTAGTGTTACAACCACAAAGAGTAACATTTACAATGCAATTTTCCTACCTGAGTTTCTCATCTTTGAATCACATGGACAAATTTGGCTTCTCTAACACACACGGTGGAATGAGCTCTCTCTACTCTGCAGCGATTTAAGAAATAGCAGAAAAAAAAAAAAGCAAATAAATCCTTCAGAAAACAAATTTATCAATTTGCCTTTCAAGGTGCTCGGGACTTACTTGTAACCTGAGTCAAAAGTGTATCTTGTCCATAGCAAAATAATCAAACCTGTTTTCTAAAATTGTACCAAAAGCACAAACCATTAAAAAGCAACTGGCATTTGACAAAAAATCTCACATTTATTGTATTTGATAAACAAGTGTTGAACTTTACATCAGTCTTAAGTGATGAGCCCCTTATGTTTACATAAAAAAACATGAGCTACAGTACAGCATGTATACCAGTGCTGGAAAATATTCACACATTTCCCATTTATTTGTTTCTTTTTTTTTTTTTTTTTTTTTTGGAAAGATTTTAATAAATAAAATATTCAAACCCGAGCGGAAGAACTACATTTATGATAAAAACTTTATCATTAAAAGTCGGTTTCAATTTAGTTGCAATTGCCCAACACTCAGCCACGACTGTTATAAAGTTCTCTATCAATTGGGATTACACAAAAAAACTGTGCAATGCATAAATCACCTTAACTGGGTTGCTGCTTTCCTGTTCTACTAAAGTAATGCCACTTTGGCAAAGTCAAATAAACATATTTCAATGGGCGATATCAATGGAACTCTTTAAGCAAGAAACACTGTTCACAAGTGAAGAAAGTGATGATGCATTTTTGTAACTGATTGACTCCACCTTTTCTTTTTATATGCCTTTAACGTTCAAACATACTACCATGAATGAAGTGTTGGAACCATAAACACACTGTATAACATATGTGCATCTTCTACACAATAGTCTCTCAAACGGTAATTTTTGCAATTAAAAGGTTTCTTTATATTTACGGTTTCCCATGAATTTTTATTTCACACTATCAATACAACAAAATATATATTTTAGCAGATTTCCTTGACAACAGTTCAAGGTACAGTTGAGAAAATATAAGGCCAGGGGCTTGATTGCTAGTGGTTATACAATCCAAACTTCATGGTGATGGAGTACAGCCAGGACCTTATATTCCCTTTCAAAAAGTCTGATCAGGAACATTTCACCAACGTGTCCACGTCCTGGTCCAGGCGTGTAGATTTGTTCACAATTTAAAAAGAAAAAAAAAAAGAAAGAAAAAAAAAAAGCAAACAGACTTCAACTTGAATGTTGGGGAGTGTATGTACAACCTTTTAACAGGGTAACTGCTGATTGGATGAGCCAGTAATGCCTGTTTTTTCTTTTTCTTTTTTCCTGTATAGATTTTTTTTTTTTTTTTACTTTGTTTGTACCATAAAATTTTTTTCTCAATTATTCAACAGCAGCAGCACATTTAAATACATAGTCGGTTTGTCTCTTAAAATTGAAATCTGACTCTGCATTTTATATACAGTCACTTTAAAACTTTGCACTGCCATCGCTGTGCTCCAAGTCTGTTGGTCTGCAGTGGTGCGATTCGGGGGGGGGGGGGGGGGGTGGCCACATTGATGGAGGAAGGGAGGTTTGTAAATGTTGAGCTTGTGTGACAGGGTTTCTACGCGCTCTGCAAAAATAAATTGAACACTTCCCTTGCCTTCACTAGTGTGTCCTGCAAGAAGTCAGGGTTGTGTAAGGGCAGGGAGGTTGGGGGATGATTTAAATACATTTAAAGGCTTGTCACTAACTGCATCTGTCCTTCTCGTACATCACCTTCAGGGATGCTGTCCTCTTTAGTGATGGGAATAATATAACCATCGCTGCTCCCTTTGCCTATCTGGTAATAGGCTTGAAGCTGGTGGCCAGCCCCTAAGTTAGGCATGCTCTTGTAGTAAACGTCCTCATTCTCACTCCTCTTGGTGGGGGACAGATCCTCCACAACATCAGGACTGCTCTCTGGGCACGGAGAGTCTCTCAGATTAGGCATACTAGTGTACAAGGAGTCTCTGTTTGGGGACTGCAGGCTATCATCGGGGTTGGTGGGTGTCAGCTGGCTGACATAGGTATCAACTTCCCCGTCGGTCCTCACCTTCTTCTGGGGTGCATACAGAAGCGAGTGAGTCCGCTGTGGGATGAGAGGCGCCTCCAGCTCCTGCTGATGGTGCAGCTCGAGGCCCACCGTGTCACCAACGTGGACCAAAGATGAAGCATCGGCTACAATAGCATCATCTTCGCTGCTGCTGCTGCCACCTACCACCGTCACCTTGGGCGGAGCCCGCTCCGTGTGGTGGTGATGGTGGTACTGCGGCGGCTGCTGGTGGTGGGGTGGATGATGTAAACTGGAGTGCTGCTGCTGTTGGTGGCTTTTGTTACAGGCACGCAGGTTGTTGTGCACGAGCTCAGAGATGATCATTTTCTCAAAGGCAGCATCGTCCAGGCTGAGGCCGCAGTCTACTACCTGCACACTGTCGCCAAAGTCCCCGTTGCGGAGCGAGTAGCTATTGTTAAAGTTACCATTTAGCGGTAGAGTATCCATTGCACTTGTGTCCTTCACCGCACTGTTCAGTGAGTGCCCTGGAAAGAAAGGAAAATGTGAGGGGGGGTTATATTAGTCAAGATAAATGACCGTGAAAGAAACAAAACCTAAAGTTTAATGCTGTTTAGGATGCAGTTCCACATTAAAAAGTCAAGTTAATTTAAGCCATGCCATAAATCGGTTAGTTAGGCACAATCCGGAGCATACAATACATAGACATGCTTTATTTGCAATGAGAAATCATTTTACTTTCTCATATATACATTTCAACTTTCCCTTTCATAAGTCGCTGTAAAATAAGCAGAGCTTAAGGAAATTTAAGTCTGCCACAAAGGTGACAAAGCAATGAAAAGGATCCCAAACAACATTAAGAACAAACTGAAACAATACACAAAATCACAACACACAGGGCAAAGGTCCACAAGTATGAAGCCACGAACGGGCAAGCTACAACATTTACAGGTTTTCTAGCAACTAAGAGGTTGGATGTGCTGAAGTAAAGCAAAGGACAGAGATGGAAAAAGATGACATAGACAGAAAAGGGAAAGTAGTAATGTATCAACATGGGTCAGCCATCGTTGCTCTCACTACAAGGGGAGCCCACAAGCAGCACTCCACCATCACCACACACAGCAGGTGAAAAGACTCACTTTAGACAACTCACATCATGTCTGTCTGCTCAGGCTATCTGGTCTAAGAGCAGCTGATGTACAAAAGAAAGTAAAATGATTTATTGTAACATGAAAAATCACTCAAAAAAACAACAAAATGTAAAGTAAAAGTCTTAACTGCAACTTAGCAAGAGCAAGGGTTCAGCAAATTAAGCAGAAAAGCATTAAACTGCTTTTACTGTTGTAAATTAAACGCCAACAGCTACTTTGTGAGAGAGTTTTTTTTCTCTTTTCTTTCTTTCTTTCTCTTTTTCTTTCTTTTTTTTTTTTTTTTAGTTGACTTTGTGTCAGTACACTTGCTGTCCATTAGTTGGCAGCTTGTGCAGCCAAAGCTGGCAAAGGTCAGAGCTTGCCCGCAGTCCAGCACTTGGCATCCGTCACAGTAACAGTTCCCAGTGAGACCCCGGTCACTAGCAGAACGGCTCAAGAAAACACAGCCGCTGCAGAGGTCAGGCACAGTTATGTTAGGAATTTCTCAAAGCATGGAGGTCATGGAAAGCAGCGGCAAGAAATTCAAATATTATTTATGCCACGATTGAAAGAGGAGATAAAAGAAAAATGTGCTCTGCCGTGGCTGTTGCACCTCCTTGTAGAATAACACATGAAGATTAAGATGGAGGCTGTTGCAGTACTCATGGTGGTGTTTCTCAAAGTCCCAAATAAAACAGGAGGTGGGAGGGGTTGGGGTTACAGAAGGCATATAAAATGAGCAGCTTAAAGGAAATTTATTGTTAAAAAGGTGAAAAAAAAAAATGAATAAAGAAAGTGAGGGAAACTGAACAGCTGCTGCCATGACACCCGTGTGCTAATGCCTGCTAGGAGGCAATTTAATGTCCAGACAGGTGCTGTCTGGAAGGTGTGACAGGAATACAACTGGACACTGAAACTGCTAAATGCCACATGAGGACAGACATTTGGGGAGGAAGAAAAAAAAAAAAAAAAAAGCAAAAGAAAGGAAAGCTTTATAAAAACAGAAAAATAGCAGCATACTTGGTGCGATTACTCTGTCAGATCAGGGCCATTACTTCAAATGACCAATGAAACCTTTTGTTTTCCTTCAGATAAGCGTAGAATTTAGACGGGTAATTTTGTGAACCGCTTGCTCACTGAGTGTGTGTTAATGGCCTAAAGTAAACCAGTGATTGTGCCAGGGTTTGGGTTGTTTTAAATAAGCATGCTGAAAAAAATTTACATTTGATAGGCAAAGTTAAGTTTTACTCCCATACTTGTCTCTCTGTAGGTCACTAGAGGAAAGCACAAGGGAAAAGCACAAAACATGACAGAAGATGCCGTTTCAGTTTTAAAATAGAAACATACATATCATCACAGCAGTCTTTACAGCGTGACAAACACTGAAAAGTCACGTGCATCTGCAGTACAGTGATTTGCTTCTTTTAAGTTCATGTCGATATGGTCTCATCAAATATTCTTTACATGAATAGTCAACTTAATCCAACATAGAATTGCTTTCAGCCTTGCAGGTTTTAGAGAGCAGTCTCCCTCCAAAGCAAACACAAAAAGAAACAAATTCCCCTAATAAGTTCAGGGAATAAATCTTAATGATCATGCAGTTTATAGTACAGCTTCAGGTCTACACCGCTGTTTACATTATCTCCAGGCAGAACATGTAGTATCTCTTTCCCATCTTAATCATTATGTCCCGTTAAGAGAAATACGAGAGCACAGATGCTGCATCGAGGCGAACCACAAAAATCTCTGTCGTGCATGAAAAAATGTGTGCGTTTTCACACACACACACACACATACACACATAATGTATACGGTCTAGGTGCAACACACACTGAGCATTATATCAAGCATTTGGGAGGCAGTGATTCAGACGGAAAGGCGATACTGCAGAGCGTTCTGCTTTTCTTTTGGCCAGCTGTACACTCGACCGTAAAGGGAGAGAAAAAAAAGAAGGCAGAGAGAAGAAAAGGCAGAAATGCAGGTGGAAGAATTAAATAAGCACACCTGGTGAGTTAAACACTGGAGCTGTGGGGGTGTTACACACGACTGTCTCAGCCAGTAAGGTGTTATAAGGGTTGTTAGTGCCTTGTGGTCGCAGAAGAGGATTTGTTAGTAGATAGTTCCCGGTCATTCCTGGAGTGGCAAGACAGAGGAGGAGAAAAAAAGTTTGGAAGTTGACTGAAAGTTTCATGGAGAGAAGAAAATGAAGAAAACAGTCAGAGTGGGTGTTATGAAGCATGTGATTTCACCCGGAGTATATGCCAAAATCAGAAACCAGGGTGTTTATTTAAAAGTTGGAAATAAAGTGCAAAGTTTTGCAAAGCAACATAAGAGCAGCTATTTCTGCATGCAGCAGAAATATTCAACTTTTGCTGCTGGCCCTCCGGTTCATTTGTCATGTATGTAACAAGTCCTTCGTAACCCATTTTTTAAACCTACTAATTTTCGCCCAACTGTGCTCATTATTACCTTCTGTCATCAGTATGTTTCATAACTCAAGTTTACATATTATCTTGAGGAGGCATCATTTTTCAAAAGCAGCACTCTAGATTCTTGTGCTTTTGCTAAGTTTCACTGTTCCAAACAGGTCCCAATATTATTCCTCCTTCATGACAGGCAAAAAATCCTACCAAATTTATATATATATATATATATATATATATATATATATATATATATATATATATATATATATATATATATATATATAAAAATTAAATTAGCCATTATCTCCCAAAGCATAATCTTCCTCATTTTTCTTCCGTTCTTGCAGTGTGTTTTAAGGATCTGAGGTATTTCCACTGCCATTTATCACCTGTGTTAAATGCCATCTGTCATGTTGAGAAGTCTCCAGGGATGTTTTTAATGACATGGAAGTGCTTCTAGGAGATAGAGCCCTCCTTCAGTGCACTAACTCTCCAGGGTAACTACTACACCCTGGAGTGATCAATATCCAACCTTTGCATTAACATCTCCAGGAAATGGCACTGTGGGGGAAAAAAAAAGAGAAAAAAAAAAGCCCTACCTCTACATTGTTACTGATGTATCAGCAAGTCAAAATGTGCTTTAAAGCTCTTGATGTAATGTTCTGTCATTTTGGAAGTAACATCAAAAAGGAAAGGTAAAGAGCAGCAGCGACAGACGTCAGAGGAGGGGAAGTTAAACTACCGTGGTGTAAACCCTCTTTCCCCTCGCATGCTTGGAGAGCCATTTCAGAGGCAGTAGAAAGCCTAACAACACACTAAGCACTCTGGGTCAGCCAGAGTTGAACATCATCTTCTCATCATCATATTCTTGCTCAAGCTAAATAATAAATGACAGTTTTTTTTTTTTTCGTCCCTCCTTCATAAATCCCCCCCTTTAAAGTAAGAGAGGTCACCTTATATGGCAGGCAATTTCTGCATGTTAGGATATTTTCTGAAAATAAAACTTGTTTTCCTATTTTAGCTTCGCCTATGTTTTGCTTGAGCATCAGTATGAACTTTGGACGGCCGGCTCTTAAATAAAAAAAGCAGCCGATTCCCAGTTTGAGAGTGACGTTATCAGCCAGAATGATGATGCAGTATTTGAGGGTTTGTGTGCAGAACAGGGAGACTACAATGAAGGCCTCAATCTTGCCTCTCCCCATTTTATCAGCCACAGTGCTCTGAATTTCAAGCTGGAAGCATTTATTACAATTACCTGCACCCTGTGTGGTGGGAAGATCATTGGAACTTGAAGGTGATATTTTTAAGCTGGATGATGAAATGTGTGCATAGGTGTGGAGAGAGATGAGGTGTGAACTGACCTTGGTTAAGGGTGGAGGTGCTGTTGATGTCACCTGAGATAAAGGAGGACTCAGATTGCTTTCTTACGGTGTCATTCCACATTCTCCTGATACGACTCTGTCAGGTCAACAAGGGACAGTCATTAGGACTTTAAGCTGGCCCTCACCTTTCAGATCAACTTTCATTTATTTCTTATGCACACACTGCAAAATACCACTCCTCACCTGGCTATTAATATAAAGCAAAAAGAGGGTATCCAAGTTTCACTTTCTCTGTATAAATGCTTCAAATCTAATTTCATATACGAGTCAACTTTTAAACAAATCCAGCTCCAGGCATCACTGGAGGTATAAATGTAATAGCATATAATCTAAAATAATCCGAGGCTTTTGTCTCTTTTGAGCCATCAGCCCAGAATAATAAAAGGAGATTTTTGGGGGTTTTGTTTTGCATCTGAGGCTCTCCCTGTGGTAAAAAAGAACCTGTAATGCTCTCAAAAGAGTGCGATATTATATTCCATGCACATGACGTTAGTGAGGAAAAAAAGATAAAAGCAAGTGCTAAAGGGGGTAGAACAGAAGCAAGGTACTCATGCAGCGCAGCAGATACTGATTGTAAAATGTACGGTAATGCTGGTGTCTCTTGATCTACCTCTGAAGCTTAAATGCTGACTGTGCACCTACCTGCTCATGTAACAGTACAGTACAGACAGAAACTTCTCAAAGCCTTTAAAGATCTACGCTTTTTATGCTTCAGATTTATCTGAAAAGAAATCGAGGCATTGTTTTCTCCATAACTGCTAAACAAAAACAGGCTTTCTGAACATTTATTTAAAGCTTGGCTGAAACCTTTTTAGCAGCAATAGGAGCTTCAGACTTCTAGAAAATCATCCTACACAACTTTGTGTACATTTTATTTGAGCTTTTCTAATGTTTTATTTAACTATTTTAAGTTATTTTTATGACTTCCAGGAATGCTTTACAGCGGGGATTTCAAACTCCAGTCCTCAAGCGCCACAGTTCTGCAGGTTTTCGATGTTTCCTGCTTTATCACACCTTGCTCAAATGCATGGGTGATTGTGCAGAACCTGATGACAGGCTGTTGGATCCGTTTGATTTGATTCAGGTGTTTTGGTAAAACCTGCAGGACATCTGTCCTCCAGGACCACAGTTTGACATTCCTGCTTTGCTGGATTCAGATCCAGACTAGGGCTCAGAGCTTTCCCATAAAGATGCATCTGTTCTCTCTGGGTGATTTACTTTGGACTGCAGTAATTTTAAAATGCAAACCTTCATCCTATGAGATAAAGCACACTCTTCATAATATCTTCACTCAGGATTTTTCCATCTTCTCCTTTGTTCTAACTGGTCCCCACAAGACCAAAAGAATATTAGGAAATACGTAATGCTCAGTGCTTGTTTTCTCCCCACATACTCTGAAGAATAATTGCCAGATAGTTCAAATTTTTCCATCAGACCAGAGAAATTTGCTTCTCATGGTCTGAGAGTCGTTCAGTTTCCTTTTAGTAAACTCCCAGTAGACTGTGTTTTAGTGAGGAATGGCTTTTTCTGGCAACTGTTCCATAAAGGCATGACTGCAGGAGAGCTGCACTGATGCCTGTCCCGCTGTAAGGTACTCCTATCTCCACAAAGAAAATCTGGATCTTACTCATCAAAAAACATTTTGTAGCCTAACTTGCATGACCAGAGAACTTCACCCAGGTCACCCACGTTGGCTGGACTGCCAGCTCCAGGATATCCGTGTAAACAAGCGGGCTGCAGTGCTTTTCCCCCTTTAATCCTTTAAAACCTTCTAGTATCCCACCTCAGGCCCTTCCCTTGCCTTGCAGTGGGGTTCACAGACAATTATCAAGATGTCATTTGGTTTTAACTCTGTCATATGCAATCAACTGTGATGCTTTATATTCACAGGCGTTTGCCTTTCCTTATTATGTACAATACGTTCCTTTGGGCACAGATCAAATTGTAGAAGCATCCCAAAGTACCCCTGATAGAAGAAGCACACACAGGAGCTTAGATGAGATTGTCATTAAAAAAAAGTCTGAATACTTGTGTGAATTGGGAATTTCAGTCTTTCAGTTTTAATAAACTGAGGGGAAAAAAATCCATAAAGCTGTTGTTGCTTTGTCATTATAGGACGCTGTGTGTATGCTGACAAGAAACAGACGAGTTGAATCTATTTCAGTATAAATCTGAAGCATAACAGAATGTAGAAGATGGATCTGAACATTTTCTGTTTGCACTGTACATTCTCCTTATCTGTGTAAATGAGCTGCATGAGTGCATGCTGCAGGAAACAACTGAATGTAAGTGTTGGTCTACCTGTGTACCAGAAGAGTAGCGTGCACTGGTCCTTGTTGTAGATGTCTTTGCAGAACCATGCGAGCTCTCGGTCGGCAGCCCACCACAGCAGTATGTGTGGCGGAAGCACTTGCTGTACTCTTTACGGACCTGCACGAGCAAACAGCCAAGTGTTTGCATGGATTGTTGACTTTAAAAATGAGTTAACTATAGTGTCATATCATGCAGTGTTTGGTCTATATATTAGAAATTGGAATGCTGAAATATTAAAATTCTCATGACTTTCAACTTGAAGGATAAATCACAAAGTTTCAACAAAAGGAAACTTACTTTTTTTTGAAGAAGGCAATGGAAAATGAAAATAAACATTCCTTGGAAGGTGTTGAATATGGTAAAGAGGTACGCCATGACAATTGAGGCTTCACTGATGAAGAAGAGGCCGAAGGACCAAGTGAGACCCAGCAGGCACAGCAGGGCGAAAGCCCCCATGACCCAGGATCTATGGGACATAATAAGATAAAAAAAAGGAACAAAGAAAACATAAAAAACATTAGAAATGTTCAAAGATACAGCAGTGATTGAGATTTTTAATCACCCAGTTAGATAACTGAAAAAAATCTGTAAATCAGGTGAGAGTGAAGAAAAACTAAACAAAAAACAGAATGACAAAACCCCCCACATATGCCACCCTAATACCCCCCCTAATAAAACTGCCCCATCCCTCCTATAACACACACTTTCAGCCCACCCTTTTACACAGTTGCTGCCTTCAGACAGACAAGAAATCCTTGATGTAGTTTAAATAACTACAGATGTCTTTAAGCATACTGAGCAGCAAAATCAGAGTGCAACATCTTTAAAAATAAATATAAAAGAATCTTTTTTTTTTTTTTTTAAAAAAGCACAAAATTCTACGCCATACTAAATATTAATCTTGTGTGTGTGCTATGAAAACTTGAAAATGAGGCAGATGTGGAACATTTTCAGGGAAAATTCTCCGCTTTGTGTGTAAAGGTCCCGTGGAGCCTTCAGACACCAACAGCGGTCACAGTTCGATGCTCAAACACACAACAATAACCACAGCACTGGATTGATGAAAACGGTGAAAGTGACCAGTCACAAGGAGGATGGATGAGAAGCTTTCAAGCTGCAGTTTGGGAGAAGATGAGCCGCCGAAAGAAAGAAAAAGACAAAAAAAAAAAAAGGGAAAGAAAGGAACGAATAAGGGAAAAGGAGAGTAAACTATAAGCTGAAGAGGAGACTATTGGGCAACATGTTCTTACTTGATAAACCGTTTATTATCTTCATAGCTAGAGAGCATGATAGGCAGGAAGAGAGAAACACAATTAGATCAGAGCGCAGAACAGCGTGGGTTAGTTGGCACTTGAGTACGATATCTTCAACTTTGATCCAAGGGAAATCACGGGAGGCAATGAAATTAAGCCTCCAACAAGAACTAAAAAAATGTTTGTTTTTGCTGTTGATTCAATTACAGAAATTCCATTTATAGCAAAGCATTTGGTCTGAGCACATTGTCTGTGGTTGAGTTTGCATTTATGCTACTGATGAGTGGGTGGTGTTGTGTGGGTAAAATTATCTGAGGTGCATAGTAAAGGCTTACCCAGGCAAATCTGTATTATAGTAGCCGTCACAAACGCGATAATTACTGGTGTGGATCACAGAACAAAGAGAGAAGAGGAGGATGAAGGGAGAAAAGAAAAGAAAAGAGAGGGTGTGCGTTAGCTTTGCCTTCTCATGCAACATGCGATGACCATTGTGCTAAATTGACTCTGAAAGCAAAATCTGGCACAAAGAGCACAAAGAAAATGACCATAAGTAAACAGCTATTAGTAAAATAATGTGATTTCTCAGTATAAACAAGTCTGGATTAAGTCATTTATGACATCCACAAATAAAATGCACACCAATGTAAAAAAAGCCAGGTTCAGTTAATGTGGTCTGCTGTGGTTTCCTATAAGCGAGTAGCCTGTCACAAATACACCAAGAAGTCTAAATAAGCCCTTTTCTGACTGTTCTCCCTGATTGCAGTTTTACCACAATGCTGTAAAATAACAAACACACACTATAAATAGCAGCAGTGTTGCTCCGACACTGAGTGGTGGCAGTTGGAACACTTTACTGTAATAATGTAATGGTCCTTACTGGCGTTGCTACTGCAACCAAACAGCCCATACTACCCCAAATGAAAGGGGTCATAAATTCCAGCCTGCAGCAAACAGCGATAAATAATGTTTTACTGATAGAAAAAGGAAATCTTTCCTTCCAAGAGCAAACTTCTGAGGCAAAAATCTTCAACAAGAGCAGAAATGCTCAGGAGGTCATTTGTATTTAGAATGATTGTTTTATTTTCTCCATTTAAGAATAAATACTGAGATCTCTCAGATCATACGGTTCCTGTGGCAAACACACACGTTAACTGTTCTGCTGCACCCCGCCCTACCGAGAGCTAACAGTGCGTAGTTAAGCTGCAGCCTTAAGAGTGATGTGTGTCATGCCAGTGCAATTCTGCGGCTAGTGGTTTGGAGCAAAACAACACAGCACGAAAAGGAGGTTCAACAAAGTATGCAGCGTTGTCATGACAGTTAAATCATGCCACAAGAATAACTCAGAAACTGAGTTTCATTTCAGACACAGCAATCTGTTAAATAGCTTCTCTGATTTCATTTTTTTAAGCCTCCAGAAAAGCAGCAAAGGTAAAAGCACACTGTTTCTTGTGGAAAGAATAGCACCAGTGTTAAGCTGCAGACACAATGGAGAACGTGGGGGCTCAGAAGATGACGCTTCACTTACTTTATATTCTCCAGTCGGCTTGAGTCTGGTTTCAGGGTGGTGGAGTGCTTCACCATTTTGTACATTGTGATCACCAAGAAGATGAGATTGAGCTGTCAAAACAGAGTAATGGCAGCGTTAATTCATGAAGATATATTACTCAAGATGGAGTAGACAGAGAGAGAAAGAAAAAAAAAACTGTTAATTTGACTATAAGTATTAAAAGCGGAGAGCCTTCAACTCTCTGCATGTCCACAGACTAATCCAATAAACATCTATCGTTCCAGCTAGTCTCAGACAGGCCGACTGGCGCCAAATTTAGTGTCATTCTATATCAATAAGAGCATGGAAATGCATTAAAATCCATCACTGTGAAAAAAATTGAAGAAACAGCCATACAGCAGCAGTCTGGCTATGTCAGAAGGGAATGAAAAGTAGCGGGAGAAATAAGAGAGCCTCATGTTGAACAAAACAACTGCATATCATTTTATGCACATAGTGAAATATAATAAGGTATAACCACCAACAAAAGGCTTGAGGGAACATGGTATATTTTGTTTGATTCTCTTGTGTGTTCTGATAAAAAAGAGCGAAATAGAAAGAGGGGGAAAGGAGAGGGAGCGTTCTTTCTTGTTTTAACGTATTCAATCTTAAGGGAGAGGGCGGCACATATCGGGTTCAGACAAGGATACCATGTGCTGTGTTTCTGAGCACATTTATTTGGTACCTTAAAAATCAATAGTGTGATTTAGAGACACAAAGGCTGAATGGTCCAGCAAGGCGCCCCTCCAAATAATTCACTTCAAAAACATTTATTCTGCAGCAAACTAGTCCTCGACACAGCATGTACAAGCACTCACGGCAGATGTACCAAACTGTGTTTGTACTGCAAGCTACCCATGTATAAATAATGTCAAGGAATGTCTGAGGAAGAAGAATTGAGATGTGTGTCTCCAATAGAGCATGTCAAAAGATCACACAAATACAACAATGCAGCACAAAACATCACACATAAATGAACACATTTGCAAAGACAAAAACAGTTTTGTTTATTTTTTTTTCTCTTTCCAGGGGAGCCTCGCAAACGGTGCATTAGAGTGCCACGATGATATTTTTAGAATGCCAGAAAGAAAAATGGAGACAAATTGCCAATACGAGGGACCTTTGTGAGCTGAGCTCAGACCACAGCCATTCACCCTTGAGTAGAAATTTCTTGGTGTTCAGGCGCACACTGCTATCAAAAGACTGCCTGTGATCAATACATCACCCCCTCTACATGCAATCAACTCATGGAGCCGCACACAATGAGCTAGGCTTTAAAAGAAAGGGACGGCTGCAGGAAAAAAAAAGGAAAAAAAGGAAAGAAAGAGAGCGAGGTAGGGAGAAAAACCCTCTTTTATATCATAGATGGCACTGAAAGTATGTTTTGTTTCACAGCTATCAGCCATTATTTCTGTCATCTGCCTGCATGAGTCAGAGAGTGGGGGTGAGGGAGGAAAAGGTGGGCATGACTTTTGAAATAAAAAAAAGGAAAAAAAAAAATCTTTCACACATGGAGTGGTGACATGGATCCAATGAGACAGAGGAGAGGGACACAGTACTTTAAAGTAACCTAGCAGCATGGCACATGTTCCCACCCCCACCGACATGCTTTCGCAGCCCTTCCCGGGGGATCCCTCTTGCTGGAGTGAAGCTGCCTTGCCTCTATCCTTCACTCTGTCTCTGAATCATCACTGCAAGCCATGCAGAAGCACCTCGCCTCGCTGGGACTGAGGAGAAAGCTTTTTCTGAAGTGGACTGTGTGTGTACACACTGAACTCCAAATGAACTGCAGGGGATAAAATATTAAAGGTGCAGATGGAGCTGTCCAGATGACAAGAACTGCTCGCGACGTGTCATGATCCAAGAGGCCTTGTGTTGAAGCTATCTCAAGCATACTAATGGCTCCCTCCACCACTCATTACTTCCATGTTCCCCTTTCATGGAGCTAATACCTCCTGTGCCCAGAGACAAGCGACCTCTGCCTAAGAACACGGATCTAAATGCCTACTCCGTGCTTTAGTTTTCAGTCAGTATTCAGGACTCTTTTCAGCAGGATGAAGGAAAAACATGACCACCCTAGGTTAAAGCCAGCATTACTTGGCACTCACATAGTTTGGGGGGATCCACACATAAGCCAATGCTGCATTATTTTTTCTCCTTCTTTTCTTTCCTAGCCCATCTTTTCAATCCCCCTCTCTCATTGACAAGGACAAAGCCAATTTGTAGAGAAACCAGGGTCATGGATGATGCAGACAAACCTTGCTCCTGCAAGCTCCCCTGAGATGTCCCTTTCTAGAGTGCTTTGTCTTTGTGAGACAATTGTTGCATAGAAGCAGAGGGGCAGCGTGCTAAGCTCGAGCCAATGCAACAAAGCCTCAATGCTGTCACACATTAGCTCTGCAGCAATACATTAGCTCCTCAAAGGGTCATGATTCTATCTCTCTGGTCATCACCGCTGGGATCCTGATCATCATTTCCACTGCAGACATATTTTTCATGCAAATTATTGTGAAAGCAACACTCAATTGGAAAACAATGAGGGCCCAATTTAAGAAGAGGAAACATATTCCTGTGTGGCTGACAGAGCATTTGCTGAGGCAGGGAGAAATGTATGTTTGCTTTGATACAATGTTAGGTTCTCTTCAATTATAAGCTCACACGTTCAATGCAGGCGGTGGAAGGAAAAAGAAAGAGAAAAAAAGAAATGAAAACAGAAAAAAAAGAGGCATTTCAGCATTTACTCAAAGACATTTCAATTCAACATAGACCTTCTTCAGGTCTTCTGTGCACTTCCTCATCCATGTTTAAATGCATCATTGAGAGGCAACATTTCTCTTTGAGAAAACTGTGAAATGCAGTCCAGTGAGCAGACTCGTCTTTTATTTATTCCACCACCGCACACAAAGAGCATGACTGTAGCTTTGCTGTGAAAGCTCCTAGCAGTCTGCCAATAATGTGCAGACACTCACTGGAATTTGACACGGCTGCCCCTTTCTCTCTAGTATATTTTCAGTGTCAGCTTGATGTTCAACAGAGGTCACTGTGTCTGTAGATACCATACTAGCCATTAGACTGTATAATGAACATGGTGCTGAACAAATACCTCCCAACCTTCCAGGACGAAAGCAAGACAAGTTTGCTCAGCTCCCCTGTCCTTTGGTGTGCACGAGGGCAAAGTGAAACATAGTGCGGTTGGCTGAGAGGATATACTGTATGTGTGAGGGATAACGCACACTATTTCCCTTTTTCTTCTGCAGGGGAGTCCGACTCCCTGAGGTCTCATTCTTCTGAGCCTCTCTGATGGAGCGGGAGATAATAATGTCATGACCAGTAAATAATTGCATGCCTCTATGGAACATATGTCAATATGATGTGCTATATGTCCTTCACCTTTGACGGTCCTTGACCAAACAGAGAGATGCATTTGCTTTTCTTCTGCCTGACACTACCACCTACTATTTGCTTAAAGCAGACAAACACCCAAGGAAGCAGATGCAGAGGAGGATAAAGAGAGTAAAAAACTCTAACATTTCCAATCTGCTGCAAAATAACCACATTTAGACGTTTTTTTTTTTTGTAATTCTTTTTCTCTTTATCATATAAAGTGTAAATTGAAGGCCGTTGGGTAATGTCATTTCACAAAGTTGTACAAATGCAAGGTTAGAGTCCACCATCAAGCCCTGATCCTTGTCAGGTGGAGGGAGGCACAAAGAATCATTGGGTGCCTTGAAATCTGTCTTTGGTGCAGAATTAACCTGTCATCGCTGAGGAGAGCAAGGAGTAAAAAATAACGTCCTGCTGATTTTTGCCTTCAGTCCAAACATTTCACTTTCTTTATCCTCCTCTTGCATCTCTTTCATCCCTCACTCTCAGTCCTTCCGCATGCTGTTATCCTCAGTATTCGAAGCAAAATATATTGGCTTACCATGATGATAAAGGTGACAGGTCCAATAAAGCTCCATATGAAATGATTGTCCACACTTAGCCAGCACCTATGATAAGGAAACAGAGACTAAAGCTTTAGAGAACACACAATTTAAAACAATATCATGCTCCTGAGGACAAATAATAATTGTATAACATTTTTTTTTGTTACTTTTAATTTAATGTGTGGACTATTGGGTTTACATCAATATTTAACCTGGAGCGATTTTTCATGTGGAACAAGAATACATGTGTACAAAACAAAGGAAAGGCAGCCAGGTCTTAGCTGTGATATGGCCATTAATCTATGTAAAAGGCTTCTGCTCAGTGCTCTTCGCTTCAAGAAAGCATTTACAAACAAGAGGTCACAGGAGGGTCTTTGAATAGACAAGCATTAATGTAGCTGCACCCTCCGGTGAAACCACAATGTTGGGTCTGTCAGCCACTTTCAAATGACATGAAAAATTGAACAGCTGCCCAACCCTGGCAAAAGAGGCTCAAATGTTTTGGTGTAGTCTCCAGGGATGCGCATAAGGTGCTGGCAAAGATGAACTGATTTCATTTCAAAATCGACCACACACAGACACAGCAGGTAAGCCTGCACAGTGGAGCGTTCGGAGTGTCTGCTCTGCTCTTACGCTTTCTTGGTCCCGTAGCTTCCGTAGTCAATCGCTGCAGAAACGGCAACCACAATGGCAGGGAAAAGGTAGCCAGACACATAGTAGTACTTTTTCCTTGAGTATTCACTCTCAAAGACCTCAACAAGCATGAGATATAGCTGGACTCCTTCAAGACACATCCAGGAAAAGGAAGCCAAGAAGAAGAAGTGGAGGATCCCGGCAATGATGGCACATCCAATCTGAGACAGAACAATGGCAGACAACAAATATTACAGTTAGTTTTCAATAAACTGAAAAACAAAAAAAATGTATTATTAGATGAACTTGTAGAATAATGATTTAAACATGGCAAGCAGTATATTTGTTATGGGTTCTTTATTGAAAACTGTATATCAAATACCTCCATATTTTATTAAAACTCATCGAAAAGATGACATTCACCGTCTCTGCTTCTCTCATTCAGCAGAACGTATATCAGGGAAACTGATGAAAAGCATTAATGAATATTCATCCACCACATGGGCTCTGACTGTGCACACAGGCTTACTTTTCCAGCAGCACAGCAGAAATTAAAATGTCATGCATATTGTGAGGTTTGAGCAAGTAGATTTCAAC
Organism: Atherinomorus stipes; assembly: GCA_023101725.1. Taxonomy (NCBI): domain Eukaryota; kingdom Metazoa; phylum Chordata; class Actinopteri; order Atheriniformes; family Atherinidae; genus Atherinomorus; species Atherinomorus stipes. The sequence continues at coordinate 897,193 of JALJCO010004872.1, forward strand.
CTGCACCTCGGAATGGAATGCCTGGATTCCCAGCTGCACACTGTTTTTGTATTTCTTGAAATTGAGGGGGGAAAATCTTTGAAAATAAATAAATAAAACAAAAGCAGAAAGTGGTATGTATGCAGGCTCAGCCATGGCAACAGCGGCTTTAAGTGAAAGAGGGAAAAAAAAGACCCGTCAGAAATGAGACATGCCTCCTTAGTAATCTGTATAAATGGTGCTGTCCCAGCTGTGTCATGTCAGAGACAGGCGGGGAAGGTTTGAAACAAACAATGCTCAGATTCCCATCCATTTTTTCCTGAAAGGATCTTTTGTTTTGAGCGATGAGAGGAAATAAAGTGAAAAGGAATGACTAAAAACCAAATCAATAGGGTAAGGTCAGTGCAGCTTACCCTTGGTTCTGTCATATCGATGCCAATTAGGAATATCAACTCTGCGATGAAGAGATTGATGCACAGGTTCTTGTGGATGGTGTTGCGATCGCTTTGCAGGCCCCGGAAGAAGCAGAAGGTGAAGATGCAGATGGTGAGGCAGACGAGGGATACCACAATGCCGACACGAGTGATGACAGTAAGGAGCAATTCATGATGGTCTCTAATGTTGCCCTAGAAAAGAGCAAGAGATAAACTTTCACTTGCAAAGTTTATCTGCGAGGAGAGAAAAACGAAGGCTTTTTTTTTTTCTTCCAGCACTAAGCAGAAAGATGGAAGCTTTTTATGTCATGCGCAATAACAGAATTTTGCTATAAGTACTTATGCACTGTCTAGACTGAATAAAATATTAGTAAAGTAAACACAATTCTAGGTCACTGGGGAAGCACAACAACTCCACAGAACAAGCAACTTTAATTTATGTAGTTTTACTATGAGACTAACATATTTAAGAACATAAAAGTTTTCATCTGCACGCAAAAAAACTCCAAAGAGATCCCAAGATAGTTATGATGGGGCACAATGGAATAAAATGGTTGTAAAAGCATATTTATTTGAGAAAAAAATAGCTGTCTTTAATTCTGATTATATTTTTATCTTTCAGGTCAATCACAGACAAATTTAAAGTGATATTTTATCTTTATTAAATCTCCAGTGTCCCTTCTGCATCTAAAACCTTACTTTCCAGCTTCTTTTTCTTTAAATCGTATTTCCTTTTCAAGTGCAGGACAAAATTATGGTTTGATTTTGACTCAGTGGTATAGTGAAATACACTCACTGCGATCCTTGCATCATTATAACAATATATGAACCCAGAAATAATTTTCCTATCCCTAACAAATATCTTAAACAATACCAGTGAACTTTAGAAGAAAAGAAAAAAAAAAAAGTTGTGACATACTGAGATTTCACGGTGTGCCATGAGGATGGCAAAGTTGGTAAGATGGCTGCAGGAGCAGGTGGTGTGTGTTTTATTGGAGTCCAGGAGCTTGCAGCCTTGGGTGGACCAGTAGCCCATCATACCCCTCTCAGAGTAATTCCAGAAGGAGCAATTGGAGTTGAAGTAGTGCTCCATCTGCAGATAACAAGAGATATGGTTAAGTGTCCAAATAATTGACTTCCTGAAATTGAAGCACATGTAGAACACAGAGGCCATTTACCCCCTACTCATAAAAAGTATTTTTCTGCACTGATATGGATGAGGATTTCTCACTTCACAGCTCTCATGAAGCAATTCATATGTTGTATCTCATTTGGCACGTGCCTGCCAAATTTACCGAAGCATGGTCGAGTATATGAGGCCTTAATAACAGAGAAGCATAATTGTTTGACGGCATGTCTTTGGAATTGCACAATTTCTCCGATAAAGAATGGAGTCACGCATGGCCCTCTGGGAACTCTAGTGACAACTTTAAAAGACGAAAGATAATTGGTGCTCCACTAATTTCATCCTAGATTGTAGGGCTAATCTAGGAGTTAATTTTCCTCACTATAAAAGAAAATGGGTATCATTTATATTCCAATGTTGATTAAAGAATTAGTTTTCATTAAGAATTCACTTAGGTTCTAAAGACTCCTTTAATTTGATGTTCAATGACTTAAATAAACTGCCAACTGACCTAGTCAGACATTTACAATTCAAATTGCAGATCCCTGTCTGCTCTGGCTGTTCCCTCCTGGTGTTTTTTAATATGACCCCTCCATTCATTCCTGCAGCGAGACTCACGTCAATGTGCTCCAGGGTGAAAATCACCGGTTCATTAATGAATACGCGGCTGGACTCTTTGTTGATCGAGGCAGCGATGATGTCAGAATTGACGGCCACCGACACGTTGCGGCCATAAGCCTCGTTGGCCATCTTGATGGTGGCGTTCTCGGTGCTGAGGAATTGGCTGAGGTTTTTGTACAGCACAAAAACCAGCTTGGCAACTCCTGTGGAGTGAAAGACATAATCAGAGTAGAAGAGAAAAAATCACATTATTAGGACAATGCTTATGGGAAAAAAAACATGAGAAAAGAAATGATTAAGAGTATTAAAACACTTCAAGTTAGTTTAGTGATTGAATTTAGAATGTTAAATAAAAGAGCAGTATGAAAGGGATTAAGATAAATGAGACATAAAGAAAGAAAGCTTTTATAAGCTGCTTCTCATGTCTATGATTGAAATCACAGAGCCATACACAATCTCCTCAACTTTTCAAGGTAACATTACTTGTAGAAAGTTACATGGAAGTTTTTTTTTAACTTGCTCACAAATCACTTTTGTTGTCAGTCTCTCTTTTCTGTAACTTACCATTCCGACTGTTTAGCTTGACAGTATTGGCCGACAGCTGTATTGAGACTCCGCTCTTGCTGGATTGAGGAAATTTAAAGTCCTGGACCTGGCCATCCGTGCTGAGTACATACACATCCAGGACTGTTGGGAAAACAGACATGGAATTGGTTAGAAGAAAAACATGAAAAGAAAAGAGGGTATCAGTCATTAAAGTCTTTCAGATTCAGAAGGCAAATAAAAAAAAAGAGTGGGAATATTGATGCCAGAGCTTTCTTCTTGACAGTTCTACCCCGACTGTTCCAGTGTGCAAAGAATGCATGAATGTGTCATGTGAACACCAAATCTTAGCGAGAGTGAACTATACAATAAAACCGTCAATCACAAAGCGATTGTTTTGTCCCAGTGAGGCTCTCGGTGAAATGAATAAAACAGTGCAGAGAGGGGAAAAAAAAGGGTCTCCCTCTGTGTTCTGCCAGTTGAAGAAAATGAGGAAAGGAAAAGGAGACGGTGGATAAACAATATACTTTTTCTGACTCCACAGCAGGCTAATGTTCACATTAATGTATGGAGTTACAAGGTCTAGATGTACACATTTATAAAGTAAGCACGCGCAATCAGAGAATCCAGTCTATTTAATTGTCTGGTATTTATCACTTTGTCAGTAAGCGACTCTTTAAACCTAATATGCCTTGTTTTTCTCTTCCCTCGGGGTTTGAGCACTTCTTAGGAAAACAAAGTCCTTTTTTATGAGCTGGCCTTGTTTTTCTATCACAGGAGCGTCGCTTTCAATGAACTTCATGCAATCTAATAAACTGAGCTTGTGTAGATCATGAAAGCTCAGTTTACTCTCTTCAAACTCTGTTTTACTTACTAATGTTATCTGCAGGAACTTTGACAATGGCAGGTTCCATGAGGTTGTCGGCGAGGACGAAGGCCCCTTCCTCCAAAGTGTCCAGCAACATGGTGGCTGCGTGGGTTTGCTCAGTGCTGTTCATGTCCTGCCAGGACTTCAAGGCCTCCGGGCGCAAAAGGTTGTCTACAGTGTCCACAATGGCCTGTATCAAACCAGACGATACAGACAAACCAAAGAAGCAAAGATATCTGAATAACTGAAGGACACAAAAAAAGAAAAGAAAAAAAAAAGAAGGTTGCTTGCAGGCACACAGTAAGCAGCGACATGCACACACTGGAATGAATGAAGTGCTCTTCTGAAGCATCACATCCTGAAGAATTGAAAGAAAGATGGACGTTTATTGATTTGTTTTTAAATTATGTACATGGCAATAACTTTTTAATCACTGAATCAGGAAGACATTTTCTTTTAAAACAATGAAGAAAGACGTGCTGAGAGAGCTGAACAGGCGCATCACAGATGATGAGGATTCAGTTCCTCTCTCAAGGACATTGCACCAAGGCAAACACTTTGGGTTGCAAAGTACTGAGCCTATCAGGGCTGTCTCATACCAGGATAATAAGAGATGGGCTGATGAAAGCATCAAAAGCTGTTCTCAATTAAAATTCTCTAATTGCAAAGCTCAGTGTACAACCGTACAGTTGAGTCACCCTGCAAAAAGTTCTTAAGAGATGAAGGGAAATGTGGCCGACATGTCAGTGTTAAAACTACTTTGGCTGCAAACATTTTCCAGCCTTAAAAAAAGAAGAAATAAATTGAGAGAGGGGTCCAGACAATGCAAGGTAACTTCAGGAAACAATAAAGTCGATGCATTTAATCAGCTAATCAATGCTGGTGACATCTGGTGGAATGGGTTGGGGGACAGCTAATGCGATGTTGTGTCAAGTATGGCAGATGTCAGATAACGCTGACTCAACAATCACTGTCCCACATCCCTTCATGCTGTCATTAGTCCAATGAATGTTGTGATTTACATCAATAAAACCTGTCAAGCAGTGGCACCACCTTCAAATTCAAATCTACATGTTGTGACATTAGAACCCTAAAAGAATGATGTAACCTGCGAGGGGGTGGGAAAGGGGCTGTTATTGCTATGTACATTTTTCTTTTCTTTACTTTTTTTTTTTTTTTTTACATTCCTGCTTCATTTATGAGCATGTGTCTGTTGACTGGCTAATTAGCTTGATCCATTTTAATACCCTCCCAAAGGAGAGATTTGGATTCAGTTTTGTGGAAGTGGGTGTGTTATACTGGAGACAGGTGGAGGACACTGATGTTCCTAATACTAGACGGATATGAGGCCAAAATACTGATATCTAAACATTAGTCTGTGAAAGCATTTAAAAAGAAAAGAAAAAGGAGGGAAAAATGTTTGACCTGAACAATTACCTGCAGTTACCCTACGGCTGCAGATCTGCGCCCTAACAAATTACAAAAAATGACCTAAAGCCTGTGTCCTTGTTAAACAACAGCCGTCGTTTTTCCCCTACATGTAGTAAAAGGTCGGGTGATGGCCTCTGATACAAAACAGGTTTAAATGAATAACATCTGAAAAAGTCAATATTGTACTGAGCTCTTGCAGAAAAAAAAAAAAACAAAAAGCCTTAAAGTAGTAAATCCTTCATTTAATGGATAATGACAGGGATGTGAGAATTTGTGTTGTGGTGCTATGCATTCAGTTTGGCTCTCTTAAATTAACACAATAAACATAAAACAGTAAATGTAGAATGAACGACATTTAAATCATAGCTGTTGATGTGAAAAGAGGAGAACAACACTGAGACACACCCAACCAAAAGAAGCCGCACAGATCGGAGATGACTTCACTTTGTCTCAGAGAGCACTTTGAGTGAAACTGTGGCCGTGTCAAGCAGATACTCAGAAAAGCAGGAAGCACAGGGAGGAGGGAGTACATGACAGTGCTTAAGGGACATGCTGCTGAACTTGGGCTGTGGCACATAGAGTAGTGCAGGGACAGAGGGGACAGCAGCAAGCAGAGTGGACAGAAGCATTGCTTCAGTACCTTCATGTATGCCCTGCATGTCCTTTCTCGCTTTTGAAGCTTTTTTTATTAGAAAAGAAGAAGAACAGATAAAAATAGAGACAGGTAATTTGCACAAGTTCAAGAGTTTGTAGAGAAAAAAAAAAGGCCATGTGTGAGTGCTGGATGCACAAACTATATAATAAACAACTGAAGCAGCTACTCCTCATCGCCTTGTGCCACTGACCTGTTTATGCACGAGTCTATTAAAAAAAAAAAAAAGTGCCGTGGCTGATATTCATGATGTATTTTCTCTTCACACTCACATGACACATCATTGATAATTAGCACAGCCATATTGTAGTCATAAAAATTTATATATATATGTATATATATATATATATATATATATATATATATATGTATAAATTTCATAAATGAAGCCAGTAGTTTGCCTTTTAGATAATTTCAAACCCTGAGCTTAACTAACCTAATTAATAAAGCTATTTTTTCATCAATTAAGCATTTTAAGTCATCTTAAAACTCATTGCAGATTAACCGTGCAAGAAAAGACTAATAAAAAAGATTGATTTGACATTTTTCTCAATATGGCTCTAGAATTTGGTGGATGTGGTTACCTTGTTGAAACTCCTTCCTGCAGAGTCCTTCTCGCTGGGTCTGAGCTCTTGGAGCTGAGCATCCAGGATGTCCACCAGCTGCTCCATCAGGCGCACTGAGGAGCTGACGTCCCCAGCAAATATGGGGCCTTTGGTGTGCTTGGCTAACTCATTGGCCAAGTTAGCTGCATTTTCACCGCTGCGGATCTGCAGGAGCAGAGAGTGAATAATGTTGACAGGAACAGGGGAAGACAGACTTGGAGGGCTCTTTTCAGCCGCATTTCCAACACTAAATCACACTTGAGTGAGCGCTTGAAATGCTACTTATTAAAACAAGGTGTAATACTGGTCTTGCAGACAGATTTATTAGAGTGGAAGAGTTAAAATCCTTGCAAAGTGCAGATTTTCATTACTCAAGTCACCCCTTCCTTGTTTTTCAACTGCACTTGTAAGAAGAACAATAATGCAGAGCTCATACAAACCTTCTGGGCCACTTGGTTGACCCAGTGGGAGGTACAGTTGCTGAGATCAGGGCCCTTTGGGTGCCAGTCCCCAGTGGAAAGAACACATAAATAAGAGGCTGTGCCTGGCAGGGAAAACAAGAAAAGAATAGTCAAGTTCAATCAAGTCAAATCAGATTTTTTTTTTTTTTTTCTCCCATAAAGTCATTCATAGGACGACAAAGGACAAGAATGTAGATCAAAGGAGGAAACTGTACACAAGCAACACAAGTATAGAAAGCAAAGCATTGCCCACATAGAAGTCTCAGCCAGGACAAATATCCTATTGTTTTATTTTGTTTGTCTAGTGAGAGCGTTGCGGACAATTTACACTGAAACTGTTGAAACCAGTTAACTCCAAACACCAATCACCGGTTTTATTTTGGTCAAATTGTTTTCTGGAAATATTTGCAACACCTTGCGCCTGCTTTCGCTACAAAGTGGCAACAATTTCCTTTCTCAGCTAATCAGCTCCGTGTCTGATGAAGTCTGAGCACGATTTCACACACAATCAAAAGAGGAATGCATGCCTTCATGGGAGCTCAGGGGGAAACAAGTGAGCCCTCTCACTCCCCAGCATAGCCGTTACACATCGCCTAATCAGGTTTCGACGCAAAATGACAGCTAAAACCTAAGACTGTAATAAATTGTTGTCATTGATTCTCTGACACTTGTGCTCCTTGTGGATAAAAATATCCCGGCGTGTGAGAATATCAGCCAGATCTAACAAACGAGTGGATGTTCGCTTGAGATGCTTTGGGTCACGCTGACTACAGAGAGCACATCTGAGGTGAAAAGGAGCTCTGTTTACCTCGTGTTCCCTTGGGACAAGGTCGCTCCACGAGCATGCCCCTCTGGGTCTGAGGCCACATTATGTCTCTTTTCTCAGTGGCCTTGCAGAAGCGCTCAGGTAAAGGGAAAGACTCCAGCGGAGGAGGAGAAGTAGTCTGTGGAATCACAGGAGGCGGCTTGGGTGCTCCCCTGCCCTCCTTCAGCCCTGTTGTGGTGGTAGTGTTGGCCACACCCCAGTGCACTGTGGTGGTGGTGCTTGTGGTTGTTGTTCTCTGAGGCTGAGTGGACGTGGTGACTTCAGACAGAGATGGCGCTGTGGAGGACACAGAGGGTAAAGAGGCGTTACGATTGGCTGGAGCACTAACGTGATGTGAGAAAAGATGATCGCAGCCAGGATTAATGGAGTATGCTTCTCACTGGGTCACATTTATGCATCTTCTAAAAACATGATGCAGCACTGTGGATAAAAATATCCAGCATCTGGTATTTTGACCTGTGGTTTCACGGTGAGGTCAGCTCTTTAGTGTGGAGAATGTGGAGTATTTCCTGAAAATACTCTGACCCTCAGGTGGCTAGATGTCCTGTATCACTAAGGCTTAACAACCTCCTGCTGCACATGCTCAGCATTGTAAAGCTCATATCCAAGTGCCCTGCTATGTGAATTGCTGCTAAGTGCTTTGTGCAACAAGCGTATATCCTTTTCCTTTGACTATAGTTTATCCAATGCACTCAGTCTGAGGCGAACAAGACAATAATTACAGTAACATCCTTGTGTCTGGCAATCATTCTTGCCTGAGAGATTTTGTGGCATGGCTGATTAAATTCCACTGAAGCAACACAGACCAGTATGTATAGCCATGGTGCCAGAACATTCATTTTACAGTTGTTTCTCCCAACAACTCATACTCTGATAAAGCAGGTGTGCAGTAACTCATGCAATGCCCTGGGCAAAAACAATATGTCTCAGTCTCGGGGAAAGGAGAAAATAGTGCTCTCCTTACATTTAACATGAGCCACTAAGGAAAAACCTATGAGGGCATTTTTCATGAGATACACCAGAGGAGTGTGAGGAAAACTGTAATTACATTTCATAAAAACATCAAACATGACAGAGTTTAATAGATGAAGTGTTGATAAACACTAACTTTTTTGATAGAAAAAAAGAGACCACACCAACAAATGCTAAAAGAAATCAAAAAACACCTTTTCTTTTTTTCTTTTTTTTTTGCAGGGTGGGTTTAAAAGGATAAGCTACATCAATATAAAGAGCTCTGATTGGAATGCGATGTGCATACTGAATCTAATCGCATTTGAGTACTTTGATTTCCTCCATTAGGCTGCCTGTAGAGCATGTAGAGAATGTGAAGAGGTGCTGTTACAGTGCTTGAGTTGAGCGCAGCAGTTCTCAGTAGTACAAACCAGTGGTGAAAACATAGACGAGAGAGTGTGACAGAAAGAGGATGATGGGGGGGATTTCAGAGGTAGACGGAGGACAAAGGGAGCAGAGTGAGAAGGAGGTGGGAAATACAGGCGCACACAGAGGATGATGACAGGAAAATTCAGAAACAATGGGGCCGGGCTGAGGAGCGGGAGGACGGTTTCTGTCTTCTGCTGGATTGAAGGAGAGGCAGACAGACCCCAGGCGACAACACCTCCATATCTGTTGCTTCCATTGGATAATGGGTCTGGCTGATAGTAAGCTCAAACCCTCCCCTACACACACAACTGCTACTATCACTGTAGGCCCCACGGTGTGGATGAAAGGCTTCAGCACAGTTGAGCTGAAGGGAAATCGCCTTTGAGGCTGGTTGCTACCTGTGGCGAATTAGGCTCTATTGACCAGAGGAGATGACTCTGTGTATTTCCTCCTGTTGAGGGCTAGAGATCTACACACACACGCACACGCACACAAACACAAGCAGGTGACATGATGGTGTACACAGCTGACTGGCTGTTTTGACATTGAGCTGAAGGCAGATTTGGCTGGCTGGTTTCACCTCTGCCTCCCCCACTCTTGTCCCTCCTTCCCTACCTGCATCCTTTTACTCAGCGCAGTGAAATTCTCGGCTGCACGGCCTGTCACAGCAGTTGAGAGACAACCTGTGCTTAGTGTCCTTTCATCACTAGCATTTAGCTGGCTGGGAGAAATGGCTGTCTCTATCCGGCACGAATACCCTTTTATTGCTATAACCGGCACTTAGAAGACTCGCAGAGGAGATAGCAAAAGTCACCAAAAAAAAAAAAAAAAAAAAAAATCATAATAACTTTTCAAACTTATACTTAGATTTTTTTAACCATCTCCTGGCAATGAATGTGTGTCAACAGAGCCTGTAAAACATTATTATTGTTTCCTTTTGAATATCTGGGTCAGAGTTGCTTGGCAAACATCCAGAAGATCCCCAAGAAACTGTGAGGGCCTTTAAAGGTTTCTTATTTCCAGAGTATGAAAGATATGATCTCAGTCTCCATGGGTGAGAGGTTTTGAATCCAGACAGAAATATAATGAAAATGAATCACTGTTTGGCAGCGTGATTTAAGATAAAGGGCTCACAACTACAGCCAATAAATCAAAGAGGCATCTGCTGTAATCCAAGCACATTCCTTTAGCATGTCAACTAACAACTGTATCAACTGTATCTTGTCTGCACTCTCATTCAACAGGGCTGCTTGTCATGACTTGCTGGGATGTTCAGTTTAATGCTCCATAGCATGTACAGTTTAATGTCTTTGAAGGTTTTTTCTTTTTTTTTCTTTTGGCTTTCGCCCGCTACCATCAATATATATGGAGAGATAATTAAGGTTATACTGGATTATTTTGAGGATAAAGCTAACGGGTTTGGCTCTCCTGAAGCGCCCTGGTGAAGAATAATCACCCCACTGCAAACTATTTGTTTGTGTGACAAAAATAAACCCGTCCTGGCATTTGCTAAAAATGACTGGTCTGGGTCCACGCTACCATGGAATACAGCTGTACTTTAAAGAGCTTCATTAATGAGGGATATTATGAGGAGAACACATTATATAATGGGTCTAAAATAATCCTGTTGGGGGGTTTCATGTCATGTTTACGATGCAAAGTAATCCTCTTTCCTGTGTGAAAAAGAGGCTAATGTGAATGTGGGCTATATTTCCCAGTGAGATTTGTGCATAAACAATGCCGCCTCTCTGACCACTGCTGTTCTTGTGTACTCTGCGTGTCAGCCAGTAATCCTGCCAGCCACACAATAATCTTATTACCTTTATGCCAAAGCTTGGTTTAATTTAATCCAATGAAAGTGGGAGGAATTAACCCATAAGTATTAAAATGGACACTCTTCTCAGGTAGTCTCTCCTTCACAGAGATGTCTAAGTGGATAAGTTTGTAAGTACAGGCTGTGAGGGATGGGTATTGATCTGTTGGTGGTGCTGCAGCAGCCTTTGCCATACTCTTTTCTGATTCATAACATGGACCAAACATCCCTACTTTCCACTGTGGCGACACAAGTCTGACAGCGCTGAATCCTTTCCCTGTATAATATTCCTTTGATTATGACAAAAGAGGCAAGTTCTGCGTTTGGGCTATGCAGCAAAAACCAGGACAGGATCCTTGATTATTACATCTCTGCTGCACTCAGCCCAAGGGGAAGCTTCAATTAGCTGTCACAGAATGTGAGAGCATGGACCAATAGTCTGAAAGCACTGCCAATCGACAGGATAGACTTATTCATAACCTCTTTGAGTAATTCAATGCCCATATATTGTTGTTAATATTACTGGGGTTATAGGTCTGAGATTGGTGACGAACGAGACGTGAATTGAGGAGAGGAGCTCAGTTTGTCAAGAGTCGTCAGACTAGAATATACACATGTACTACTGTAAGAAGTCAAGAACACAGAGGCACACAGAAACCCATGCTTGCATGGAGCCTAGATGAGACTTTACTAGGATTGAGTATTCATGTCAGAGTGACAAATGGAAACCGACAGCGCGTGTGTCTGTTATATTATGTTTAATGGCTTCACTTTCAGTGTACACTGCATGGTTGTTCATCAGGGTAATGTTTCACACACATTATCAGGTGCTGTTTATCTTGTGATGGAGGAGGAAATGGTGAGGGAACACACATTTAGGGTTTGTCTCAGATAATTTGCTACATAAAAAGTTAAAAGAATCATTCCATCTGCCTCATTCCCTCCTCTATCCCCTGCTCTGTCGTGGAATAATCTCATGACAATGTGAGGCAAGCCTTCATAGGAGGTTTACTTCTTTGTTCACATCTCTGTGGGAGAATTACTTTGTGCTTAGGGAAAAGACTTGTGTTTTTCTACACTGAAATGTGGCCCCTTAGTGGTAATCACATCCTAATGGAAGAGGAATAGCAAAAAGTTAATGAGCCAATGGAACCTCAAACAATTCAAGGTCTGCCTCAACCTTCAAAAGGTGTTTGGCCTTTGCAATAGGTTTGGGAGACTGTAGTGAGGAGAAAACAAATCAATTAATACCAGTCCACTTTAAGTTATTTGACACAAAGCATAGGTTAATGGAAATAATGTGCTTAACTGTTGAACAATGTAAATAAGCCTCTAATAATTCTGCTAAAATATCTTTTTCTTGTGCATGTTATCCCAGATGCAGCCTTGGATCTACCGTAAGTTTATATGGAGCTAGATCTGTTCATGAGTATGCAATAATGTGATGACTTATAACACGTTTGCGACGCATTTTGATTTCTAATAATAACAATAACACACAAAGGAAATCGGATTACACATCTTTCAGTCTATGTTGCATTTGTTGCTGTTGAAGGGAACACAGCTTGTGATTGCTTGTGTATCAGCAGTAAATATGAAGAAAGCTGAGTGAAAATTCATATAATTTCCCATGAGCCATGTCCTTGTGAAGTGTGTTCAGTACACATCCATGTCTCGGGGAACAAAACCTAATAGCTGGATTATGTTATTTACTGCTGTCTTCAATATTTCTCTCTCCCGCAATACAATGCCATCGATTCATATGGACAGAGGCAGCCAGTGCACACCCACTCACATGTATGAACACATGTACACATTCACACACAACTCTACAGAATGACATCAAAGTACAGGAAACAAATTCCAGACTACTGCTTTTTCGCTTTCTTTTGTACGTGCTTCAAATTTCAAGCGTCAACTCTAAGTGTGCCTAGAAGACTAAGATGCAATGCTGTGCACGCAGAGGGGTGGTCACTCACACTTTGGCACAGACACACATCTGAGAGGTTGCAAATGCATAAGCACGCATGCACATTTGAACGCAGCTGTGCAACACAGAAACTCATGCAAACCCACATATGCTCAGATTAGAGGAGTACAGACTCTCAGAAACACAATAATCAGGCTGTGTGAAATAAATCTCCTCAAAGGCGTGTGTCAGGCAATGGAGGGGGACCATTGTGATGTCTGAGTAATAATTCTCTTAATACGCCTTGTTTCACAGTCTGACTGTAATCAAACAAGAGACTGTAGATCCCCCCTGGCTATAGGACTCAGTGTAACCATAATCATCCCCTTCCCCTACCTCCTTTTTTCTCTTTTTATGTAAAACACTTCTTTGTGACGTTCTAAATCATAACCCCAGGTTTGCTGTTGCCCACATGCTTGCACGTTTTCAGTGCTCATTATTTTGGGATGCTTCCTTCAGCAGTTTAACTTCAGCAGCTGAGACATTCCAACCAGCAGCTTGGGATTATGAGAAATAGTATGTTAAACTGTGTTTGGGGACATGAGGTAAAGCAGCCTTTTATGTGGGAACAACAACTGGCTGTAATCTCTTACACTGGAGAAACATCAAAGATCGAGATCAGAATTCAGAGAAAACAGGTGACCACTTGACCTCATGCTGAACAGTCTTGAGCAGCAAATGCACCGTTGTATGTAACCATGAATCAGACCAGAGGGGTCATGATGGAGACAGAATTGCTGGCAGTGGAGGTTAAAAAGCTACATGGGAGGAATAACGGAAAGAAGCTGGCAATTAGGGTAGTCTAACACCCTATAGGGTCCTTACTGAGTGAAATTTCTTCCCAGCTTGCACATAAAACAGTTCAGAAAATGGGTGCAATTGGGAGAAATTCTGAGATTTGTGGGCAGCTTTGTGTAACATAGTACATAGTAAACCTACCAAATTTGTACCACCCATGTTACCTACAGGCCTGACAAGACTTTTGTCCAAGCTGGCTTGGCTTTGCAGATATTTAGTCATCTGGGTCAGATTCAAAATGCACGCAGTTACAGATAAGGGGGAATAAATTCCTGCAAAACTATTTTTTGGTGTATTAAAAAAAGCAAAATCCATGTCAGTCATAAAGCTGTTCTAGTACTTGAAACATTATTTCTGAAATGTCATAAGTAAGCAGTGTGAGCCCTGATTTTCATGTGCGTGATGGGCATCTTTTTCTGTTGTGTGTTTGTAGTTTCCCAGGAGGCAGAGCTCAGGATTTACTTAAATCCAGTCATTTAGTGTGCACTGCTCCCACTAGGCATTATTTGAGCAGTCTGGCCTGGGCTTTAGCCTGTATTCAGGAGGAAAGTCAAACAGACGGTTATGTGAGGAGACAGACTTGAACTTAGAATGCAAATATATTTAAGTTTGCAGAAGGGGGAAGGCACGGCACATGAGGGGGAGATGGGTTAAGAAAAAAACATGACCGGTCTATCAGAAAAAAAAAAGAAAAACAAGAAGGTGGAAACAGACAAAGAAACCATAGCATTGAGAATAAGACACGAAGACAGGCAAACAAAAACAAAAAGGGTGATTTTCCACATCGATAACCTCTCCTTTCACACTGCTGTGTCCACTTGGGCAGCTGACAGGAGGCTGCGGAGGGGGAGGATTGTTGTTTGGGAAAACAAACAAACTGGCCATTCTTAACACAACCTGATCCCTGTCCCTATACCACCGGTGAGCATGTTTGAGAAAGACATCTGCGTCATGTTACTTGGACAAATTACAATTGGATGCTTAATGTTGCCTTTGTATAATAGAAAGAGATAAAATCCAGAGGTGAATCTATAGGCTTTATAAACCAGCTGGTATGATGTCATGGACTGGTTTGTCAAGTTCAGATTTGAAGTTCATTCTTATAAATCTCTTTTTAGACTGTGATGTGTAAGGATTGAAGCTGACTGAGGAGGCACACTACTCATACAGAAGTCACTTGTGAATCAAAGATAAGCATTTTACCGAAGCACACACGCTTTATTATCTGCTGTTTATTTTAATGTGACCATAATTTACTAAATAAACATCATGACCACTGAGACTATAAGCCCATTAGGAACATGTTTGCTAAGGTAATAAATCAAATGAAAAGTAGGGGGATTTTTACATTAATTTCTGCACAGATGGCTTTATTTTAGTTAAAAGAAATAGACCCTGCTGGCCACTAAAAAAAAAGGTACTTTCACAGAGGTGTCATTTTTAACTGACGGTTGCCTCTTGCTTTAAAAACATCCATCTCTCTTTTCCAAATCCCATATTTCAGCTCTAAATGCTGCCACGCGCAAGCTGACCTGCTTGTAAGCACTGCAGAAGATGAGGATGAATCATTGTGGTGCTTAATAAAGAGCCGTATATTCAGACTGTGAGAGGTAAGCTCTCTGGGGCGACTGCTAATGTATACAAGACACATGCATTTCTTACAGTTGAACAGTTTTGCATTGTAAAGCACTTCTGTAACACATCAACAATGAGGCAACATTTTGACCACATGCAGAGTTTTGTGTGCTAATTGGAAAGTCTCGTCAGAGAATTGCACCTTACAATGTCTAACAAATTGGGGCGTTTTCTTCCCCACAATCCCCACTTGCATGCACACCGTTTTATGGTACAGCAAAGATTGAAAATGAATGCAAATGTACTGACATTGACAACAATTAAAGATGTTGTTTGGGGGTGGGGGGTATTTGTGTGGGTGTTAAGTGCAACACAGATGGCTCTTTTCATGTAGTTGTTTTGCAACAAGGGATGAATAAAATGTTTCCAAGGCTCACATGTGTCCAATTGAGGCAGAGTCAGTCTTTTTGTGCTCACTTCTTATTACAATGGCTTTTGATAGTGCTTACTAAGTGGTATGAGGATGCATATCAGAGCTTGTCTGTTGAAATGAGTGTGTAATGAGTTTTCTCTGGGAATACCTCATTTAAATCAATTTAATCATCTCACATACAGTATAGTACGTGTTGACTTGCAACAAAGGAATATGTCTCTTCATGATTTCCCTTACGCTGGAAGGAAACCGTGCAGAGAGCTGTGGTTAAATGAGTGGATTATGGGACTGCTGGTCAAAGCCAAAAGAGGGACTTACTGACCCATTTAACGTCCACTTCCAGAGGAGCTGCATGTTGGATGTGACCCTATTCACTCTCTCATAATCCTACAAGAGATGAGCTTGTCTCTACATAAGCAATGTTATTGAAGTTGACAAGAACCCAACTGTCTGTCGCACACGGTCTTAGCATCGCTTTGATGTTTTGCATTCCATGACGAAGCGAATCAAGAGACTGGGATGTTTGCGCACATGAGGAATATGGAGAATGGGAAGCTGGAGTTGCAACGTACATTTGTAAATGCATGCAGCATCAGTCTCTCTCTCAACAACTGTACGACTGACTCATCTTCTGTGCGTGTGGTGATATTCTCTTGAAGGAAAATATGAAAAATAAAAAGTGAAAACCTACAGATTTTTTCTTCTCAGAATAAGAAAAGACAATTAACAACTCTTGCTTTCCACAACATTTACCCCTGAATATGTAGCAGCATTTTGTTTGTCGGATAAACGATTGAGAATTATGGTGATTCTTTTTTTTTAAATCTAATTGCAAAGAATCATTGCTGCTGTTTAAGTTTTGAACGGTGCATATTTTGTCATATTTGATAAAGCATCAAGACTTCATTCATACTAAAGTACGTTTGAGGAGTCTGGTCGCTATGCTCTGCTGTACTCTGTAGCTTCACCTTCACATGCGCCTGAGATCATTAAATTTGAACAATATTGAAATGTTCTATTCATTTTGAGTTTCCCATTTGTTTCTTGCATCGCACAAACTGCAGTCAACTTTTACCACAAAAACATTCTGATTGCTTGTTTTATTGCTTACTGAAGCAGGAAAAGACACAAGCTTCAAGATATCAAAGAGAGGGCGTCCTGTGACAGGCAGAAAAAAGTGCCATCATTTATGTGTCAACATCAGCCATGTGGGAGGACAAGTTTATTGACATCTTGATGATCATCCTGGACCATTCTCCCTTGCTCTCATCGACTTCAATTCAACATACATTAGTCAGCAGCAGGGCCAGACTCATGTCTCATTTGTCAAGAAGAGAGAACAGAGTTCTTGCTGACATTAAAATAAAAATGTGTACCCCGAGGAGCTAATACAGTATGTCAGGTAGTGTGTGTTTTCAAACATACTTAACAAGAATTGAAGTGAACTTCTTTGGATTCTTGGGAGGTCTGACTATGTGGAGTATTTTCTATGCACTCAGGCTCATTGAACTCAAATAACTTGACTGCAGAGCTATTTCAGGGAATATCCGTTTAAAATCTGATTTTGCTAGCTGTGATCAGTGTCCATTCAACAAATGAGCAAATCAATATAGCGCAGAGCCTGTTTGTACACAGCTACATCCATAACTAAAAGTGAGGGCTGTTTCTTTTCTCCTTCATAATCAGCTTATAGTGGACAGGATGTCATGGAAATATGCGACTATAATTATTACATTAGATAGGAGAAAAAAGTTATATTGTGATCACTTTTGGAGCATCTGTCTGCAGAGGCACAAGTTAAAATAGGCTCATTTTTAGTTACTTCATCTGAATGCATGAAATTTAGTTTTGAATATGAATAAAATTCTGACTTTGGTGTGCTCCTCAGCTGATTTAAATTTACTTGTAAAATGCAAATGCTCAAGTCATAAACTACCTCGGTATCAGTTGTATTTGCAGTGGAAAGACTTCAAACATTCAGTTGTGGAATAATAATGAATGTGATTGTTGCAGTGAACCCTCTGCATATTACCTCTGCTTTGAAACCTGGACTCCATCCTTTGTCACCGTAAAGCCTGCCTCATTCTGACGAGACTGATGCTGTTCCGCTGGCTGAACCCAATTTAGCAGCCCTAGCCCCTGTTCTATCAATACCAAAGTGTGCGAGCTATCACATTAATAAATATTGAGCTCTTGGATAATCTGAGGAAAAGTTGCTTGACCTCTTTGCTCATCACTGACTGTGTTGAGTATTACGTGGACTTAGGACTCAGGGTGTGGAGGGGATTAGGATAATTACTGTTATTATATTCTCAGTGCAAGGGCTATCGCAGGCCTTGGCTAGTCTGCGTTCAGCTTTTGACAGCTAAATTAAAAACATGCGCAGCTGACGTGACCCTGGATGATTGATCCTTCTCCCTTGTGTCTACCATCTCCTTCTTAGGAAGAACCTTACACTCCAGTTTCAGAGTGTGAAATGTTTTTTTTTTTCTCCCTCTTTTTAATGGCCAATGGAGATTTGGTTTTTTGACATCACTGGGGTGATCATCTAACCTTGCCCCAGGCCAGACTTTGCACCTGTCTAGGCATGTATGTTTCCACAGGTGAAAATATATCTCCCTTTCTTCCTGTCTCACTCACTTTAAAAAAAGGGACATGCTAGCAGTGGTCCCTGGAGCATTAGCACTAGGGACTCAGGGAACGGTGGGATAGTAAACCTTCCCAAATCCCCAAGATACTGATCCCTTATGATATGGTAACTGGCTGCGAGGTGTTGTTTACCACAGAGTCTGCTCACTTCACTCCCCAAGATGCTTTCCTACACTCCAAAGCTTCCCATAACATATCTAGCACATATTAGATTCTAAATTAAAAATCAGTCAGCTGTGACACCTGACACATAGATGGGGAATACCCAGGGAATATCAAAGTGTACTTGACAGCAAATAAAATCACCATCTTAGCAATGAAGTTTAACATTTTTGTCTGCAGAAGAAATGCATGGATGATGGGTTCTTACCATGTGCTGGATCAGGTGGGCCAAACTCCAGGTTGTATCTCAGGATGTAAAAGTTATTCCATACATAGAGCTGGTTATCTCGCGGATTATAATCCACTGCTGCGATGTACTGGTATTGGTTGGGAAAGTGGATATCAACGTATTCCCCACGGTTCTGTTTGGTGTTATAAATATAATCAATCAAGCTCTTGCTGACCTCACTTTCATTATCTTCATAGGTGGAGCGGACCACATACAGTACTCCACAAACCATGAAGGCATTGGAGGCTGAGCGCTTATCATAGGTGGTTTCCCATGTAGCCTCGAATCGTAGCGTATAGGGGTTCAACTGGCTGATTACCATCATGCCGTTGTTCTGCTCTGTGGCGTAGATCACCCACAGCCCGTTCTCATCCACCGCCAGGTCAATGTCTGTTTTACCTCCCCACCTGTAGGGCGACGTGTCATGGTAGTTGGCATTATTGATGATGGCCTCGCCACTTTTGATTCGAGTCCGCAGGTCAAACTTCACAATGTTGCGCGTACGCTCCTTGTTGAAAAATACGGCCCCATCATAGACCACAAATCCAGTCCCATCCACCCGGTGAGGCAGCTTGTAGGTGATGGTTTGCCGGGCATTTTGAAAGTCATCCAGGGAGGAATACTCAATTAAAGTGTCTGTCCTGTAAGGAGTCCAAGGCATGAAGTAGATTTTGTCGCCAGCTTGCAGTGGGTCTTTGCACCAGGCGCCCGCTTGTTGCTCCGCTTCAAATAGAAAGGAAGGGTCACCGACAGCTTTCAGAGTCCCAGGACAAAGAAAAACTAGTAATGGGAGAGAAGTAGAATGAGAAACAGACAAAGGTTAAAATGTGAAACATAAAACTTTAAAAATGTAAAACCAGTAAAGAAAAAAGAAATCACTATAATCTTCATTGTGTTTTACAGGTTGTCCAATAGGAATGAACACAACTGCATGTTAAGGAGTGGCCAAAACACAACTAACATCCGACTAACAACTAAAAGCTAATATTTACAAGCAGTATAAAGAGTTTGATTTGTGCATAGAAAGAAAAAAAAAGAAATAGAAAAAGTTATTAAACACACTATTTGAATATATAACGTAGTCTGAAAAAAGAAGACTGGCCTCATTGACATGTACTGTTGAACAGAACACAAAGGAGGGGAAACAGAACAGAAATAAAACTTAAAAGAAACAAAACAAAACAATTGGTCCTGTAAACAAAAAAAAAATGCAGCAAACTAAAGTCACTTGGCAACAGACGGGAGAGGTTATGAGAGAGCAGGAGTCAGCAGAGTCTGCAAAATGTGTGTACTTTGATGTGTCTCAGTTACACCGACTTTTCTACATTATATACCTGAGAGATCTGCCATTACAAAGTGGTGCAAATGTCACAAACATTACAGTTTTAGCATACTTTAATTAAGAGTCTCTTGAGGTGTTTTGGTTGTTGCTCTGAGGTATAAGAGGCATAAGAATCAACAGAGAAAAGAGAGGCAAGTGGTCAGATGATAATAATGGGTAGAAGAGTGAGAGTGTGGGGGAGAGGGGCTTGGAGAGAAAAGGAACAGTAGAAAGCAATAGCTTGAAAAGAGGGCCAAGAAACACTGTTACCATGGCATGCTATGAGAAAGGGTTTGGAAGCCAGGCAATATGAGATTCTGCTGAGTAGCAAAAGCACCCAGGGAGAATGAGAAGAGGATGTCCCTATGGACTGCAGCCAATACACCCCCATTTACATCTTTCGGCTGCTTGTGTGCTGTCTTTTTTTTATGGCCAGCCTCACTTCCAGTGTAGCATTACGCTGGCCGTTAACATTACAGTCGGGGTGTTTTGAAGGAAACGTCTGCAGTGTGTTTGTACTGTAGAGGCCACCATGGGAAAATAGGTAATTTACAACCAGATGCCACAAAACAAGGAGCTAGGGTTTGGATCGTGTCTGTTATTTACCTTTTTGCTCCACTTCTATTTTAAGCGTTGGAAGAGAGAATGAAAGGGGTGCAAGGGAAAAAAAGAGATTAATATGAATTAACTGTCATAGCTGTGATTACACATGCAGCAACACGTTATGAGACATGGAAAACGACGGGTACACCTATTAAAGCGGGAAAGTTATGAGAAAGATGACATCCAGCCGTCGAGGTTCTGTATTGGAAACAGGTTAAGATTAGCACACAAAAAGAAGATCATTTGCTGCTTTTAATGTACATGATGGTGGTGGATGGACATATTTTTCCACCATTGACTGCCAGTTTTACCATCAATGGCAATTTCAGTTTGATTCAATGCCTGAAATCCACAAGTAAATGGCATTTCAAGTTTGCTTGAAACAATAGCAAAACATTTTGGGTAAGAGAGGGTGGTCACCTCAGTAGAAAGTAATATATATTGCAAGAAATTACTGCAGCTCAAAAAATGCTAATATTATGACCCTGAAAGTTGCTGTGGCTCCTCTATACTGTAGGAGCGATGTGGGATTTAGAGCATGATTGGAAAGTAAAATTACACTATGGCTTTTATAATCCATCCACCACCACAAAGTTTTTTTTTGCTGTTTCTTTTTTCCCGTGTTTTAAAAAAAAGATCTATAGATGGGTGACATATTAAAGGAAAAGTCTGAATAACTAACTAAAGATACACTGCAAATATAGCGTCTTCCACACTGGTGAACTTCAAGGTACAAATAAGCAGTAAACACACCATCATGCTTTTGTAGCATGTAAGCTTTTAGTACTGAAAGGTCGACATGATTTTTGAAGATGGTTTGTGTTGAGGGAGAGTCTCAGTCTCGACAACAAAACTGTTTTGAGTTTCAATAAGAATAGTGCCTACTATGATCTCTACATTTAGATCTATGGGAACTGCATCAATTGAAGTGTCAGATATTGTGGTTGACAGTGCACATATGATGACGGTGCTGCTTGTGCATTAGTGTGATATGTAAGGACAAACAGAAGAGAAAATCTTCCTCAGGTTACTGAGAATGTCAGTGAAGGACTTCATCGTACTGTGTCAGCAAGAACAGTCCATCGACCAAAACACAGAGAGGAACATTACAGTAAGGTTGCGGTGCATAACCCCTCGCTGCAGAGATGAAGGCCATGGGTAGTGCACTAATACCAACTTGTCAGTTGAATGTTACTTGTTTGGTAGATGACGCCATAAACACTAGTTGCCAAAACCAGTTTCGATGCTGCTCATCAGGACGTACTTGTCGGCAGTCATGAACTAGCAAACAGAATCCCCAATCTTTTGATGCATATTTGCAAACCAGTTAGGGGGAAAGTCAGTAGTTAGTAAAACTATCGTTGTTTGACCGTATTTTCAATGAGAAGTTGAAGGTAAGGCTGCAGAGGTTGAAAAACTGTGATAAAACGTATTCACTAGAGCAGTTATATTAATAAGCAGGATGTTAAACTCTGAGGAAAGAATGCTTCTGATGCTAGCACTGTTAAATTAAGCTGCATTCAGCAAGCCAAGCTTGTGTTTGTAGCACACATTAGCTGTGGTTCATTCTGAGGTCTGCGCGGTTTGAAGTGAGATTCATTGGCTGCAAACGTCACAGTGGTGCGTCAAGTGCTGTCCCTTTTCAAAGGCGTCTGAAGGAGCCTCTGAATCCACCCTGCAAATCTGCACTCCGTTTGGCCTGAAACAAAGGATACTGGCGGTGTATCCTTCTTGGCCTCGCATGCCCCAGAATTCACTGTGCACAAGATGGAAGAGAATATGCAGCAGAAGTACCAGTGTAATATGCGCAAAAAAATTTTTTTGAATATACGGGCAAGCTTAGAAAGAGATCTTTTGCCTCAGAAAAGCACTTTTTTGCCATTATGCAGGTGTTAATGGCCAGTTAATGTTCAGAAAATGACAGATAAATGAAAAAAAGAATAAAATGCTCCATTAAGTTTTTACAACGCATGTGAAAGAATAAGTGGAAAGATTGCTTTCACTAGATAGCTGTGGAGTCAGCAGTTGCTATGCAACGAGACTGGAGCACTATGGGAAATTCTTGTTGGCTAGGCTGTCCCACTTCAGCAGCCTACCGTTTCAGGAGGCTGCTTTGGAGTGTGCAGACCATCTAGGATACTCAGTACCCTACATAGTCCGTGTACTTCAAAGTTTGTAGCAAGGATATAATAGTTTGGGATTTTTAATTAGTTTTTTCTTTCGTTTTGACTTTTGGTTTTTCAACTCAGTTAGTTTTAGTTATTTTTTGAGCAGATTTTCTAGTTTTTATTAGATTCTATTTTTGGAAAATTTTTAGTTTTAGTTGAGTTTTTATTAGTTTCAGTGTTAATTTTAGTTTTTGGGGTTTTTTTTTCATTAAATTCTTGGTGTTTGTCTGGTGTGACATTCAAAATCATCAGAAAGTGACTCGTAGAAAAAACAGAAAAACCCGATTAAATAGAAATAGATTTCATATTAACCCAAAAGGCTTATGTATTATATTAATCTACAAAGACTAAAACTAATATGCACAAGCTGAAAAAAAGTCACATTGTATAAAATGTTAAAACAAGCAAACAAAAAAACAAAAAGAATGTAAGGATCTTCAAAGGAATGGAAAACTTATCAAACGCAGTTAAGATATTTTACTCTTTCACGAAACAGGATAGTTGCCCTTTAACTTGATGACAGCAACATATCACCAAAACATTGGGACAGGATCATTTTCCCACTGTGAAGCTGACTGCACATTGCTTATATGTGGAGACTGAGGATCAGTTGTTGGATCTCTGGGAGAGGATTGTTAATCCATTCTTGCCTGATATTGGATTCTTACTGCTCAACTGTCCTGGGTCTTCTTTGCAATCATGTTTGCATCATGTTACTTTGAATGTTTTTGGTTAATGAATGGTACCTGGACTCTTCTACTACGATGCCATCTTGTAATTCCGAATGCACCAATCGATCGGACTGATTGGCCCCAATTTCCACAATTTTGGGGGATCGCGATCAGCTGATCAGTATATGTAAAACCGATCTTTTTTCACCGATGTTATCTACCTCTGAAAATGTCTTTTTGTTCTGCTGTTAGGGAAGGCTGACTGACAGGCCTGCCTACCATGTCACCTCTGCATGCATGCATGCATCTGCACGGGTTAACAACAGTCATGGAGCACAGTCAACCAGAGATGTCTCAGTTTGGCAGTATTATGCAGTGAAAGCAAAAGAGCAAAGAATCGCAATTTTCTATTCACGCAAGGCCGAAATAAGTGGCGGTGGGGCTGCGGCCAAAACATTTAATAGAACCAACCTCATTCACCATTTGAAATAACACCACAAAGCTAAGTTTGCAGCATTTGAAGCCCGCAATCAAGCTGAGACTAAAGCAAGGTAGCAGAAGCAAAGTGGTCCGCTGTTGCTGCGGGTTTGTTGTCTGGGAATTCGAGTGGACATAAATGACATCATTACCAGCCAACTGCCATTCCAGTTAAACCAACTGGGAAAAAGGAGATGCATATATGATGTCACTGTAGATGCTTTGTTATGTGACACAGATAAAGGATCACAAATGGATTAAGTTGGCACAGTTAACTTCTTTAATTTACTGTAGAACTTGCCAGACAGGAGAGAACAGACACTGTAAGACTCAGAAATGACATCCCATAATACTCTGCAGACAGCATGTAACTCGCTGGTATGGTAGTTCTCTAGGGACAACAGACACCATCCAGCCAGATGATCTAGATAAATATAATAAAGGCCAGTAAATTATTTTATTAACTGCTTCAAACCTTGTCACTGTGAACAGCAAAATATAGCTGTGGTCTTTATTTTTGGTAAGAGGCTTCAAACAGGTCTGAAATATAAGCTGCTGAGAGAGTTTTGGTTTTGAAATGTGAAAAATGAAAGACTACAGGAACTGACATCATTTTGTAGTTTGGACAGAAATGCTGGAAACCTTTCATTTACACTGTATTTGAGAACACTACCTTATGGGAAGTTAAAAATAGTTTTTCACAGGTATTGTTAATTGTTTTTCAAGAAAACAAAATTGGAGCATTGGACCTGTTTGATGTGAGTTATAGAAAAAAAATCACTATCAGCAAAAATCAGTATCGGGAGGGCACGCTTTTTTAAGATCGTTGATCGGCCAGAAAACTGCAATCAGTGCCCTCCCCTAGCTGGAATGGGTAGAATATGTGTTTTAGCATCGTGTCCCTGAAACATACTAAGCCTTTCCTGAAAGAGACGTCTGGATGGGAGAATATGTTGCTGTAAAACTGGTATTTAGCTTACAGCATTGATGGAGCCTTTCCAGATGTGCAAGCTGCCAGTTCCACGGGTACTAACGCACCATACCATCAGCGATGCAGACTTTTGAACTGGGAGCAGATAACAAGCCAGATGGTCCCTCTCCTCTTTAGTCCGGAGGACTCTGCATCTACAGTTTCCAAAAAGAATTTAAGATTTTGATTCATCTAAACGCAAAGCAGTTTTCTACTTTGCCTCAGTCCATTTTAAATGAGCTTTGCCCCAGAGAAGGCGGTGTCATTTCTGGATCATGCTCACATGTGGCTTCTTCTTTGTATGACAGAGTTTAAGCTGCATTTATGGATTGTAGAATGAACTGTGCTCATAGTTAATGATTTCTGAAAGCCTTAGTGAGTTCATGCAGTATTTCTATGAGAGAATAATGCATTTTTTCTAAATGCACCTGAGATCCCAAAGATCCCAGACATTCAGGTCTGATTCTTTAGCCTTGTCCTTTGCATGCAGGGATGACTCAATGTCCTCTGAAGATATAGACTATTTTAGGCTATGTAGATGATAGAATATCTAAATTTTTACAGTTTTACATTGAGGAACATTTTCCTGAAAATACTTAATTTGTAAACACTTCTTTTTTTTTTTTTGTAGAGGCCTAATCTCTGCTCTTCTTTAATTCTGAGATACTCTGTCTATCCAAGGTGCTCGTACCCAGTCATGCTACTGACCCAAAGCCAACTTATCTAAGCAGTTGTAACATCTTCAGTGAGTTCTTTCATTTTGCCAGCACTGACTTTCAGCTTTTATGTTGCCTTGTCTCAGCTGTTTTCATACACGTTGCCGCCATCAAATTAAAAAAAGCTGATATTTTAGTTAGCAAAGTAAAATGCCTCAGTTTCAGAATTTACCCTGTTTTCTATGTTTTTTGTTTTTGTTTAAGGGTGTCAGCACCCGGAAATCCCACTTTTTCACATTAAAACGTGTATTGGAACAGGACCTGAAAATAAATAAATAAATGAATAAATAAAATGGCCTTGCACACTGTTGTGGCCGTGTGCACCATTACAGTGAGAATGGTAGACTAGTGGTTACAGAGGTGGGCTGCCATCTCCCCCACTGGAGATGGCAGCCCACTGCTCCTAGTGTAACTCGTGATGGGTTCAAACTCAAGGCCTAATTCCACCGGTTTTTTTTTTTTTTTTTTTTTGTAAAATATAGGGCCCATGCTGACAAAGATTTCTTGTTTAAATAATATTCTATGTTTACACATAAATAAATTAAGTAATTAAATAAATATTTCATTTATTAAGCTGGAAACATGTACAGGCTGCAACTACTGGGTTTTTTCATTATTCTGATTTCCTCAATAAGCTGATTAGTTGGTTGCAAAAATGGAGGAAATAGTCTCAGAGCTAAAGAGTAATCTCATAAAAATGCTTGATTTAACTATTTAACCAACCAAATGCAAAAAGCTCTTTAGCATTAGCTGCTAACCCTCTGCTTAGTGGATAAACAGCTCTCTCTTGTTATTGGTGAGTCTGGAGGATTTTTGATGACTGATCATTATATTATTATTATTATTATTATTATTACTACTGCTCTTTTTTTTCAGCCATTTCTTTCGATAGCTAAGCAGTGAAATGGTCCATGTCTTCGCTGTAATTAGTCTTGGTTAATTTTCACTGACTTAAGTTGAATTTTCTATAGGAATATGGGTAAATATCTGTTTATTAACCGGACAGGTAAAGTCATTTGCTACACAGTTATTTCAGTTCACCCAACTTTCCTGTGGTATTTGAGCACAACAGAGTGCCTTCTTTTTTACTGTGACGGGCACTTTTTTCATTGCTGTGATGCAGAAAATGCATATTTAAATTGACAAACATACAATTTTTTGACACCTTTCCATATTATTTCTTTGTTAAACATGCATGGTTCAGTATTTTGTTTTTGTCCTGAATGAGTATGTGTATGCACATCTTTTTGAAATTATGGAGTCATTGACTGCCACTGTGTAGGAGGCCATCCATCCCACTCTTGGGGCAATTTAAAGTGAGTTGGGCAATATTTAAAATGAAGCAGTATAGTGAGGACAGGATCTGAGCAATGCTTCAAGGTGCAGCAGCCTTGCTGGTTCACATATCTCTGGCTTGTACTGGTCCTATAGTGTAATTGAGCCGGTGCCCTGACGCATTGAAGCCGTTTATGTAGCACTTTGTAGCCAAAGGGCCAATTCATGGTTTCCTTCTCTATTTGTGATCAAGGCTTGTTTGACATAAATTTTGTCGTCAGCAGTCCCTCCTCTGCTGTCTGGATGCAGCCCAAAATTGCCATTGCCTGGATAAAGTAAGACAAGTATGTGATATGTTTGTGCTTAAATCAATCTTCCAAAACAAGCATGGCACAGAAGACAAAGCAGAAAAGCAACATGGGTAGTTGTCTTTAGGAGACTGTGAGAAAACTGTCTTAATACTGTACATACCTCTAACATTTCACTGACAGAATACAAGGTCTGACTATTTAAAAAGACATACATGGAGAGCTTTAGGGCAGCCGAAGCAAACTGTAATAAGAATGAGATCATGTATACCTCAGCAGAGCCCAATATGTTGGTGAGTAGTTGCACAATTACGATTAATTTAGTTTAAAACCTTCCAAAACACTATATGTTGTTTTTTCCTTTTATATGCCACCCATCTTCATGTACCATTTCCATTTTTTGATGTATATTTTACATTAGTTTCAATACAGGACAGATGCTGGTAAATTTACAAGTGATAACAAAAGGTTACAGTTTTTATACATCCAGATCAAAGAGGCATGTATTTGTTATAAAGTATTTGAGCAAAGTAAATTCATATATAGATTTTGTGAATACACAAATTACACTAATTACTAGCGCTTTAAATCAAAAAGACTAGCAGCAGTTTGTTGAGTTGTTTCATGTGGTTTCTAAAACAAAATAAATTTAAGTGTGATAAGCGGCATTAGCTTAGCCGTTAATATGAGATATCACAGCTTTAAAATGTATGAGGAATTAAAAAAAAAAATGCATAATGAAACAGTTTTGATTCATTAGATTTAAAAAAAGATAAACACCGACACGAAACACACTGATTAGCCACAACCTGAAAACCACCATCAGGTGAAAAGACATAATCTGAATGTTTTACACACATTTTACTACTGGACATTTTGGGTCTTGACTTTCACCACCAACCTAAACAAAGAGACCATTTACATGAGCATCAAAATCCAGTAACTTGGCACAATCAGACAATTGTGATAATCTGATTTTACTGTGTTGCGCTTCTGAAATATGATATTTGAAAAACCCTGGTTGGCATTTCTGGTCATTATCAGATTTATCTCGGAGTGTGTATATGCGTAGTGATGTAGCTTCCTCTTACTATATTTTTAAAAACATCTGGGCGCGGTTGTGCAATTCTTGGTTTGTTAACCACTGGTTAACCCCTAACGGTCGGTTAAATCCTTAACCTGCCGTTAGCTAACCGACCATTAAATATATGTTGTTCAAAGCATGGTTAGTCATGCCGTCAGCTAACGGCACCATCAAAGTTAACCATGGGGTTAGCGTCACTGGTTAGTACCAATGTATCCCACAATTCCCCATTTTCTTTACTTCTGGTATTGCAAAAAGTAATATTGTAAGTCTGTGTCTTCCTTATTGCTGTAGGGAAGACACGGGGTGCCGACTAACTTTAGCTGAATTTTTTTTCACAACGTGAACAGAGCTGCTGTTAGCCACCACACACTCTTCCTCATCCCCCAGTCTCTCTATCCTTCCCCGTTCTCTTCACACTGTTGCACCCCTAGTTTACCTGGCCTCACAGTACAGCAAACCCTCAGTAACAGAACACACAGGACACGGAAAGTATTGATAAGCAAACGATCCCTTTCACTTCAAGGAAAAAGAAAGGCAGAAATTTCTCTGCCGATGAAGAAAATGTTATTCAGATCATAGAAGCAAGATATTAATCTTTCTGAATAGTCAGTCCGTGTCCACAGTTTGTTGCATGCTCCAAATCACCTCGCAAAGGATTACATGGACCTGAATGCATTCTCTCCGGAAGTGGTGCGCAGCTCTTCGTTAGAATAATCCCTGACGTCAAAATCAAGGCCACAATAAACGCTGTCCGTCCTTCTCTGAACTGGCATCACGAACACAACGTCAGCAACAAACACCATAATGAGGGTAACTACACTGTTAAAACTTTAGCAGCAGTTGTTAGGTGTGTTAACTTTAATGTTAAGATAACAAATGGTTAAAGTTAACTGAGTTTTGAACAACAAGATAACCGGATGGTTAAAGTTAACGGCTGGTGAAATGTATTTAATGGCTGGTTAAAAAATAACCGAGTTTTGAACAACTGGGCCCTGGTCTTTTTTTAACATGACAGCTGTGTCAATGCATTACTTTGTTAAGACTCCGACTTCTTGCTGCTGCATGGTGCTTTTTTCTTTTGTGTTCCACTCATGTGATGGAGGGACTTCCTTTTTTATCGGAAGCCATTGAAAAGACGGAAAGGATAAAGTTTTTTGCACATGGTTAGATATAAAATGACAAACTACATCAGATAAAGGTGCGTTGATCCAGTTTCTCATAATGAGATGATGGCAGTTATTCGATAAAGGGTATCAAATTTTGCTGATTTAATGAAAACTTAAATTATCTGATAACTCTAGAAATTAGGTAGTTAGCCGACTTTGGTGTACATGTAAATGAGCTCTTTGTTTCAGACCAAGCAACACCCTCAACCCCTGATGGTAGTGCCCTCCACAGCAGAACAATCCATCCCAACTCCAAAAACACTGTAGAGATGCTTTGGAGAACCACACCAGGAAGTGAAAGTGTTGGTCGGACCTCTGACCCAACCACCCCACAACTCACAGAATCTATCAGAGTGCCTCAACTAAAGTCCCAACATGCTGGAGCAAAAATAAGGGGATTTTACATTATTGCCACTCAGTGTACACGTGTTTCTCAGATTAGTCTGAAGCCCAGATTAGACACTAAGGTTTTCAAGATGGTCCAGCTTGATCATTTGCCCATTTGTTGCTGGATTAGCACATTGTTGTTAGAGGGACAACACAGATTTGCATGGCTTATAATGTCAACTAAAAATCATTCCACAATGTAACACTTTTCATAAAATTGCATTGAATCTTGGTACTTGGGAAATACATATTTAACTGTTATGAAGCTCATCTACTGTAAACATATACAATTATTAATTGATTTGGGTTATTTGATATCACTTAATTTGGGGTTTATCATTACAACAGTGTTATGAGTACCAGTAGAAATGGGAATCCACAAGTACTGAGTGAGCATCATTTCCTCCGCTCTAGCTCTCCACTCCTATTGGTTGGTGCGTCTTTCTCTGATACCTGTTTTACAATCAACAGGCTCAATGACAGAGAGCTGAAATGATCAACATTTATATTCCAGGCCAATGTGCATCATGGAATAATGTGATTTTCTACTGCTCAGATGAGTTCAAGCTCATATCTGAATTTTATTTTGTTAGAAAACTGTTGAGCCTAATCTAGGCTTCAGTGGCAGAAAAGCATTTGAAACAGACTTTCGCAAGGATCCAAAAATGAATGCACACCATTCTGCAGAGGAAATTCAAGTGTGTTGCACCCAACTATGAGATCAAACATGGGTAGGAAGCAAATAAATTAAGAACAGTTCTCAGAAGCTGCCTCAGCTACATAGAACAGAGGCAAACACAGACATGGCGTGAGGGAAATCTGGAAAGAAAATGAGAACACATGAAGGAAGACTGGATGACGTTAGTAGAAATGTAAAAATAGAAAGAGCAATCAGTGTGATCAGAAATCGGTCAGAGCATGAGGAGAGTGACTCAGATACCGAAGGAGGTTTCCTGCAGATTGCACAGGGGAAGGGAAGACAGTCAGTAAGTTTTTATACAGCAACATAAAAACAAACAAGAGAACATCCCAGCCCACAAACCCCTAAACATACAAAACTTTTTCTACGAGATACTACAGGATTTTCATGGGGTATTTCAGACTAAATTGTGACAAGCATTTGTAATCATGTCTAAAAGGAAATCTGGTGGTCCATCTTGATATGGATCCATTTCTGCTGTCCACTGTAGACAATCAAGTGCTCGCATGTTTAAGGAAATTAGAACATTATGTAAATTACATTTAACAAATGAGGTGGGAGGGGAAGACTGAAAACAAACACGAAAAGGGACCAAACACACATGCTACCACTCATTTTCATGACCTGGCCACTGTTGTCACATGGATTACTGGCAGTAGCATGAGACGAAAATGAAAATACTAGCAATGAAGACTATTTATGCTCATTGGCACAGCTACAGTTTCACAAGGTAACATAAAAAGGGCCAACTTTGTTCTTTTTTTCCCTTGTTATTATTTCAAAATAGCTTGCAGAGAGCAGTCTTAATAAAGTACGTCTTAGCTTTTATGTTGTCTGATTAAAGCAATTACTGGAGCCAATTCAGAGGGTGACTCAGTGCCAAGTGAAGGCAAAAATTTACATCCTTGGCTGGAGTATGAAAATGATGTTGCTAATGAGGGCAGCTAATGACAAGAACCCAAATTTAAAGCCAAAGGGATAAAAAAAAAGATGGAAATGTTGGCAATTTGTTACAAAGGCCACTTGCATAAAAAAGTAAGATTGCTTGTGTGGTTATATAAGAGTTTAGACAATACAATGAATGAAATGGCAGTTGGTAGCATAAATAAACAAATAAATAAAAAGATAAATAAATAAATGTTATTAAATTGCTAGTCACCTATTTTGGGGACAGATTGAGTGGCTGGTGGTCAAAATGAGGACACTGTCTGTGGCCCCCTTGTTGATCAGCTTAATGAGGTTTTAATACGTTCTCTTGCAAAACATCCTCTCAAGTCTTGTGTCCCAGCAAATCCAGGCGATCTTAAGCCCCTGCACCACGGTAATGTTTTTAATCACAAATCATGGCATTTGGCATATGATCTGTTCTCTCTGCAAACTAGAAATCTGTAGTAAAAGCTTTGGTATACCACGTGAAAGCTGTAGTAAGAGTTTGCTCTGGTGCTGAAAAGTTAATCTTCCCTTGCGATTGCTTCTCTGCATTAGTCTGACTCTACAAAATGATGTGAGGCATATTGATTTTGTTTCGGGCAAGAGGAGACAGAGGATTGGTAAGAGGAAAGCAACAAAATAGGGAGCTTGCTTATAAATCAAAAACTACCATGGTTTACAGGAAGGTTTGAGTAGGAAAGGCCGGACTGGGCTTGTGTGGACTGAATCAGACTGGGAGAACACTAAACACTTACCAGGGCAGTTGCGATAGGATACTTTCTGAGTTCTTGGTACAGTTCTGGTTGGACATGGACCTTGAGAAGCAAAAAGATGGGGCTACATATATGCATCTTTGCAACAGCTTAGAATGAAGTGAGGGCTTGATTTTGTGTTTACTTAAAAAAAAAAAAAAAAAAAGATTTTGCGAGGGCTGAGAGTCCTTGGGTGGAAGTTTAATTTTCACCACACAACAGTGGTCTCCACTGTTTCCTTGATACAAGACGAAAGCAAAACACAATCATAACAGTAGGCGGACACGAGTGCACCTTGAGGCTAATCCTTCTATTAAGGTTGGGGGTAACACAGCAAGACATCAGATCAATACTTAACGATAAGGCAAGGGGGAAAAAAGAAAAGAAAAAAAAAAACACAAGTGGCTGACTTATCAGGAATGAGCTTCAGGATTTGTCTATGTTCAATAGTCTGGACTGAAATGGCGATTATTGTTTATTCCATCCTCAATTATGGGTCCTCAAAGCCTCAGAGAGGTTAACCTTTAAGTTGTAATGAGTTTCACCATCCAGTGATGTTCACTCAAGCAATCTGAATCAACACTAAGGGGAGCAGCTTGGACAAGGGTAGTGGTATTGAACAATGTAGAACAGATGTATTGAATAGAAAGTGGAGGAGAAATATGTGCATTATTTAAATTTGGGTTGAATATTTCAGCTCCATCAAACTGAAACACATCTCAAGACATGAAAGCCCGAAACATTCATTTGAATCTCCAAGAGCTGCTAAATACTATCATCCTATCTCTCCAACTCTAATTATTTCAGTTCCACCTGATTAGTGATTCTGGCAATTCATCTAAATCATTGTCATTAATCAGTATGTAAAGGTTACAAGGGGGAATTTCCTTCGCAAATTGCAAATGAACATGGCAGCTTAAAGGACAAAGGGGAATTTTAATACAAAGGGCAATCTAAAGATTGTTTGGGAACTGAATGGCAATGAATATTTTAGCATCAGAGGAACAGACAAAATGTTAACACTATCTCTTTAGATGAAATATTACCTTGTTGACTTATGAGAGGAGCCATTCTGTTCTGTTACATAATGAAACATCTGTTAACATATTTCTACACCTGTTGTACGGTTGTATATTAAGCCATCAAGGTGAGTCGTGCTCTTGTCTGATAGACTTCTCAGCACAAGAAAACACCCGATTGCCATTACAGAGAATCAGCATGACTTCCTCTGCCTTCCCTCTATTCTGCTACCTCATAACCAGGCTCGTCGATCCACTAGAAACATGGTGAGCACATCAATAATGAGGGGAGTGCAGAGGAGGACTGAGGGGTTTCACAGGTCATATTTCATGGAAAGTTCACTGCGTGACACAGATTGAAGAAGAGACAGAGGAAAAGGGTGCTGGAAGATGTTGCAGACAAAAAAAAAGCACACTGACTGGACGAGGCAGGGGAGAAATGGGACTGGATATGGTAAACCACAGAGAAGAGACAGAGGGCAGAGAGGGAGAGAGAAACTAAGGATGAGAGGGTGGAGAAAAGGTGGAGGAAGGGATTTCAATTCATGATAGAGGGGTCATACTTACTGTAGGGTACACACTCATACTGGACCTCCAGATACTTGTAGGTCCCTGGGCAGGGGTCGGGGAAGACATCTAAACCCGTGATCACAATGCACTGGGTCCGATTGTTGCATCTGGAAAAGTGAAAGAAACAAAAAAAAAGCAGAAAAAGAAAAGAACAACTGTTAAAAGAATTTCTTGTCACCATTCTCGAGCAAGAAAAAAAAAAAAAAGAACTAAATGTGTGAAGGGATGAAATATATAAAAGTCAAAACAAAGAGTAAAAGTAGAATAAAAAACGAATAGGAAAACAATCACATTTCTTAACAAAGAAGAAAACGCTAAGGAAACGGCCCTGTGTTAAGATCAAGGAAACGCTTTTTAGACTACTACCAGTAGTGTAAAGGAAAACCTCTTTTGGATGTCATGTAAACATTGTTGGAGAGGTTCTTTGTGCTCTGTATGACTCCATTTTTCTTTTTCAAGGGCTTAGAGAACTAGAATAGATTCAACTCTCTATTACAGGTTGAATTAATTGCAGTTTCTTGTGCCTTTCCTTCAACGTTATCGTTGAAATACGCTATGATAAAAATCCAAGCTAGTTTCATCTAACTGCTTTCTTATGACTACAAGTGCATACATTACTTTAAATAAGAAAACAATATTATGGAGAGCAGATAAAGAATGTTGTATGTTGGCTGCTGCTCTGAATCTTTTAATTTCCCTTATGCATCTTTGGTGGAATAGATTTTGCACAATCTGTGCATTTCTCTTAACTGTCTTGAGTCAAATGTTCTGAGTTGCAGTGGTTCTGCAGTGTGTTTGTATGATCTGAGGATATTTAAGCCACCTGCGGGTCCTCCTGTAGGGGATTGCTTGTTTTGTTTTCCGACAGAGACCTTGGAATGTTGTTTAGGGATTTCTGTACAGATGCACAAGTGAACTGTGTAAGTGGATTCGTGTTTTCTCCTCTCTCTCTCTCTTCCTCTTCCTTACTCCTTTCTCTCTGTTCCACTTTCTATCATTACCTCTGTTAACTTTCATTTCTGCCTTGTCAAGCCCAGCAGTATGGTATGGAATGCTGTTATAGACAAATGTTTAATTAAAGAAATAAATGAATAAACAGGATATCAAGGGGAGCCTTGTGTTTATAAAGTTCCCCTTGGCAAAGAAAAACTGTTCAACACCATAAAGCAATCAGATTTCCATTCTGCTTGTTATAAAGCTGGACAGGACAGGTAGAGGAAAAGAAAAGAATGTTCTGAGTTAAGCTACATACTCCATGAAGAGTAAGAACTTTCCTCTTGCTCTCTGTAGCAAGAACAAAAATGACGTCATTTTGTTCTTGCAGACATGATTGAGGACATCTTGCAGATTGTTCTTGACCTCTCGGCCGAGCAGAACTTTCTTCTGTCTGTGGCCACGTTTACACGATAACGCTCCGCTTGAAAAGCACAAAAGTAGGGTTTTGTTTTCTCTGACAACTCCGCATTTACTCAAGCATTTTGAGGAGCAATTCTGTGTGCAGATGGGCACGCAAACACGCGTGGAATATCATGTTTTTTGATGCAAAGCACATTTTGTGTTAAAAAAAAAAAAGCCCCGCCAAAAAAAGAAAAGCAAAAATATAACGCACAATGAGATGAACATCTTGAAATATGACACACTCTTGCGCGTACACATGCACTCTCAGAGCCATAACTATCCACATTACACACGACCATCAAAGCTAAAAAATACAAAAACAATTTTTGCAAATTTTAACGATTTACACAGTAACTCTTCAGTGGAGCGTTTTCAAGATTTTCACTTTGGAAGGTGGTTTAATTTTCTTGCCTTTTTGACTTCCCGAAATGCCGGTAAGGTCTAAACGATAGGCACATCTGGAAAAATGTTTCACGTTTTTCACCCTGGAGCGTCACTATGGAAACAGGGCCTGAGAAGTATTGTGTGATTGGTCAGACATTTGAAATGGGAGGGGTTAACGCAGAGACGCTTGAAGTGGAGAGTTGTTACTTCCTCATTTCTGCAGATGCAGGTTGAACAGAGAGTTTTAATAAACAGCTGATTGAGGTGGTGAAAAAAATCTGAAAATGTGTACAACACACGTGGCATACACACGGAGACCACCACGTCCACAACCCTGTCCTGCCACGGACAAAATTTGTTGTAAATGTATAATTACCCCCATGCGCACCCAGCTGCGGCTTCTTGTGTATTGACTGGAAAACAAACTTATTTTTTTTTTCTTGTTCTTGCAGCCTCAAGAGCAAGATTAAAGTTCTTGCTTCTCACGGAGTATGTAACAAGCTTAAGCTGTGACATCTTCACGAATGCCCAGTGGTGGACTGGTAGCAGGGATAAAATAGATAGATGAACATTGTCCCGGGAAGAAAAAACCCATCCTATTTAATATAAACACATAGGCTATTGATTTTCATTTCACCAGCTGTTTGCAGCTGTGTCAACTTAATTTCAGCCATCACACGTAACATCTGGAAAGCAAACATTCTAAATTGGCTCTCAGTGTACTCTGAGGTCCAGGTAGTTGCAGGTGGCCACCTTCTTGCTGCAATGAAATCAAGATAATGACATCAATACCCTGAGCAAGTCGTCTTTGTTACCAAAGGGACTTAAAATTCTATTGGCAGAGTGAGGAGTCAGATCAATAACTCTGTTTTGCTGATTTAGCTGGGACCAGAGAAAATATTTGTTTCTTCTTATCACAGACCAGTGCCCCCCATTCACAACTAATCATTATAAAATGTATTCTTATTTGTACTGTGGATTTTGCCTTTGTTTTGGGCTACAGAAAGTATCTTTGTTTCAAGCCTAAATGTTAATATATTTTAGATAACTAATTGGAACAGTTGCTGAGAAAGACACAAATAAATCCACACATGGGGTCAGATTTTGGTGCTATTTTGTTTTCAGGTTGTGAAAAACTACAATTTAGCTGCATGCCATCAGTCCATGCAGGACTTAGTAGTTTTCAATAACAATCTGTAAAAAAAGAAGAAAGAAAGAAAAAGAAGTTGAAGAGGTTATAATAGGAAATACTCAAAATTACTAACACATTACTTATGCTTTTTTTTTTTTAAATCAATAAAGAAATTAAATTTTGCTATTCTTGATGCTCCTCTTCAAACATAAGACCTACATCTTTAAACAAAGTAGTTCACAATAATATCCGATAAAGAGGCCTTAAACCAGCACATTGATTAAAACACATTAGTGTCCACATCCATGTGTGTGCCCATGTTCAGTGAGGATCTCAAGGGGCATTCGCTTTATTAATGGCTCTACATGAAATAGCAGATGGAAATATCAGCTATTACAATTGCTCTTATGGAAATACTGTTTAGAAATTAAAACACGCACCTCATGCTGGGATGATAATATCTAACTTGTTTTTGTGGGTAATATTTCATGAGTCTGCAGCCCTTTCTACATATTAAATGGTCACTTTGATGGCTCTCCCTGCTTTGCTCATGCATATGGGTATCATACAGGAGCAAAATAAATTACAGTGCTTTATCTACCAGATTCCATTGAGACCAGGAAATGAATGCCTAATTTATGTCATATGAAACAGAATAATATAGAAAAATAAAATTAGTGACACTAATGAGACGTAAACCTGCTGTCATTGCTCAGGCAAATGCACTGAACAACAAAAGGAAACCTTGAAAAAGCTCATATTTCTTTTAAAACAATGTTGACATAAGTGTTGATAGCACTCCCTGATATACTGGCCTAATTTTAGAGCAGTGGAACAGGGGCGCCCTGATCTATGGGATTGTGTGACTCTGATTCCCGGCTCATCTGTGAAACCTCAGGCATCTCCTGAGACCAATTGAAAAAGCCCTAATGACTTCTTCTATGCATAGTCCTAGCCCTCATTTTGAGAGAAAGCATGTAATTGAAATTCCACCCATAAAAAGTTCAGTATTTGGTTTGGCAGGCCACAGGTCTCCAAGTGCACACTAATTAAACACATTCAAAATATGATATCGCCGACTATCTTTTGATAGTGTGAGGCTATATAGTAATTAATCATCTACATAATGAATATTAAGTGGAAGGAAGCTTTTCTTGACTTTCCTCCAGTGTGAAACATTCTTCTTCTATAAATACTACAATAGCTCCACGGGATTAAACAAAAGTGGAAAGAGAAATCTAGTTTGTCTTGTAATGCAAGAAAGAGTGTAATTAACCACTGAGAAAAATAGCTTTATATAAAGTCTTTCTGAGGCAAAACCATTGGAATTGGGATATCATCCCAATAAATATAAAGAAAAATATCCAACATAATCAGTATGAAAAGAGCTTTTCACACAACAGGTTGCAAAATAACAATTTTATATGAAGCATATTTAGTTAAAAGAAAACAAAAAACAGAATAATAAAATAGTGAGAGCATGTATGGAGCTATTTCAGCAAATCTTCTCCAGGTGAAAAAAATAAAAGAAGCGAATAAAAGAGCTTTCTGTGCACTTATTGCCTCCATCTCCCCCCTGGCCTGTTAATCACACTGAAGTACTCCAGGTGTAATCCCATCACATCTCTGACCTTTTGGTGGAGGCAGGCATCAGTACAATTAGAGTGTCACAGAAGATGTTGCTTGGATTTGATGCAAATCTCTTCTAAAAAATTAGCACTGCAGCTGAGTGGAAAGGGTGCAATGAGATGCCAACAAGGTAGAACTGATAGCACCCCTGATACCACGTAACCACATGCAGTTTAACCTTTAGTATTACCATCATAAACCATGTCAGAAGAATATTTGGACATGGAGATAATGTGGCGGTTGAATAATATATTCCCGAAAATGACAAAATTGCTACAAATTATATTTCTAGTATCAGATATAGGGAAAGGTATTTCTAAGGCTTAAAGTCTACTTAAGTGATAAGGGACTTTGCTTTTCACAAAATTATCTTTTGGAACAAATGATGTGTCTTTCTAATTCATTCTGCATTGCACATATGGTATTAACTCAGCTTTACAACAAATCTTTAAGCTTTCAATTTTATTACCCTTTTGAGAATGAAGAAATTAATACTTGGAAAAGATCTGGGCTGATTAATGATTTATTTGAATTGCCAGCAAATATTATCCACAGAGTAAAAGGGGAAAAAAAAAGCCTTCAGATTAATTTCAAGATATGCTCAATGTAAATTTAGGGAAAAAAAAAGTGTGGTTAGTCAAAATCATTTAAAGGTGAAATAGCAATCCTTACAAAAAAATAAAAATAGTGACTGTCCTTTGTATTTGTGTGACTATGGATTGTTGTTTTAACATTAAATAAGATGGTTTATTATGACATATATTAATATCTTAACACAATAACAGATATCTTGTAATAAAAATGAGTTATGATGTCACCAATATCAGCAGAGTGATCAGAAACTTAACTGGGAGGCAAGACAGCTGAGTATTCAAACATGTAACAATACTGGTATGAATTAGATACAGTCAATCCATTATACAGCTACATCAGAACTACCTTAGGTTGGATTTTAAGTAGACTGGGACACTATCCTTTTCTCCTGATTCAATTCTTAATGATTTTTTGGGTATCCATTTGATTTATATTGCCATTCTTCAATTTTGCAGATTTTTGTGATTTTAGTTTGTCTTTTAACGCTACACCAGGGTGTCTACCATTCTTTTTTTGTTCTTTTTTTTAGAAGCAGATATAACATCATGTTGTTAGACAGTCATAGCAATTATTTCACACTCTGCTGAAGAAAAACGGTAGCTTTATTTTACACCCAACTTATAAACATAAACTAAAATGAAGCATTTAAATTTGACACCTCCCCCCCCCCCCCCCCCCCCAAAAAAAAAAAAATAAAAATAAATAAATCACGATTTTAAAAAAACTATCGATGTCGTCCATGTATGTTGGAAAAACAGAGAAGTTCCTGTTTATAACAGTAGCCACACAATGGCTACCAATATTCAAGTTGGTACATACCAACGTGTAATGTATTTACAGCTCCAGTCTAAATCCAGGTACAGTATCTCTAAGTGCCTTCAGAAATGACTGAACATTTTGAATGAGCATTCTGACAAGTCACAGTGTTATTATAGGCCTAGCTAGTTTAAATGATTCAGGCCCAACAATGTCTGTCTCTCATGTGGTCGGTCCAGTTAAGAAGAGCGACAGGGCCATTAATTGCTTAATACTAGATTGCTTTGCCTCACCTCAGCAATTTTCTATCCCTCAACACTCATGAAACCTAAAGCAGCCATTTGTAATCCACACTATAAAAAAAGAAAAGAGTTGCAGCAGTGAAAACAATAGCCGTGTAAGTGGAGGAGAGAAACGACATGAGTGAGGGGAGCACATTACAGAAAAAGGCACAATCTACTTCCTGGAGCTCCCAGTTTGAATTTCAATCAAATTAGCGTCTCTTAAACTCAAAGTGACCCGTCTAGACCCATTTCATCTGAAATGCTGATGAGGTTCATGGCACAATTATCAAGGCAGACATCTCTCTCAAGAGGCAAGCCTGTTGATAGCAGACAGGCCATTGAAAAATTAAATCATTTCCAGTGCCACAGAATGGCAGCAAGACCATCTGACGTGAACGGGACAAAAACCACACACACATAGATTACACATGTTTCAAGTATAATCACCTCCACTATCAGTATATTTAGAACATTTTCAAATGGCAAGGCCCAATATTGTTTCAGGAAATGGGTCATTAGAAATGAACTATTAGTATCATGCTCTAATTTCAGGTCTTACCTAATATCTGGCTAAGACAACCTGAAACATGTAATTACTGTCATATGCTTGCATTTATGCTATATTTAATGTTCGATGGTGGAATTCCAGATTCTTTTAGAGTCGGAGCGAAGGCTGTCTGACTCACATCCGTCCACCTCTCCTATTGATTTTCTCTAAACCAAAAGAGGTATACTGTCATGCCACTGAAGTCAATGGAAATGTTATTGTGACAGTGTGCTGGTCGAAACGTGACCTTTACAAGACAACACAATGCAATGCTAGATCGCCCACCCATTTAGACAACGAGACACCAGAATGGCTTATGATCCGGCCGAGTCAGACTCCACATCTCAATATGATCATAGAAAATAAGGCTGATGTCAGGACAAGTCTTCTCACTGCCATGCACGATCAGCTGCACGGCTTCAAGCTGAGCGAAGCTGATGGAAACCTTTACACACACAACCGTTCAAGAAATATGTTGCTTCTAATAGATACTGTATATTTCATTGTAATAAATTTGTGCATGGACATTCTTTTGCTTTAAATCATAGTATCAAATAGCCAAATTAAACTGAGTAGAATTCAGTTTGATAAAGAGGTGAATCATTGATTAACTAATTGTTAGTTAATAATTTTTCTTAAAGCACAGGATGCAGTTTTTTTTTCCTTTTTTTCCCATTAATACAAACGATTATATAATGCTTTAGAATTTGAACCAGTGAGTGGAAGTAGGTCATATTTCTATATTTACATCCAAATATGCCAAACAGCTTTTCATTGCACCAACATAAATTTAATTCTATTATATTTTCCAGTACATCTTGCTTGAAAATGACTGTTTACAGATAAACTACAGTAATCAAATTAAATGGTTGGTAAGGAAAACTGTGAAATACATCTACTGGCATTGAAGGGACAGCAGCTTGAACATGATACATCTAAATGAGTTCTATTAAATAATTTACTGAGATTCAATATAATCTAATAATAGCAGCAAGTAAGTAAGTAAATTTTATTTATAAAGCATCTTTTAAGATAGAATGCTTTTATTAGTGGTTGTTTGGCTATGGTGCAAATCTCTGATGACTGTTGATGCAGGTTCTTGTTCAGCACTTCTTCACCAATTGGTTAGAGAGCAGTTTCATGCATCATGAACTTTTGCACATCCCTGTGAAATGCCCAAGCTGAATCTGGATCTTTATGAAATCTTAATCTGCCGTGCTTTAAATAAACACTAACAGAGTATGTAAGAGGAAGAACAAGGCAGAGTGCTGTCAGGCAGCAGGAATGGAGATCCTTGGAGAGCCTTGCTAGCAGTACTGTCACTGATATAAATAGTGTAAAGTAGCATCCTTTAGTCTCCAGACTTGCCTCACATTTATTGATGTGAACTTGGAAGATAAAGCTGATTGCAAACACATTACTCAGCATTTTAACAACAATAAAAAATAACTTAGATTAAATTCCAGATATTCCAATGACTTAATATATTTATATCATATATGCCCATTTTTGTCTTGATAATTATCAACCCATAGTCATACGTCATCTCAGAGATGAATTTCATCATCTCTTTCAGAGAAGTATCTGAATTGATCAACTTTGTCAATGATACACCCCCTGGAAAACCTAGGATCCCATGCACTGCAGGAGCCAACCATGTAATGTTACAGCAATCAATGGCCTTGTTATCAAATACTTACAATGAACCTCATTAGTGAAAGAGGAATCAATAGATGTAAGCCACTTCTCATACTGTATATCTTAATATGTCTTCCTCAGTCAAAATAATTAGTCAGTGTATGTCACTGTCATCTTTCCAACTCCTGCGGAGATCAGAACGCGTGGTTAAATGTGAATAAATCACAACCAAGCACCAGATGGTTCCAGCAAGCAAAGCTAAATGCATCACAAAATAATATCTAAATATGTATAAATGACAGTTTTAATCATGTACATGTTATCTGTGTGGTGAGAATGCCATTGCCATCAGTGAAGACAAGTAAATATCATCATTGGAAAATAAAAATACAAATTCTGAAAAGAGAGAAATCACACCACTGAATGTTATTATCAATGCATTAATTATTTCAAACTGTACTGCCATGCAGTTTCACATCTGCAGGGGAGGTGTCCATGAAAATGAAAAAATTCCTGTACAGATTATCACCCACTTGAGTCGACTAATTGCTTGCAGCTGAATGTTCTAATTGAGCCACAACAGACCTAAGGCTATTTTCATAAAATCATTGTGCTCATGAATATAATATGCCAGCCAGATATAAAAACAAGCCAGAGTGCCAACAGGATCCATCAAACTCAGCGGAGCCTCAATCCAATTCTCCACACTTCAGAGTTATATCCATTTCGGATGTTTAAAACTGAACAGATTTCCACACAAGTACTAATGTGATTATTTTCACCACATACTTAAATTAGGGCACCAGAGTAATTGTGGTAATA
Source organism: Atherinomorus stipes (assembly GCA_023101725.1). Classification (NCBI taxonomy): domain Eukaryota; kingdom Metazoa; phylum Chordata; class Actinopteri; order Atheriniformes; family Atherinidae; genus Atherinomorus; species Atherinomorus stipes. The sequence goes on from JALJCO010004872.1 coordinate 940,051, forward strand.
AATATTTTTGGCTGTTCAACCAATAATCGCACAGTAAGAATACATATATACATATACACACACACACACATATAGTGTGTATATGTGTTGATTTTTCAATGTAACATTTCAGCTGGGTTAACCGCAGCTGGAGCCAGCGTGCAGACCCCAGTTTTAACTTGTGGGGAAGTGAAGGGCTCAGATCTCATGGTACACAAACACTGCATACCAAAAAGACAAAAAAATTACGACATTTCTCATCTGAGGATAACTACAATCAGCACAAGAAGTATTTTTGTATTACATTTGTTTCCTATTGAGGCCTTCTTCTATAAATGAATGGGGGGAAGAGAAGGACAATTACTAATTAGTCTCAGATGCAATTTTGGGCATTTTGTCAATGTGTCGAGTTTATTTTCATGACAGTGGGCTTGTTTTGCTTTTATGATATTGACTACATAATTAAAATATATGGCTCTGACTCACTTCAATAATAATTTATCAGTCTGCTCTCACATTACCATGGCCATACTGCACATGAACTTGTAGACTAAATGAAAACATTTAAAAAAAAATTTTTTTATTCCTCTTGTAAATATACGCAGACAACATTGTGCTACTTTGTTCCCTGATACATTTCCCTGCAGGATCAGAGGGAAATGAACCTCACACACCTGTGATACTCTCAGCACAGATTTTCCTCTCATGTCTCAAGCTCACACTTCTCTCTTTGCCTTTAGTCTGAATCACGCAGAACTGACACTCAGATGCAAAGAAACCATATAAAATGCATTTAAAATGCAGTCTTGCTATATGCATATTACGAATAAGCCCAACTGCTTTTCAGAGCATTAAGACAAGGCTGTGTTTGTGTTTTGGTGGACTGTTTTTGCATAAATGGAGCTAAGGGCAGTGTTATATACAGGGCCAAAAGCAGAGAGCAGGTAGACTTCAGGATTTAAAGACAGATAATATGAGTCAGCTATCTGACCTTAACAAATAAGATTTGACAATAGCCCCCCTCTGAATGCAACAGTTCTACTCTTTTCTTTCTTTTTTGTTTTTTTTCTACATTTTTATTTATTTATCAGTTCTGTGATCGAGTGGTAACCCAGCGACTGCCTATACTGTATACAATATATATATATATATATATATATGTATATTTCCCAAGACAGCTTGCAAAAGTTGCTGACAGTCACAGGCCGGCCAATATCTCGCTCTGTGGCAGTCATATGTCATTCCATCCTGTGCACTTTGGCTCCGATGGCATCCCTGTGTGACAACTGGTCTCATGTATTAAGTCTCACGTAGTCTACAGTTTTCCTGGTGGAATTCTACCATGATTTAATGAGTAGGTGCAAGTCAGTGCACCTTCAGTGGTTTAAATCACGCTTCTCATGCTTCCTTTTTGTGGTAATGAATGGGCCGTCTTAAATTCATCCCTGAATGCTATGCTGAAAAATATACCGTGATGACCTATTGTTCATTGAGAAAATGAAGAAAATAAATGAAAGAAGAGCCCTGTTCAAAAACATAGAATGAAAATCAAATCTAGTTTGAAAAGTCTAATTTACGGGTGTATAATATCCATGACATCACACGCTGCTGCACTGGAAATTTATCTGTTAAAAAGCAACAACCTCCATCTAGGAATGTTAGGTGTCAGCTGTGTTATCTGATGTTACATGCCCTTGGAAGAAACCAATTTATTAACTTGATTCAATCACAAATTAAATTTTGCTTCTTGTGACATGAAATTGGCAGAATTTAGAAAAGATAACAGTAACCAGATTCAATATTAGAGTCCAGCTGATGTACCACTACAGAGCAGAAGGACAACTAACCTTGTGCTTGTGATAGACTAATACCTGTCACCACAGCAATAATGCACAAACATGGTGACAGCTGTGGTCTGAAAAGAATCGAAAGACATAAAAACCAACACAAAAATTAAAGCCAGGCGTCACGGAAAAGATTATTCCAAAATATTATTTCAGTCAAATATTACTTTGACCAAAGCAAATATATATTCTTTGTCCTAAGATTTAAGTTAAATCTACAGTGGTGACTGTAAAATTATTACTGTACAGTGAAGCATCAAAGAGTCAATAGACAGGTTTCTTGTGTGCACATATTAATGAAAGTGTGCACATTAAAGAAATTAAAATGTGGAGATCAGATGATTGTCATAAACCTCTTTAGTACATGTACATTTTTATTTTATTGAAGATTACTGTTGACTCAGTAATTAAATAGTTTAATCATAAAATGCTATTTCATAGTTCAGTGTTGATACAGACTTTTCTGAACAATGTAACATGGGGGATTATTTATTGTGTCTGCTCTCCTTTTTTGAGGACATCAGCAGCATGCTGGTGATGTCCATCACACTGGGCTCAATATGTAATCATTTTTACGACCAGCAAAATTTTACAACCACTTGAGACACCTCAAATCATTAACTTTCAGCAGAAGTGTTCGGGTTTCACAGTATCCTTTCATTCAAAATTCCTTGATTGTAATAATAAAAACATCATAATATTAAAAGATGTATGTTAATTTATTGATATAAATGGCATGACTGAAGCTAAAAATGTCATAAGTTCCATCCACTGTCTCAGACTGAGCTGCTGTCACATTTCTGAGTGAGTAATTGCATGCCCCGATAGACATCATTGAGAATGTCAGTGACTGTTTCTACATAGAACACATCTGCATGCAGCCGGATCTTTAGATGCACATATTTATGCTCTTGGTGTGGTTTAAAGAGATAAATGCTATTACACAAGATCAGAGCTTGGAGTTTTGATACACAAAGTGAGCACTGCAAAGATTTAGCCGCCTTTCAGAGTCTTGGGACCGAAGTTCACTCTTTTACTTGACTGGATCCACAATTTCATTCTGCTCTAAGCAAAGGGCTGTGGTCCCCTCGGGATTATGAATAATTTTTGTCTTATCTTTTTGGGTGACTGGTAAAGTTAACTGCCCTGCCGTCTCTGTTTCAAAGCTTGGCTCTGCTAAACAAACCGAGCTGAGTGCTGCTTTGGGTGCTTTGCTTTTACATGCACCTCTACCTCTACAGTATAACGATATTGCACAGAAACCCATCAATACAGAAGCTCAGTATGTTAAAGTTAAAGAAGTGTCAGCAGCAACACAATCAAAAAAAATGTCACCCTAAAAGTAGTATTACCATGATATAAAAATGCCCCTACTTCTTTTTAATATCATTATTAGAAATAATTCACTCTCATTCATTCATTCATTCATTCATTCATTGGCTGTACTGCTTGTCCAATTCAGGGTCACGGGGGTTGCTGGAGCCCATCCCAGCTACAATCACGCAACTATTAGTTAGTTCCTTGTATTGGAAATAAACATTAAGAAATGCAATCGCAGTTAAACTGGTGCAAATTGCAAAACATGTTCTTTTGTTCCTTTATTTTTTTCTTTCTCTCTTTCTTTTTTTTTTTTTATGGGCTTCACAACTTTGCAGCGCAGCCACACACAAAGGCACACATTTAAGGGATGTCACCAAGACCAAGAAGTTCAACCTCACTATTAAGCCATAATAAAAGCAAGCACTAGTAGAATGTAAAATCACTGAGTCTAGACCGCACAGCGCAGGCTTTTGAAGAAATGAGCAGAAATTCCGACAGACAGGAATTACCTCCTGCAAAGCCAGACCAGATTTGTACTTTGCTGGTCCTCTGACATGAGGTTAGCGCTTTGTTTGTAGGAGTGAAAAGTTAATTCGTTATGTTCATTCTCTTTTGAAATGTGAGAAAGGTGACAGGTTACTGCTGCCTTTTTTGTGTTTTGTTTCTTATCCCACACTTACTGTGCGTTTAGTTTTGACTCTTTCAATGGTGTAAATCAAACTGACAGAAGCCCTGCTAGTCTCCATGGTGGAAGATTTTTTTTTTTTTTTACCCCCTTGGTAGGAAAATGTATGTTGACAAGGGGGACACCAGACAAATCAAAACGGTCGGCAGTGGTCCAGCACCAGGCACCCATTACCATGCCCTGTCAATTTCTTTCTAGGGGGTCCTGAAACTTTGGCAGACACCTCATTTTGGAGTGATTGTTTTGACATGTCTGAGGTTTTACCTTTGTGACATGATCTTGTACGCGTCTGGAAGATAGCAGTTGATGTTCTCCATCTGGAAGGGGTCGGCGTCGCAGATCTTGTCGTCCGTTCGGCCATAGTTGGCGCTTTCAATCATTATGACATCACTTCCTGGACACCGCAGATCGATGGGGTAACCCTCACAAGACAGCTCTCTCCTTACTAAGCCAAACGGCAGGGCAGCTCGACTAAATCCTGAGGGAGAAGAGAGAGAGAGAGAGAGAGAGCTCTATCAGTGCAAATCAAGGGGAGATGTGTAGCTGCAGTTACACAGAGAAAGATACGATAAAAAGCAGAGGACATAGGACATCAGAGCTGGATATGCACCAAGGACATGTCTCCATGTATGCAGTTTTTTGTTTTATGCAAAAGGCTAGAACTGCTCAGTAATATAAGCCATGAATCAATATAAGGAGTAAAACACAAGGCCTACTGGCTGGACATACATCACTATACTGAGTGAGCATTTCAGAGCTCAACCGCACCACGGAGAAAACGGTGTTACTATGTCATCCTTGTGCCTTAACCGGTCTGGTGAAAAGAAAAGAAAAAAAAAATCAATAATTGTCATTAAAGTCTAGTTTATTGGCCTAAATGTCGCGAGTCTTGTACCACTATGTGACTATAAGCATTAACATGCTGACACAACACAGCAAAAAAAAGAAAAAAAAAGATCTTCAATACAGATTTTAAAAAAAAGAAGAGAGAAAAAAAACATTTTGTTAGGTCCCTTGTGTCCTTGTCTCACTGCTGTCTTTTATTTCATTTCAATATGTAAACGCTCTGTCATTGGAGAGTGCATCGCCACGGAGTTGCGGTTTTCTTGCAATGCTCATTTTTCTATACAAAATGAAAAAGAACAACACGCATGACAACATGAGTGTAATTTAATCCACTTTGCAGAACTGACAATCGAAGGGTGGACTATTGGGAGGCTGGGAAAAAAAAAACAAAAAAAACAAGAACACTTTGTGAGTGTGTGTTTCTGTAAGGGAGGGTGAGGGGTAGGAAAAATAGAAAAGAAATCAATATCGTGGCTCTGCAAATACGAACAATCCCAAAAGCCATTTTAAAACTAAAAGTCAGCTCCATAGATGAGGTATATGAATGTAAATATGTTTTTGGTAAGAGCAGCTTTTCACAGCTATGATACGGCAAATATCACAGAAGCATGGCAGGGAGCTTAAAAAAGATTGCCAGCTGCTCCTGTGTCGACTTCTTTGTCTAATAACAGCGGTTTCCCTGCATCCAGTGGTGACTTTGTCACCTCTTTGCTACGTACAACTTTGTTGATGGCTGTGTTGTTTCCAAAGGCTCTGTCTCCCTAATGAGGCTTAGTTCACAGTCACAGGAGGGAAAAAAGAACACCCTTACTACTTCTCATGCATTAATTTGTTTGGCTCCCGGACAAGTTGGAGTGATCCATATATGCAGTTGTTTGTAATCACAAAGCTCCTTTTATTTATTTATTTTTTTCTTTTCATGGGTTATTCTTTGAGATATTCTTTGTGTGGCAGCAGTTTACTTACAGCCACTGACTAAATTGGCCAAGAAAGGCTAGGTTCATTTTACCCTATTGAATGCTTCATCAATTAACTACCAATACAATTATCTTTGTCTGATTAAATGCTAAGCTACAATGGCAGGGGATTAGCATTCTGCATTGTGCTCCTTGCCAGGAAATGCTGCTGTGGTATTTTACAAAGGAAGATAAATGTCAGTTTGTGTTGCCTGATGCTCCGTTTGTGCAACAATCAGGTGAAAGTCCAACTTCTAAGGTGCTCGGTGAAGAGCTCAGGGTAAACAAAGGATACATCTGTATGGAGCAGGGTTGTGCCTCTGGTCTATCTAACCTCTATTGTCAGGGAGAATACGATCATCAAGGAAGGGGCTTTTTTCTTCTTGCACTTTTTGACAGCAAACTTTCTCATGTGAGCAGTAAGCATGAAAAAGTAAAGACTTTCAAATATGATAGGTTTCAGCTGTTTTTCATTTTTGCAGCCCTTTTCTCCGAGGAGTCAAAAAGAAACGCTTAAGGTAATAAACAATTTATCAGCGATGCTGGCAAGAGAAAATAAACCCAAGTGACAAACAAAGGAAGCACTGCATGTTCAGAACAGGATTTGACAGTCAATCTTGAGCTCATGGCACTTTGGTACCGCTTTACCAAAAGACAGTAATACTGTATGTAGTAACTATAACACCATGTAAAGCATCACTCAGTGCCGCATTACAATTTTTTTTTTATATTCAAACCACAGCATATAAGTGGCAGATGTATAATGGAAGCTTGGCTGCTGCTTTTCTAACACTTGTTTTATCAAACAGAGAAAAAAAAAATAAAATAAAAAAAGTTCATAGGACGACCACAGGTAAGCAGAAAATAGAGAAGCTTCAACAGTCTGTCCCTCTAAATAAGAACAGGAGAAACTGACACTTATGCCTCACAACTATGCCTTAAATAAATATTACATTTGCAGAAAGGTCTAAATAATCTTACGAAGCATTTTACACAACAATCTTTTTTCTGATGAACTGTTGAGAATGGACTTCTCTCACTTATGTCTCTTAGCATAAAAGTAATAGAGACTACAAATAGATCAATTGGGCAGCAGTTTCATTTTGCTGGGTGGGATGCATTAACTTTCATGGGTCTAATTTGCGGCTGGAAGTGATCTGTTTTTTTTGGCCATGTGTTAGACCTCTAGGTTTGATCTCCAAATCCGCAGCCAAACCCACTGATGCTCTGTGTCCCAGGAACGCTGTTAAAACACTTAAATCACTCAGCGGAGCCTTCACAATCTCTGCTTTTGGTTTTATGATTTAGAGCGTATGCAGTCTCTCCCCTTAAAGAGGAAAACAGAGGCTGAAAAATGAGGAGATAAATGCACGCTCAAGAAAACTGCAAGACTCCTGCTGAAACACACCAACCACCTTCCGGCAGTGCCGATGACAGGCTCTGTATTGTGGTACGTTTTCATGTTTAAATTTCTGGATCTTAAACACCATTGCCATCCTCCAAGTGCATTTTATTAGTCAGCTGGGTTTATGCAATCTGGACCGGAAAGCGTAGTTGTAAACAACCTGCAGAAGAAGCCTCTCTCCATTGATTAGACCCCAGGCTGAACTACTGTCTCACCCTGGTGTCAGATGATGTTTTTGAGTTGGTGGGGAGATGACTGACATAGACAAATCAATGTAGAGACACCCAATAGTCAAGTGTATGAATTAAACTGCAATGAATCTATTATTATTTTTTGAAAAATCTACAGTAATATCCTTTTTTCCTTCATTCTTTATTTAATTCAAACTGCATTTATATAACAAATCTTATATTTATGGCTAATAGTGTGCCAAAAACCTAAAGATTGAGCTTGCTTAAATCTGTTCTTGTATATTACTTTGCTTAAGTTCTTTTATGTTGTATATTGTATGTATGCTTTATGTGACTACTTCAAATGAATTTTCTTTGTGTGTTTTCATTCAGTTAATATAAGGCAACCAAAACAACATTGATCATGCATTGCTATTACAACAAAGTAATATGATCACACTTAATCTAACATAAACAAATCCAATACTTACTGTCTGACTTAACGGAATAATTTCATTATTCAAATGAGCCAGAAAAGTAATCATTATTTTGCTGCTGGGGTCATTAGCATAATTATTCAGGGGAATGCATGATATGAAAATTGTTTACTTTCCATACGGTAGCAGTAAACCATGTCAGGAATATGAATGGTAAAATATTGATTATGTAAGACACTTTTTTTTGCCTTTCTTTTGTTCTCTTGGATTTCAAAAGGGTGAAAAAAGTTGATTGGTGTTGACTGGTGCAGCTGAAAACACTTGTTGCTACACTGTGTTTTAATGTAATGCAACACCTTTGCTTTGAGCAACTCAGGCGGGTTCACTCTGTCACAACTTAGGAATATATATTCTGTGACTTTTTACATAAATTAACTTGCTAAATGCTTAGGTGGTTAATAAAAATGTATTACACGAGTTGCTTGGTTAACTTGTTCTATAATTTCCTGTTAGGAACTTTGCTGCTGAGGTTTTTGTTGTGGAAATCAAACCCTGTGCTCAAGAAAGACACAGTGAAAGTGGAATATCCAACATGTATTTTGTGAGTTTATTTAGGCAAAAAAAAATCATATAACACAGTGTTCTTACTTCATCAAAGCTTGAAAGTGAGGGAAATGCTATAGCAATGATAAACTGTTATTTATGCTGCCTGAACACAGCTACTGCTTGTGATGTGGTTTCCATGGTTTCCAGTCATACAAGAGCCAAAACAAGATATAGCAAGGAGCGAAGAAGAGAAACAATCTCAGTGACACAGACAATCAGCAACCTTTCATTCCTTCATTACTGATACACTCCTTAGTGCAATCAAACACTAAATGCACAGCACAAGATACAGTAGTTCAGCAAAAAAATAGAAAGGAAAAAATGTGTCAGCTGAAGAATTTAATGGCAGAGGACAAAATGCACATCACTGATCTACAGATGAAAAAAACAAAAGAACAAAACCAAACGCATACCTGCAATACATTTTGAGTATTTACCTTCATTTGCGTTAATAAATATGCAATCTGGGCATATCTAAATCCTAATTTAAATATTTCTGTTCACGTCTGTTACCAATTGCATGAGCAATCTTAGTAGATCACCAACAAACAGTGAAGACAAAGCGCACGCAATCAATTAGTTCAGCAAACAAATTAATACTCTTTCTTTGAAATCTATAACATAACAGCAACCTTTTGATTAGATCCGTATTTTATGTGCCATGTGACCGCGGCAAAAATTCGGAACAGTTGTCAGAATGAAACGGTTGCAGGAGGTCGGCTGCACGATTGCAAAGTCCGGAACAGTTAAGGCTGATACAGTACATACTCCACAAGAAGCGAGAACTTTGTTCTTGTTCTCGGGGCCACAAGAACAAAATTACGTCATTTTGTTCTCGCGGACGTGATTGAGGACGGTCTGTGGCTTGTTCTCGACCCCTCGACAGAGCAGAACTTTCTTCTCGGGGAGCTCTGAGAAGTATTGTGTGATTGGTCAGACGTTTGACGCAAAGAGTTGGTACTTGTGCATTTCCGCATATGCAACGTTGAATGGATAGTTTTAACAAACAGCTGATCAAGGTGGTGAGAAAGTACCAAAATGTAAACAACACATGTACCATTTAAATTAGAGGTCAACCAATAGTGGATTTTTAAAGGCCGATATACTGATAGTTGGCCGATTAATCAGTCAATGAAATATGATTTACGTTCATGCTTGTTGAACAACTGGTACTTATTGCCTCCACCAGGGAGGTTTTGTTGGTTGAGTTTCAAATCATGAAGGTTGTATTGCACTTGCCGTTGTCGTGGTCTAGTTATCCTCTCCCCCTGGGCCACTTCTCTCCTCCCTCTGCTGCCTGACACACCCCTCTACCTCCCTCTATGCTCTCTTCATCTGAAGAGCAGCCCCGCCCCTCAGTGATCAGAGAGCAGCACAGGGAAGAAGCAGTTTATGGCGCTATGGAAAAAACTGCAGCCATCGGCCACTATCGGAGCCAAGTTCAGCCGATACCGATTGTTTGTAAAATGTCCTATCTGCCAAACCGATTGATCGGCCAGTCTCGACCTCTAATTTAAATACACTGACACCACTGTTTGCGCAACTCTAGAAGGTTATCGCAAATGTATAATCACTGAATAAACACTTTCGCAACCCCCCCTTACTCCCCCGTGCGCGCCCAGTCGCAGAGCTTCTTGTGGATTACGTAATGACTTGAAGAAAATAAACTTTTTTCTTGTTCTTGCAGCCTCGAGGGCAAGAACGGAGTTCTCGCTTCTCGTGGAGTATGTAAGAAGCTTTAGACGCAAAGGGTGTGGTGGGAAGTGGGGAAAGGACTGAAATTATGTGGGCGCTTGCTATTTGCATCTATTTGTGTCACGACATGGTGAAGAGGGTTTCTTGCTCAAAATGTTTCAGAAAACAACCATGACACTGTGCAGTTATCGGACCCCTGCAGTGAGAATCCAAGTGATCATTCAAGTCTACAGTAGCTAGGTTGAGAAAACCCATGATACCATGCCCTTAGTAAATCAGGGCCTTAAAACAGCACGGCTGCTCATTCTGTGCAACAAGCAGGAAGCGAAGAAGGAAGACACAGCCAATAAAATATATTGTAAGGAATAACTCGATTGTGTGACCATGGAAACATGTTTCAGCTTAAACCTTTCTTGCCAGACACTTATTATGGTCTCGTTGACACTCTTCCTAATCAGGCCCTGTGGTCACCCACCAACCCAGGCAACCACCACCACCAAAAAAGCAGTTCAGGTCACCATCATCAGCTATGTAGCAATCATCGGACCGAACAATAATTATAGCCACTTAAACTCTGAGAAACATTCAGGTCAGGCACTATTTTTTTCTTTAGATTGCAAGCCTTGAAAAGATTGTATATTTTATAATCAGTAAATGAACATCAGAGAGAGCTGTTTCCTTTTTTTTTTTAAATGAATAAATAAATGTTCCATTCAAAGCTTTCTGCATGTGCTTATTATGATTGTTACAACACGCTAGTAATTGAATTTGACTGGTGCACAGGACCTTTTTTCCATGGGTTATAGGGCTTAACTACATGAATGACAAACCTCTAGTTAAAGCTTCCCAAGTTGGTATTTACTACCCCAAGTAACCTTTGCAATGACATTCGGCCCATACATGATTTGCAACTGAAGAACTGTGAGAAACCCGCCATGTGTAAGGTGGACCCATTATGCACTGTCTCTTTGGTGCTGTAATGATTTAATTCATTTTTTCCCACCAATGAGCCAAATCAATTGGAAAGTGACCATCTGGTAGGATATGAGTGTCACTGAAGCAGAGGTAATGAGCAAAATGTCTTCCTATTTCACAGAAATGAGGAGTCATTAGGATCATCTTCGTTCTACCATGAAACCAGACATTACTTGGTTGAACCCAAAGGGACATACATGTAGATGTGAAAGACAGAAAGAACATCTACATACAGTTTGTACAGTTTCTGAAGCAGATGCATGCTTAATCAGAGCCACAAATTTGAATTTCTTTGAGTGAAATGAAATTACCTCATCATACAGCATAATGCTTAGCCCTCATCATACAGCATGAATGACAGAGGAACCATTCTGCTTTTTACCAGGGCTATCTTGCATCCAGTTAATGGTTTTCATATTAAAATGACTCTTTGTAACCTGAGTTACAAACGCTTCCACAGTTAGTTCAGGGGCAAAGCAGAAGCCCATCAAAAGGCCTATTCAGGCACTAACGCTGCCATCATTGTGCTGAGATCACAAAAGAGGTCTCCAGATTATTTTGATGTGAAACCAGATAATTTCTGCCGAGAGCCAATGAGAAGTGTGACAGGGACGCGCCGATGCTTGTCGTCTACCGTTAAGGCAGCCCTTTGATTTTCCTCGCTGTTCAGACGAGAGCTAAACAGCTGCTTGTAAATGAGCTAGCATCTCTGCTTGGCCTGTCATTATTCTGCACTCCTGAGCCGACAAGCTAGCTTGCTGAGGGGATACACAGTGAAAGAATAGTGTGGCCTATAGCATTAGTGTGGAGCCACAGGGGACACAGCTTGAGGCCTCCAGGTTCTGCACCCCACCTCTACTGAATCCCAAAATCTATGTCACAAGCAAACTAAGTCTGAAAAGGAAAGAAACCTTCAATTCAAGACCCTTCCCACAGTGTTGATTCTATAATCCAGAGATATTCTTTACAACAGCATGTATTCTTAAGAAGTCAGATCTACACAGGGGAGGCGACAAAAGAAAATATTGCATATATCCAGCAAACAGCGGGGTGTGAGGGAGACTGCTGACTTTGTGTGGTCATTGTAAAGAAGAATTACACCATTGGTTTGACAGATATTAACATTCTTTAACTTGAGACCATGTTCCTATTTTTCCTCTTTGCGTGTTGTAAGCTGACGTCATTTTTGGACACAGCTAACAGCGAGCGGCAGAAACATATGTAAAGGTCTACATTGCAGTGCAGCTCGTAACATCTGTGGATTATTAAACTCTTTGACAGCAATGCCAAAACTATGATGCATGTGGCACAGGATACACTGATATTTCAGCTCACATTATCCTCTACAGGGAGAAAACATTGATTTTTCTTCTATTCTTATTTCATGAATCCATTAGCATGGACACACATATGATACACAGTGTCCAAGTGGGGGGAATTTGCACAAAATTGTTGCCTTGTTTTGCAAAACAGAAGTAAATTTGATCAGAAAATTTAAAAAGTAAATCCCAAATCTCACAATGCGGTGTTGAAAGATGTAGATTACTTGTTAATGGTGCTTCCTCCCTCATCTTTGAGCAGAAAGGGGGAACAGAGGAAGATACTGGGAGAAGACGAAGCGGCAAAGAGCAGCAGGAGAATGAGCATTCCAACCTCATTTGTATTCTCCCCCATCCAGTTCACTCCAGTTCATTTACATCTCCGCTACTTCCATAGCAACAGCAGGGGGGCTATCAGGAGCATCTTTGATATAGGTACATGACTCTGAAAAAGATCTTGTCATTTCTCTCTGAATAGATGCCATGTATAAAGAAACGATTTTTTTCTACTCTTTCGGTTTAGGTGGGCCTCTTTAAACAGAAATTTACCCTGTCAGAACCTCCTTTTTATGTAGTTTATTCCTCATCCCGACTAAGCAGCACTTGTGGAGACAAAAGCCTGCAAAGAAAATGCCATGATTGCTTAATTTAACCATTTTCAGGAAAAAAAGACACTTAAAAAGACTAGAAGCCAGGAAAGGTTTATTTATTTTTATGTTTTTTCTTCTTTTTCCTCTTCTAATCCAAGAATTTGAACACGTGCGAGGCATGAGGTGTTCCTGCCAGACAGAATGAAAATGTACTGCACCAGCAGGAAAACACAGGCTCATCAAATTCCATGTACACTTGTATGTAAATCAACCTTTAGGCCTAATTAAGCTCTATGGGGCTCATCAAGGTCATAAATCCCTTTTTTTTTTTCATAATGCATTATTGACATCACATCATCTGCACATGTTGGCTGACTGCACTCACACAAGCGCACAGTGTCATCTCACATCTAATATCGGATAGCCCTGGGGCAAGGCAGTGTGTGTAGGGAAGAGAGAGAAAGAGGGAGTGCTTTTTAGGTCACCAAAAAAAGCAAGGACATCTTGTGGTAATGAAATGGCTGCGGTGACCGTCAAGCAGTAAATTTTGTCTCATGGTGCCTAACAAATGGTCACAGGTACATCTCAATGTTAAATTACCAGACATTTTGACATTATCAAGGCAAGGTTAAGGCTTTTGGCTCATTTTTATTATGACAGACTTAAGTTAAATCACTGCATTTCAAAAATTGCAAGATGTAAACATTCCTCAGTTCACTCCTAAATTATGGAAGAATAGTTTTGAGAATTATGCGAGCCATGATTTTACCTTACCTGTCAAAAAAGTGCACTTTGAAAGAGAGCTGACAGTACTATAAATCTGCCGACTGATCCTATGAGTCATTCTGAAGGAGAATTGATAGAGGGCAGCCCCTGCTTTAAAAAAAAAAAGACAAATGCGCTTTTTAGCAACAGCACTCTATTTGAACCTTACTACTGCTTATCGGTGAATTTTTGAAATGATATTAACTGATACAGAGATTAAATGTAATAAAGAAGTGAATCTTTTCTTTTCTTTTTCTTTGACACAGAGCCTTTCAGACCTCATTTGCTTTGTGTCTGTCAGTTCTGATCTCCATCGTTTCCACAGTTTACATAAAAAATAATGAAAACAATGGACTGAGATGCATTGGGTAACTGAGACTTCCGTCTCTGCTCCAATGAAGCGTTTGATGCTCCTCAATTCAATAAAGAAGTGTTCCCCGAATGGGTCACCAGTGGCAGTACACACAAATGAGAAGGGTCCATCTGCTTGGTTTGCATTCCCAGAGTGCACTTCCTCAAGCAGCCCACAGCAGTGGTTCCTCTTCCCAAGACTCTGCTCTCATGTGTATGCATTTGTGCCACATTATTCAGCCAGTGCTTCAACTGACCCCCACCTGGCATTTAAATTCCCTGACCAACAGGGTAGTCATGCCCTGATGACACAACTGCTGCTCCAGCTGAATTCTTTATGCAGCTCTTATTCAGACTCAACCACAGACTTGCTGCCTTCCAGGTTTGGCAGATTGTTATTTGACACAATGTTATTCGACTTAGACCCACTGAATGAGGCATTCAAGGTTATTCACAAATGCAGAGTGCCTATCTGACTAATGCAAAACAAGGGAAGCAATACATACATGTGTATATGTTTTTAATTAAGGATTTTATATATATATATATATATATATATAAATATACAGTATATATTCCTTAGATTTCATCTGGTTCAAGGATTTTGAATCATAATATCAAAAAGGAAAGTTAAAATTGAAACTTCCTTTGTTTCAATTTATCAAGGAATGATTAGATGCTATTTATCATAATTGAGAGGCTGAATATTATCTTGATGACCCTCCATCTCAAACCGTATGTAGTTTTCCTTCGAGTAAGCTGATTGTCGGGAGCATCAAACGAAGGTCTCCCCCTCAGATTTTTTAAAGAAACTTTCAGATTTTGGATTAACCTTATCTGAACCGAGTCCAGGGTGTAAAGCCTCCTTCCTAACATTCTCACTCCACCATCTGTTTCCTGCCCTCACACATGTCACAGCAGGAGCACTTTGAAGTTCTCATTTAAGGATTTGTCAGATGTCTCACATGCTTATCAGGATTAATTATTGCTTGTTGGCTATTTCTAAATAATTTGTGGGTTTGGAGGGAAGGGCCGCGTGTCTGATGGAAATTAGGGAATGACAGCAACGATTAAGCAGAAACAACAGTCAAGATGAGTTGAGTCAGTGTTAAACAAAACATGTGGATACACTAAAGGAGCCTCACTCAAAATGACTTATTTAATTTGTTATTGATCGCTAACTCTTCAAGCCATCGTTTACTCAAGAATGGGGGCTTAAAAGGAAAGGCCCAACGCCTGGACATACAAAAGCACTCAGGGGTCATTATGACTCACAAGGTCAAAAGCTGAGTAACTTGGGGTCAAGTCACAGTGGCACAGCACAAACGGCTTGAACTGGCATATGTTTAGTTTGACGCAAGTGAACCAACATGCCTGGACATTTCTAATTCTAAAAAAGACACCGCACAAAATAATTGGGTAAAGGTTGCAGAACTTCTTTACTGAGCATGGAAATTTTGCAGCATCTGTTAGTCAGTTTTAGACAAACAGCTTTGCTATAAAGAGAGGTCTATGGGACCTCTGAACAAACAAGGAAAAACGCTAAATGTACCAGTTAAACTCTGTAAGTTAACAAGCTTCATAAATGGGAATTTAGACTTGCTTGAAAAGGTCCTGGTTTTAAAATCCTTTATGTTTACGGGTGTAGTTTCACCACCCCCCGTTTACAGGAGCCTCCTCGGGATTTATGGCCGCACTAAATCAGGGCTGAAAGCAAGAGGACAAAAGGGATTCCACTAAGGGCAGGAAGGGATATCTAACGTCAGACTCTTGAGAGTGAACTGTAAAATCTGTGAAATCATAACCCTTTGAGTATATTATGCTCTCTTAACAGACTGTCATTACAAGTCCTGCAAATGGTATTTTTTGCGTGACAAACCACACTCGCAGTGTCCTGTGAGCATGTCTCTCCTCAATTGGCTCTCAATGGAAACATGATTATGTGTCATTTGAAAAGCTCCAGATTGTTACTGTTTGCATAAGATGTTTCAGCTGTTATGGCACAGACTTGGTCTCAATACCATCAATTCAAAACCATTTCAAGGCGTTCAGCCTTCATTTGATCTTATTAAAATCAGAAGATGCAGTGGGACTGAATGTCTCACACTGACAAGTAATTCAACTTACAAAGATTTTTTTGCATAGGGGTGAACAACAGAAGTCCATTTACTCCCACTGGTATCAGGCTCTGACTCAAAGAAAAAGTCCTAGTCTGTAAAAAATCTCTGGTGAAAAAGGGAATATTGGCATGTTGTGATCCATGTGACCTAAACGCTGCCGTCTAATCACCTTAAAATTCCGCAGTATTACAGTAGCAAACAGGAAACAAAGCTACATTTGCCCTTTGACCGCCTGAGCTGCTTCATTTGTCAACCGCGAGGTGTGCATGCTGCTTCCTGTTTGAAATATCATCTACGCTGGATAATCAAAAACATTCTCTTCATCCGCCCCTTCCAGACAGCACTTCATCAGTAGTCCTCGCATGACGTCTGTCTGCAGTCCTTGATGTCCACTACACAGACTTTAGCAATACAAAAATATTAAAGAACTAAAGAGCCTGTGCTATTTTATATTGTGTTATAATTGTGTTATAATACAGACAACAATGCATTCTTTCATTTGCCACATATACCACAACGTTTAACATCAAAATCCTGTAGACAACAAAAGTTTAAGGCATAAGCAACAAATATAGAGCCCAACAGCAAACAAAATATAACTTTTCTCTAATGGAGGCATATCTCTGACAAATTGAATCCTGCTTATATAGTGATGCCCACATACCGCTAGTCACATCTGCCACGGTCAGATCAGAGACAACCAACAAAAGCACAAAACAACAAATGCTCCATGAATAATAGGTTTTTGGTCATAGATCACTGCACTGGAGACTGATAAGTCATATTTCTTTTTCCATTTTTGGGATTCAGAGAGGAGACGTTACGGTTTATCAGAACATGTTTGTAGATTGTTTGGGATATGTTTGTTAGGGACCCACATGATTCTACCTGGGTAAGAACAAAGTGAGACAAAGCATGACGATAAAATATGAGGCAGATAGGGACATGCGGGAAGATGACTAATCTGGGTCGCTTGAGATCCCACCCGACAAATGTCTCATGGGAGCTGCATGGAAGCCCTTTATCCATAAAGATCGGCACAGAGAATGATGGGAAAAGGTAGGTTACATGCTAAGTTTGAGACACTGTCACGCTGAACTACTCTGCTAAACAAGTCTGGAAACCCAATTAAAGACCAAATGAGGCTGAACATGTCAAGAAACATAGTCTTTTCATTTTGTGTAAGAAATCTACAAGGCTCATGACTTAAAGTAGATGCCCACAAGCCTCCAAAAAGACAGATTCTTGTTTAGTCCTGTAAGGGGTAAAAATCCAACTTCAGAGAAACTTAAAATGAGTCAGAAATTAGGGGACAAATGACTTCAGGATACGGTTTAGTGTCCCCTCTACAGGTGGCATGTGAAAGTGTGGGGTTGAAACAAAGCATTGCTTCTCCTTTCTGAACTGCTGTGTTAGTGTCACAACCGAGATCTTAGCAAGGGTTATAGATGGCAACTGCAAACAACAAACTAATGATGCTTCCCAAGGTTAACTCTGCATAAATAACCATTAAGAAGAATGCTGATGCAGCAGTCCAAACCCACAGACACCTGACACAGGCTACCAGAAAGCTGTTAAAAACCTTTGGCAAGGGCAGCCAGTTACTGCTTCTGAGTTTCATTTTAGGTTAGTGGAACATACGTCGACTGCCTCAGAAGCCAGGTGAAGGCGGTGTCTGTGTTTGTGTGGGAGGAGGAGGGTGGCAAGATGTCAACGCTCCGCCATGCTCATGCATGACAAACACTAACCTGGAGCCAGCTGTGACAAAGCCCTAATCCAGAAAATCCCTCCTTCCTTTGCTGAAAATCCTAATGAGGATTTGAAGTACTCGGCAGGGAGGAGACCCGGGGGCTGTGGTTACACCTTGCCACTGCTTGCTCTCCCAGTCATTGTCTCCTTATCTCCTTATTGGCCAAGCCTGGCTGGCGATGAAAGAGACATGACAGCATGGTGGGCCTACGTACACAGACCCCACGCCTGCCTGGCTCCATGGGAAGCCAGATCTCGCAGTCTGCCACAAACAACCAGGATGACATCAAGCAAGAGGTAGAAAGACTAAACTAACTGGAGCTGTTCAAGACGCGCAATAATAAACAAAGATTCAGCCACTTAGCTTGGGTAGTTTTGGTGCTGCTTTCAACATTAAGTAAAAAATAAACAAAACTTTAGCTTAAGAAATCAAACGGGACACTATTCTTCTTACTTGACTCTGACTTGGTGTAATCAATGGTACCACAAAGCTTTCTGGAAGATAAGGATTTTCATTTTCCTTTAAACATATACAATAAAGCACCCAGTGGACTGAAACTAAAAGCAGATTATGTGTCACAGACACATCTTTACCTCTAAAGAGCCAGCTTATGGTGCTTATGGTGATTTTTAGTTTACCTTATTGGATTTAGCTTTTAGATAATTACTGCTTTCATGCTCTTCATTAGTTTGTCTTGAAAGGAAGCATATGTCAGAGGAAACAGCTCTAAAAGTAGGGAAAACAAAGAAAGAAAGAATGACTGGCCATTTTCATGGAGTTATATCAATATCCTTTCATGGTTTCAAGAAAAGTCCGAGTGGAACGTCAGTGGTAGCCCATGGATCCTGTTCTTGCAGGTTCTGGCTCACATTAAGCCCGGGGCTTTTACTACCAGTAATTACATTTCAGAACACCTTGATTGTCTATTTCACTCCATTGACTTTGAGATGAAGGTTTAAGTCTCTTCCCGTTCCCCTTCATGTGATACAATAGGAGGACTTTTAAAGGTGCCCTTCCCCGTTGCCTTTGGAAAAAAAAAAGACCTCAAGTACTTCAAACATTTTAGGCTTTGAGGAGAAACAATGGCGATGTTTCAGGGTGTGTGGAAAGACACTAATTCTCTGTGTCAAGCTTGTTCGTACAGGTTTTGCCTCTGAAACACAGCATTTATTTCATGGTGGAATAAGAACATGCAATCTAAAGAAAAATTATGCATATTGCCAGATGAAAACTAACTGACCCGCTGATGTTACTTCATTGTTTTGCTTGTATCACACTATGGAACATGATCTCTCACTGCCTTTACAGAATATTAAACAAAGCCACAAGAAAAAAGGAGAAAAAAAAAAACGAATTCTTTAAAAGAACTTTTTCAACACAGTGAATTTAAATTTTCAATGGCTCATATTTGTCTGATCATTTAAAAAAAGTCAAAGACCTAAAAGGGTTTGTCTGTACCAGCGAACTACAACAAAAACACATTTTATACATTGTATTCTTACCACTCTGTTAAGCAGGTTGTGAATGTTAACCCCCCCCCCCCACATCCTGACAAAGAATCCATACTCTGCTCTCTGTCTGCCTCATCGTAATTCCAACAATC
Source organism: Atherinomorus stipes (assembly GCA_023101725.1). Lineage (NCBI taxonomy): Eukaryota > Metazoa > Chordata > Actinopteri > Atheriniformes > Atherinidae > Atherinomorus > Atherinomorus stipes. The sequence goes on from JALJCO010004872.1 coordinate 959,467, forward strand.
TTTGGGGAAGGTTTGAAAGAGAGGATGTGTCTGAGCTAGGTGTGAATTGTTATTCTGTCACTGATACATGCAAATCCTTGCAACACCACCAGACTTGACTAAATTATTTTGGAAGACATGTGAGCCAGTTTAATCATGTCTTGCAAGGGTAAATCATTGCAATTTTTCTTTTTGTCCAAAAGAAAAAAAATTCTTAAATTACACCTTTAGCTCATTTCTAGTGGGTTGCTATGGTGACATCGACAGGGGACATCAGTAGGACAGAAGGAAATAAACCTGCTGACGATCACTGTGAATGCCAGAGGGCAAACGTGTTGAAGCAAAACAATACCAAAGATGTAGACAGACATAGACAGAGTCTTCCGGACGGATTTCACCACCCGTAAAGTGGTTATTATTTGGTTAACTTATTCTGTAAATACATGCTTGAGGTATTAATTACAACCCATCTCACTGCTTAAACATAGAATGGGCTCTTGGCAAATTTTGAAAAGCAAGAATGGTGCTGTTTTTCACTAGCATAAATAAGCATAACAACACTGAGGCAATTAACAACATAATTAACTATAAGTGCTGCATGTTTCTGACGCTGGCTGAGTTCACTGAAAGAGATGACAATAAGGCAGCTAAAGAAAGGTCTTGTATCTTTTTCAGTAACGGATATCTAACAGTGATTATACTTCAAATCTTCTCCATTTTGCAGATGTCACTTTGTATGCATTAATAGGATTTCTCTTGGCTCAGAATGTGCCTTTGGGGAGTGACTAAGCCCAACAGCAAAAACACTTGGATTGCTTACAGTACAGGAAAGGTGTGTGTGTTACCTGTGTTACTTATGTCACTGTAATATTTGGATTATGTTTGACAATTTATATATATATATTTATATATATATATATATATACATATACGTACACACAGGGATGTGCTCAGGGCAAGACTCGGGTTGCCTGGGCAACTGCCCATTTGCCCTCCTTGGCTAAAATTACCCCTCATGGGAAAAGAAAATGGAATTGAAGAAAATAATAACAAAACCATGAAAAACATATATTTTTTAAAAATCAAATACCTGGGAAAGGAGTAAGTTGTGAGTGCTCAGGTACATTCAAGTTTTCAGCTATTTGCGACGCACGTCACTGGCTGGGCAGGAGCCCACACGCGTGACCTCAGATGTTATGCTAGAGACAACGTGTGCAGTTGGTTTGATTCAGCGAAAAAAGGTAAGTTTTAAAGTTGTTGGACTTATCGCTATATGATGGTGTTTGAATCCAAATATCTGGACTTGACACAGTCTATGAACCACTGAGTTACAGTAGTTTTTAAAGATAAAATACCATTACGATATAGTTCAATCTACTACCACTATGACTGTTTGCTAATTGCTGAAATACCCGACGCTTGCACAACATAATGGTGGATCAAGAAACTTTTTTTTTTGTTTTTGAGTGACTACTGAAATATTTTTTGTTGTTGTCGTGCGTGTTAAATGTGAAATACTAATAGAATGGGGGAGAACTCAGGAGAAGGAGAGAAAGATGAGGGAGGCAGTTCATCACAACAGGTTGCAAAGCATGAAAAAATGTCAGCACATTCACTTTTGATAGGAGTTGCAAATTGCCATGCTTGTCATGACATTTACAATTATAAACATGTTGTCTGACAAGACATGCCTATCAAGTAACTTTCCTACAGTGGCGAGGGGGGGGGGGGGGGGGGGGGGGGTTGCCCCTTGTTCAGGTTTGAGCAACTGCCTTAAAAAAAATCCTAAACATGTCCCTCTGTGTGTGTGCCCATACTGGCCAAAAGTTTAGACACACTCCCATTAAAGACAGAAAAAATACACTGCCAGTAAAATAAGTTGAAATTAACTAAAATAATAATAAATGAACATTTTATAAAAATCATGACTGATTATAGTAGTTCAACCAAAATATTAAAAACAAACAAAAAATAAAACCAAGAAGCAACCATGATGGGGGTCATGAACTAGAATTTTACTGAGCAAAACTTTGAGGCAATCACTGCAATCAAGTGTTTTCTGTAACCTCCAGTTAGACTTCTGCACCTTTTCACAGGTATTTTGGTCCACTGTTCATCAGCAAGGTAGTCTAATTTGTCTGGGACCGTTTTGTTTGCTTTTTTAAATTATTTTTCTAAACAACAAATGAAAATTAATGTTTTATTTTACTAAATTATAATTTAGAGAATTTTTCTTTATTTTCTTTAATGGGAGTGTGTCTAAATGTCCAGGGCCCATATAGAGTGTGGGTGTGTGTGTGTGTGTGTGTGTGTGTTTATATATATATATATATATATATATATATATATATATATATATATATATATATATATATATATATATATATATATATATATATATATATATATATATATATATATATATATATATATATATATATATATATATATATATATATATATACATACACACATGTACATATACACACACACACGCTGTATACCACTGTATACAATGAGAACTTATAAGAATTTAATATCAGTACAACATTGTTAATTCTATACCATTAGTTTTAAAAGGTTTAGACCTTAGAGTTTGAAATCAGCAACACCATGTTCTATAAAGACAGTCTGGTTTAATTAAAATAATAACACAAATCAATTTCAGAAATTAATGCCACTGACAACAAGTGTTGCTGATGCAAACAAGCAATTTATCGGGGTTAAAATGTCAGTTAAATAAGAAAAAAAGAAAAAAGAGATAGAGGAGATGAATGCTTGGAAATGCAGTGGGTGAGTTGAGCAAATAGAACAGACACTCATGGACGAGTTGAACCAGTGGAGTTAAAGGAGGATGACGTATTGAAGTGGAGGTCAGAGAGGGACACAACACCCCAGAGCTGCTGTGTCACTCCCGGAGATGTGCATATTAACTATATGTATTCCTTTAGAGGGAGAAAAGAAAAAGAAAGCAAGAAAAAGGAACAAACTTTGAACTATTTACAGCATTTCACTAACCCATTTAATTCAATTATAAAAATGCATTAAAAAGATATTAGGGGTTGAGGCAGTTTAATGAAGCATGTTTACTTGAGGATATTGTTTGTAATGAACTGTTTCTGTGCTGATCTCTGTGACTTGGGGGTAGGAGGTGAGGGAGGAAAGGGATACTAGAAAACAAGGGAAGAAGGAGAATGACAAATGTCATAATAATAAATGGGCTTATTCAAATGGGGTTGTTGTGTTTACCCTGTGTTTTCCCTCATTAGGAGCTGGCCTTTCCCACAGTGCTTACTCCCTGTTTGCCAGAGGAGGTTTTATACCACCTTTCACCTCTGAACCAAATGGACTCTCATTACACATAAAGTTGGGCTCATCACGTCCCCGTAGGTTCATGTACCTCAAACACCCATTAAAGGTACGCAGTGTAGCATTGACTTGCAATCCACCAAGTAAACACAGCCAAGTGAATTCTGACATGAAGAAAGAGCTATATTAGGTGGCGACTATCTTTTGCACTTCGTAAATGGATTAATTTGCAAAGCACAAGTCTCAAATTCGCACACTTAGATCATGTCTGGGGTTTAACACTGGTGCATGTTTTAATAGTGTTGATACCAATGGAAACACATGATTTAGTATAGACCTTTCTAAAGTCAGTTTTGTGACTGTATAGTTTCATAAATCTTCAAATCTTTAGTCTTCAAATTTCACATTTTTATATCCCAGATGATCCCCATGGTGACTTGCTATAGCATGCTGCTAAATCATCACTTTCAGCCTCAAGTTTTACATTACCGAACGAATAAAGCAGGTGAGGATAAAGTGAGGAGTTGGCCAGAGTTTCGACAGTTGGCACCCTTGAATCAAACTTTAATGGCTCCTCTTTTATTATGCTAAAAAGAAATTCCAACTTGGGTTTGTACTAAATCCAGTCATCCAGCATCCAACGTAATGCACCTCTAGTCTTGTGGCTAAACACTAATATGTGCTGGATTTAGTTTATGAGATGTGGCTTGAACATGTAACTCCTGTGGTTACAACGAACGATTTAATCAAAAGTAAATTAAGTATGGCTATAAGACATTCAAGCTTTATGTTTTTCCAAGTGTGAAATCAGTGTGTGTCTGCCATGACACAGAACATTTAAAGTGACTCATTTACAAATAGATCCAGCTCTGATGCCACTGGGAACAACTGACGCTTTCAAGCAGAAAATCTCAGACAAATCACAATTTACCAACTAATGAAAGCACTCAACATTATCCCCCATCTGCCTGTGCCCACTTTCCTCAAAACTGCGTTAGTGGCACAAGTGGTGTCTGCACATAGAGGAGCAAGTTTAGCTTGGGCCACATTTTTACTCCTTGTCTTATGTTCCTATAAGAAGACAGAGGAAGGGGTAAAAATATCTCAGGCTTCTGGGGAGCCTGAAATAACCCTTCTTCAAAAGATACTAAAAGAATTTCTGGCATAACAAATCAGTGTGTTTCTGGGAAACAAGCAAAGACAACACATTTATATAAACTTACCCTCTGTAGAGTGTACTTGGGCTAGAGTGATGAGAAACCAGCAGAAGGTGTGTAGTTTCCACAGGGAGCATGCCATGGTGCCGGGTATTGATGGTTTGTGGCAGGTTTGTGTTGTAACTATCAGGTTCTGATTAAAAAAGTCCAAGCCAACTGGTCTCGGAGACGCTCATCATTGATCCTTTCACCTGTGAAGAAGACCAAAAGAAACATTTATTTCAGCAATGTAATTCATTCCACGCGTGAGCTTTGCCCTAGTGCTACTTGATAGAGGAAGTCACCCGGTAACACTCGCATCACAGGGCACCTGATGTTACATATACATTACACTACAGAAATGTGACAAACCTTAAGCTGTGAAATGCTACAAACCCATGCAAAGCACTGAAATAAGCCCAGAGGGTCAATAATCCTGAGGAGGGAAATCCCTTAATGGCAGCTGCGTATGAACCATTTTACAAGCAGGGAAGGGGAGCAGGGTGGGACCATCGCTGTATTCCAACAGATGTGACTTGTCCTGTCCGTACTCATCAGCTTAGATTTTGGCCATCAGTGACATAAAAAACACTAAATTTCTACATTCATGTCTATTTTTCTGATAAATTTGTTACTTTACAGCCACTTTATTAAAAAGAGGAAAAAAAAGTTACAGCTCCAGTACAATATTCGGTATCACTTTCAAAAGTGTGTAAATTCCTGCATGCATAAAATTCAGCAGAGTATACTTTAAATTAATTAAACCACAGTTTTACCACTTGTAAAAGAGACTTAAAAGTATCACTCCCTCAGCTTGACTGATATCTTGTTTCTTTCCACCCTCGTGTCCAGGCCAAACAAATAAACACTGCCACACAAATGGTCACTTCTGTGTGTTGTGACTGACCACAAACCACCTTATCTCTGCCGCCCTTTCTCTTACACTTTTCCAAACCAGGACTCCTCTCTCCCCACCTCATCCATACCTGTCTCTGTAGTACCAGTCTGAAAGTTTGTTTTGCTCTCTTTCGCTACAAAAGCAAATGGCCTCCTCCCTGTCATGGATACAGTGCCGGAGCTGTGTAGGGTGAAACCTAATGCCTACCTGCGCGCCCAGGCATGCGTTTCACACCACTAACGGCTCCCTTTTGTCTGTATGTTTACACTGCTGGGTTAAGCTCAGCTCTCTCACTCCCATGAACCATTAGCACATTCACCATGGGATATGGCATCACTCTGGCAACAAGGCACATAGGACCCCATTAGAAACTGTTTTCTTTCTTCTTTTTTAGCACATTCAAAAACAACATTCCATTTTTTTTTTCTGTCTGCAGCCAGCGATTGTTAGTTAAGATTCAAGGGACTGAATGTTATCCGTCATACTAGCAGCTAACAAGAAAACTCAACTGTAAAAACAGTTAGGAATTCTGTTTGTCGTGTACAGCCAGAACTGCACAAATCAGCTTCTGCCACCTCCTCCACACTGGACGATAAACACTGCCTGAAGGGTCTTTGATCCGTCTCGTCTGAGTTCTCAGACAGCATGATAATTCATCATTGAGAAAACACGCGGAGAGCACGCATTAGCCAACAAAGTTATAATTAAAGCTGCCATAATCAGCTCATCTGGTATGACATTGCTCCTCACCTGAGACCTCTAATTTTAGAGTCATTTAAAAGAGGTTAACAGGAGCAGAACACACACAACCACAGTGTGTTTAGTTTCAATGCAATAATGTGCAGTCATGACACTTGACAAATGAAAGTTGATCACAGAGACCAAACATATTGGATTCCCACAAAATCCTACTCCTTGTTTTTTATCAGTGCATGCGGCACCAATTAAGTTTATCGGACAAGCGGCTTCCGCCTACATTCTGGGCCATACAGTATAATGAGACCTTAAGCTGATTGTCTCCATGATAAAGCTTTATACTGAGCATATAGGCTTAAGAATCTTCAGCTGTGCGCACAAAGTCTTAGCGCTTGCGGTTTTGTCCACCTAGGAAGAAAGACATTTCTTTGATCACACATGCATTTACATGTATTCAGATGTGAATAATGATAATCCCATTCAATCATTACACTGTCATGCACAAAGGGGATAGACTGAAAATTCAGTTTAACTAAGGTGTTTACTTGGTTCACAGGTTCCCCACTAATATACACATAATTCACTTGGTGATTAATGACTAAATTAATGTCAAGACGGAGGTAGTCTATATGCAAATTGAAATGAGAAATATAATAGGAAAATGGAGCGACATCTTTGGTGTTAATGGTTTTTAAAATCATCATTTTACAAAGCAGATGCACACAGGTTCTAACCCTTGAGGTGTTACTCTTAACATTCAGTTCATTTAATTGATTTAGTGTTACAACTAACACAGGAATGCCATTAGTTTTCTTTGTCCCCCCGAGCATTGCTAGCATTGTCACTCATTCTACCACCCCTTGTCCGATTTTGAATCTCATTCATTCCACGACCGCTGGCTGCATGTATACCACCCTGCCAAAATGTCCACCCAAAAACCAGTGCTGTGCATATGTTGCAACCTCGATGCAAATAAGTTAAAGTTACTGTAACAGTTGTGTGGTCTGTGCCAGTTGTGAGTCTCTGAAGTGTGTGTAAACACAGCTGAGATTAACTCAGGTGCACCCAAACTTGTTTGAGCTTAAAGAGAAGCACTTAGAAGTAAATCTGCAGCTGCTTTCTTATCGACTCAATTTTTTATCTCAAAGTTATAGGAGTTCAGTAATTACTTCCAGAAAAGGTTGAAAAAACGTTTCTGTATTCTTTTTTTGTGTGCGTGTGTGTGTGATCGGTTTGGTGGCTGAAGGTGTGTGTGCTTATATGTAAATAAGCTAAGTTGAAAATGGCAGCGTTGACATTGTATGATTATTCTTCCTTTCTTGCATCACTGCATAGTATAGAATAATATAGAACAAAGGTAGCATGATCAACAGGCCCCATGCGTTAGAATATGAAGACAAAAGACAAGGTGCCTTTAACAGTTTTGCTTTTAAAGCAGTGGAGACCCCCTGCCACGAAAAACATGCAGGATGTAGATTCCTAGTACATGGGGATGGGTGTTCTGCAAATCGATGATAACAGTCCTATACTTTAATATATTTTGTACCATGCTGTGAGTGTTTAACATGCTGAGACACCAAAGGCGCAGACTGGAGGGAGACTGCCTGACTGCCGTTCTCCTCATTAAACAAGCTGAGGTCTCCCCTCTCAGCTGGGGGTTTCTTTTTGTCTCCCCGCCTTCTTACAGAAACTGCCGGCAACGCCACCTTGGCTGTTTTCTTGCACAGCCTTCGATTTGGGTGCGATCACAGAACGAGTTTTAGTCTGTGTAACAATGTGCTGCGGGGGTTTTGCATGTAGTGATGCACAGAGAAGGAAAAGCTTCAATATCGACACTGGTTAATCCATTAAACACATGACCGGTCCAACATTCTGGGAATTCTAAGCATTGACTGACAAAATGTCAGCTGGCATCAAACTGTTATGGCTAAATATGAAGTCACCACAGACAGATGTTTAAGTACCCTGAGAAATGGAGAAGCCGCAGGGGCGTGGGCCCACAAGCTTTAAACATATGTGCGCTCCATATATTCGTAATACAACAGAATGCTCTCTAATCAACAACTGAGTGTCAAAATTGTAAAATGAGGCAGCAGTTGGTCTTCCAAAGGAAAAGAAAATAACCAGGAGGAAGGGGGTTATTAGAGGGGAGGGGAGGGGGTTGATTCAGGACAGTTTGAAATTTAAATGCAGTGGGGGTCTGAAAACAAGAGGCAGATGTGAAAAGAATGTTGGGCTTCTTAGACAAAGCTCCTGGTTGTCCCTTTCTTGCTGTAAGAGGGCCACGGGAGAATAGAGGAAGAGTTGGGCTATTCTATAAAACAAGGTCTGAGAGAATGGAAGGGAGTCCAGAATAAAGAACTGGAGTGGGGGGAAGGGGGACTCGAGTTACAATAAAAGAGTGACAGCTTGCAAGTCTTGCTTGACCCTTGAATTAGCCCCTGAGCCTTCAACAATCTTCAAGAAAGAGTTGGGATGTTAATTGTCACTGAACATCACAGGGATGCAAAAGAAGGGAAATGTGGGGCCAGAGATTCACTGAAATGTAAATCCAAACCAACATACAGCCACATGTTGAACTAGGAAGACACATTTGGTTTCCATTGGGTTTCCCTAACAACATCCTCATACATGAATTCATACACACTATAAGACTTTGTTATCTGTGTTCTCGTTGCAGTTTTAAAAAGGGGGAGGGGGAATACCTGGGGACAGAGGATTCAGTCAAAAAATTCCCAGACTAAACTGTAGAGGAAATATATTCCCAAAAGCAACTGGGTTCCTGCTTTGACACTGCTGAAGGTGTACAGTTTGCAAGGGCAAATCAGAAAATTCACACTCCAGTGTGGAGAGATCGGACTGGTGATCAGATGAGTTGGGAACCCCGCTGAGTCAGATATGGGGCAGGGAGGAATCAGAGGCTGACCCCTCTGCTGAGGGAATGATTGAGAGCAGCACAGGGCCAAAGGAGCTGAGTGACACCCAACCAAACTCTGTGTGACTGCTGATGCACCAAAAGCAGGCCCTGACCCTGACAGGAGCTAAGCCAGTGAAATACCGGGTCAAACATGCATGCTGCGCAACAGGACTGATTCATCAGGGAGGGGGGGTTGATAGGGGACAATGGGTAAAAAAACGGTTGAAAATTTGGATGAGTTTGAAGACAAATGATTTTTTTCTTCTTTCTTTTTTTAAATTAAGACAGAAAAACTGCATAACCCATCACTTCAGATGGTAAATCTATTATAACCAGGCGTCTGAGTCGAACACTTGCTCCACTGGGACGTCTCAACATCCCTTTTAGTTACACTGGCTCATAGTGGCTTCTGATTTTCAGGTACTAACAAACCCATTTCATCATCTGAGACCATTTAAAAACGATTTTTTTACTTTATGGTTCATATTGGTTGGATTAAATGACTCATTACCTTTCTCTGATGCAAAGCACGCTTCCAGAGAAAATGCAGCAAGCTACAGTCAGAGCGTGTGACATAAGCGTGGTGCTTGTCATGCCCACTGCTCTCAGCATTTCCACTATTCATCATTTTTATGAGCCACTCAATTAATCGATCTGAGCACTCCCCACTGGTCGGGACATATGGCTACTAAAACGAAACAATCACAGGCCCAAATCCTGAAACACTCAAGCACATTGATGTATGCAGAAAAAGAAAAAAAAAAAAAACCTGCACGGTCAAAAACAAAATCCATGAGGTGACTATAAATATGAGAAACTTGTTTATCTTGTTCAGGAATATTAATATATAACAAGTTTTAAGTCTTATATGTTATTTTCCAACTGTATTTCCCCTCACTCAGTGCTATCTCTTTTTTTCTTGAATATATATTTAATCCGTAGCCTCATAATCACTTTAGCAAAGCAACAGAAATCCTATTAGAGCTTAAAGATACCTACACCTGTCTGTCCACATGGATTATAGCCTGATGATTTGCCACCGTAACAAAGTTTTAATACGGGTCCCATACATTTTTTGTTCTAATTTTGATGTTTTACGGGAAAGTGAAGTGGATTATCTCGAATGAAATTTCAAAATGTCATTTCCACTTGCTGATAGCACAAAACTATTCCTTTCAGGTCTGTTGAGATAAGAATGATTCAGCTAGGACTGTTAAATGGTGTCTTTGCCAAATGTTCCTCCGCTTAGGAATTAATAGGCTGACATTAATACAGCAAGATAAATGGGCAGGTCAGGAAAGGGAGCCCTGCCATTATATGGGCATCTCATGGTGATAGTACCTGCCAATCAAGTCCAATAAGTCCTTGACACACCATGATTCACCTTGAAACACCCAAAGCAAATGCAGTATGTAGTGTACGGTCCTCTGTCCAGAAACCCAATCCAATTAGGATGTGCACATAAATACTTTCCAGGGTGGATGCCCAGAGAACACATCAGGACACCATAAAAGACACATTTGTTGTGTGATCCAGTTTGCTGTGGCAAAATTAGTCAAAGCAAATAGTGGATTAAACAAAATGAGCTCGGCATTTGGCCCAGACACGCTTTTCCAAACTCATCTTCTCAATTTCAGCCTGAGTTCCTCATTGTTTCGTTTCTGCAAAACATAACAAATAAATAAATAAGCCATGAAGTGGCGAAGCAAAGACTACATTCACAATGGCTGCATTGAAACAAAAGAAAATAATACCAAAGATGAGAGATTTGCTCTTTGGGTGTGACAATCACTAAAAGTGCTCTCATATGCAACTCGTGTTTGTTGCCACTCATCTAACACATGTTTGTTTAACAGAAAAGGGGCCGAGAGCCTGATTTTGGTCTATGAAAGATATGTGATGTATTTAACCAGATATGCTTTTGTGCCTCCCCGCTTTTCAGCAGCTGTATGGTTAAAAACCCAGCCATGGCTTTTCTATTAAGAACGTCAACATCAATAATGCACTGTGATCATGAGGCGTTATTAAACAGGATTATTAATTTTTCAGGTAGTGGGCAGCAACACAAAACATGACAAAGGTAACGGAGAAGATGACTTATGAGCGACAAAATCTGAGCCAAGCAACTGCATGTTTTTTACTCGGAATGGTGTATTTAAACTAAATATTTTCTCAACATCTGTGAAACACAGCATCAGAAAAGACATCCTTTTAGAAAAATCTTAACTGCATGCACTTGCAGAGCAGCACTTGTCTGCTCTGGAAGGGTAGGTATTTAGATTTTTGAGGGGTGCTATTTTTTTTTTTTTTTTCTAGATTAAAGGCATCACACATGATGTGGCCAAAATTGGCTCAGTGTCTAATTGAGGCTTTTAACCTTTCTATGCCTCAGAGGAAGGACAAACAGAGCCCAAAATAAAGGACGCCACATAATCTTAGTTGTCACTAAAACAGAAAGCTGCACAAGTACCTCACCCTTACAGCAACAGCAGGATTGTACAAATTATTTCCACGGCGGAGTGAATGCTCTGTAGCCTACTTGCACATTTCTATCCCAGCACGGCTGTATCTATTTTCAATCTTAAAAGATGGCATGAATGCCTTTGTCAGACAGGGGAAGCGGCGTATGTCAAGCTAAAACAAGGTGTAGCAGTGTGTCTTGTCAGGAAGCTCAGACAAAAGAAGGTGGGTGTAGTCTTTCCTGAATGCAATCACTTGTCAGCCCTAAATCTTCACTCAGTGCTGCCCTGGCAGGTAATGGTGCTTGTTAAATCTGATGAAGGGATATTTGGCCTTTTTTTTTCCCCCCCTCAAAGACACGGCAACTGTCTAAAATGCAATTTGCTGCTGCTCAAAAATTAATGCTTCACAGCACAATAACATGAAATATATCTTTTCAATAAAAATGAAAAGAGGTTAAAACTGGGTGGGAAGCAAGGAAAGCAGCTAATACTGCATGTATACACAGCACAAAGACAAAAGAGAGCCATTTAAGTTGCTTTGAATTTCCAGGCTACTTCATTAGATTTCCTTTCGCAGTCCCGGTGTCACTACTCCTTGCCCTCTCCCCACCTTCAGCTGTGAAAGAGAGAGGACAGTTTTGGGGCTGAGCCTTCTCCACAGTGCTAATTTGCATAACATCAGCACTGTGAGGGGGATTGTGATGCAAACAAGCTCAGATTGGCTCATTCCATCCCCCAATTTTAATAACTAAGGTGCAATAGGTTCACTCCTGCCTGCTCACTGTTCAAAGGATCAGCCCTCTTTGGGACTGAGAGGCAGAGTAAATTTTTCAAACATGGGGAGAAAAAAAAAAAGCCGAAGTTTGAGCTACAGTTTGGATGAGAGGCGCCATCGAGGAACACTTGCTGCAGCTACATTCTGCAGATGAGAGCAACACTGCTGGGCTTTGCCTTTGCCCAAATCTAAACATATGGCCTGCCACAGGAGACAGATGATAAAACAGTAGACATTCGTTATGGGCAAAAATATCTCTTTTCAAGAATGTTGCACCACTCCCAACTGACCATGATTCAGGCTTGACATGATTAAGAAAAAAAAAAGGAAAGAAAAGAAAGAAAAAATTATGTAAATGGATCTCTGGCTCATGTTATCGTCCCCTGCCACCCCCAGTAGGACAGCAGATACAGCAATCACTGCTTCCACACCTTGTGTATGTTGAATATGTGTTTGCTCTTTCGTGATAACGGAATGGAGGGAGGGAAATAAACAGGGCTTTCTTTTGTTGTTCTTTTTTTTTTTTTCCTTTTCCCTATGAATACCTGGACCAAAGTCAAGGAATCTAAAGACACAAGGAGGGAGAGCGGGGAGATACAGGAGACTGTCAAGCAGACTGCGATAAAACATTCACTGGGAAATTATCTCCCTGTCATAAGACCTTCCTGTTTTGAATACCAAAGGGATTCATATTCCCAAACAAATTGTGAGAGGCTCACCAATTTTGTGCTCTGCCTAACGATAGCGGATTGCAGCGCAGGTCGCACCTTTGAACCACGGCGCAGGAAGTAGCATGAAGCAGAGATTTTAATCTGCGTACGTCTGCACAGGTAATCCACAGAAGTGTAATTGCTACAGTTTAAGTTACACACAATAATAACAGGGGTATAAAACTCGCTATGAATATGAAGTGAGTGTGATAAGAACATTCCAGGGTGAAAGAGAAGGTAGTGCTTTGACAAAGGCCCTTCCTGGAGAGGGTTTCCCCCCCCTCAGAACAACAAAAAGCATCAACAGAGGTGTTTTCTTAACACGATTCCCCATTCAGAGCATAATTAACTAAGCTGTGTAAATGGAAGAAAAGGATTCATTTCACTAAAACAGATGGTGGATGTTCGTAGCATTTTTTTTTTTTTTCTGAATAAGTAACATCATCAACACTACAGTTGTTTTTGTGTATGATGTTACATCATAAGACAAACATGTTGGAATCTGCTGATCTGAAACAAACCTGCATTTACACAATTACAAAACAAGCTTTAAGCATGGCATTGCTTTCTTTGAGTGAAAATTTGCAATGCTGCTCTATTTTTAAAGGAAGAAAAATAAAAATCTGTTAGTGAAAACATGAAAAAGTAGCAGCTATTTAACTGTGATATGAGAATACTTCCCACTATAGACAGCAGTTACGTGTTTTTGATCACTGCGAAAAGAAACAGTATTAGTGAGGACATAATGATTTTAAAGGCGTGAAATATTTCAATCGGACCCTTTAACAACAGTCTTGAGTCGCTGTCGATCATTTAGTGAAATGCCGCTGAGCCAAAAAATGAGAAAAAGAAAGTGTGGATTGCAACCGTCGATTAACGCCAACTTCAACAGGAAAACTGTTTATAGCCGATAGGGATGTAACGATTACCGGGAAAATGGTTAACCGTGATAAAATTCCCAACGATTATTAATACTGTTTCAAATTTCTATTATCGTTAAAACATTTGGTCCGTGATATGAAATTTTCATATCGCTAAATATTCAGTTTAGAGTATGAATATATTTTGAATATATTTTCTCTCTCACTCTTATGTTTGATACACTAAAATATCTACAAAAATCCCACTTCTTATGTTTGAGGCCGTTTCTGCTCCAGTTGTCAGAATGTTGTTATTGAAACATCATTGCACATTGCTGGCGCAAAATCTTCTGTTTAGGCTTTTCTACTAAATATGCACCAGATGAAGTCATGTGACAGACTTCAGAGCGATATCCTCACTGTCCCCGTCCCTCTGTACACTGCCTCCATTATGCACAGAAGCCTTTCAGGTAAGAGAATAAAAGATCCTTCTTTAGGACCTTTCTGTAAAGAGTAAAGTGAGTAGGCATTGCGGCGTCTGCAGCTTTCACCGTTCCTGGATTGGCGGAACTTGGCTCTGGTGTCTGGTAGCCATGTTTCAGCACCACTGTTTCTAAAGCACGTTAATCTTCCTAAAACCAGGCTAAACATCGAAATGAAATATACATATTCAAAGATGTGTTCCCAGGCACAACAGAGAAACTTTTCCATCCACTCGGCAGGTCTCAGCCTCACGGAGCTGCGGCTCTCCGCCTGCCCTCGGGCCGGGCTGATGGTAATGGCTGCAGGAGCCGCATCCTGTCAGCTCACTCCAGACCCACTAGTAATCAGCTCAGGCTGATGAATGACGGAAACTCCACTGGCTCCACTTTTTTTTTTTCTCCCGCGACGACAAAAATGCACCCGTTTCTGCCTCCCCCTCCCTGAGCATTTGACTGTCTTCTTTTTCTTTTCCACATTTCCATCAACTACTAGAGAATAGCTCTCATCACACGGGTTCAGCTGCTGATGCTGAAGCTTAAAATGATAAAGTGTTGCCAGGCACAGATGCAGCAGAAATTTAGTAGCTTTCTCTGAGCTTTCTGTCAGGTCAACATTTAACCTTGCTTTCATGGCTTTCATGTCATTATTGGGTGATTCATCAGGAAGTACACAAATGTTTGCAACATCGCGTCCACTGCTGTTTGGTTTGGGAGCACAAAATATTACTAAGCCAAAGCTGGCTTTTTGATATTAACAGGTTTTTTTTTTTTTTCCCCGACGTGTTTGTTACAGCAGGGAAATAAAAAAAAAAAAAAATGGATAAACTTAATAATTAATAAACTTATGACTTGATGATCTTTCTTTAATTAAAAACATTTCACTACAAATAGACTTTTACTTACAAAGTTCAGCTTGCTGAGACCAGGAGAACCATTACATCTGCGCTTGATTTTTAAAAAATAATCTACATAGATTTTATTTAATTAAATTTTTAGATGACCTACCAATGTATTAAGTGATCTTTACTGGACTTAAACTCTGTCCTATTCCTCAAGCCACATAAATAATTATATAACGCAGCAGATTTGCGAAAAGACAAAATGCAACGAGGCTAAAGGGAGGTTGCAAAGTTAAATTAGACATTCTTGACGCCTGAACTTCACACATTTCCGCCTTACTCGTGCTTTCAATAAACGATGATGCAAAATAAGTGTTTGATTTCAGCCCTAAACATTAAAGCCACGCCAGCAAAGTGTCAAATGTAACTTACGGCTATTTGCTTCTCCACATTTTCGCTCACAGCAATATCACGTCAGATGTGAAGTAGACGCTGCAGTTCTCACTCATCTTAATTACTAAAACCAGTTTGCTCAGGACTGACTAGCTGATTTAGACAAACAGGTTGGCCAAATGGATAAAGCAGTCAGAGTATGTGTGATTTATGGCAGAATTCACACCAGCAGAGCTGCCTCACACCTCATTTAGAAGGAAGCATGATGAATTATTAGGGCAGTCTGTATATGTATTTTTCCTGTTCCTGCCAAATAGATCAGATCAGCAGAGAGCGACGCACCGAGGTGTCAATATTAAGCTTTCCAAATTTCATTATAAATACATAAATAATTTGACGTCTCCATCCACACACGCATATTGAAGAGCAACTTAACTCCAGTACTGAAGATGTTCATTACCTCTTCCCTACGGTAGTGGAGGAGGAGTTGGATCCAACAGGCTGGAGGGAATGCCAGGCCTGGCACAGCTGTACAAGCAAAGCTGTAAAAAGAAGTCACCGGCCACTGTCGCTCAATCTGTGTTAATCCCACACTATCTGCATGCACGTCAGCCCCACTCCTCATGTCCCTGCATTGCTTTTCACACTCCTAAGTTCAATTTGGCAGGAAAGTGGACATGTTGCATCACTTCTCCTGGCTGAAAATCCTTTCGGTATGCCCCCCCCTCCCTCAATAATCCTTTTTTCTTTTTTTTTTCCCTGAGACAGAATGATGGCTGTGTTATCACGCACAATTCGGCAGCTATTTTCTGCAACATGTTTGTTGCTTCTTATTTTCTCTTTTAGGTATCCAGTCGGTGCAAATGTCGAGGTTTGCTTGTGTGTGTGTGTGTGTTTTTATGCTATACTGCTGCAATGTGACTTCAGCAAATAAGAACATGTGAGATTTAAAAGCCTTTAATGCTCCTGAATCTCTTCTTAGCCGATCAGATCATCTTCTGAATGAATTTAATATACAAGCAGCATCGTGTGCGTGTGTGTTTTCATGCATGTTATTCAGGGAGACCTTGCGCATACATTGCACTCATGACTGCAACTGTAGGTGGACAAATGCACAAAAAAAAAAAAAAAAAAAAAAAAAAAGTACAGTACTGGTCAAGTTTACTAAGAGGGCGCTCTTAAAGCCACAATGTTCTCCAAACAGAATCTCATATCCAACTCCTACAGAACCAAATCCTGGCCCGCAGGGCAGGATTTCTACTGTAACATCTTTTTTCAGGGACTGACATTTTGTCCTCTGTTTTCAAATGCTTTCCCAAGAAGCTCCTCTCCCGTTGACCCAAGCAGAGACCATTGCCTCTGGCTTGTCACGGAGAGAGGAGTGATGCGGCTCTGTAGGCAACAGAGAGGGAAGCTCTGTACTGAGACAGCAGCAGGTGCAGCTGTGACAGTTGCCGTGTTGTTGCTAGCCCCACACTGTAGTCAAGATGAGGTTCACAGATGTAGCCACTCAGTGCAGAGGTTTATTGGCTGCCTGAAACAATGCATCTCTGTCAAGAACAGCTCCTCCTCGGGCCATTTCAGTCTAACAGCGCTCCGTACGGAACAAGGCAAAGAAAAAGCTCATACTGACACACAAGGTCAATTCTGCTGCACAGCAACACAATCAAAGCCCCCCCTGCTCTGCCAAGACACACAAGCAGCAATCATCATTGTAATAAGAGGCTGGAGGTACACCCAATAATAATAATCATAAAAACACTTTCCTAATATTAATTACATTTAATTATATAATTATCACAATTTTACGCTAATACTGTGGTGTAAGTATTATAAAGCCCATTTAATATTAATTCTTACCAGGCTTCTCTGCAACTTATGACAGCAAAGCACCACCGAAGGCTCCTCCTTACCCCATGTGATTCTCTTAAAACATGCATTCCAATACCGACACTTTCTTCCCTTTTCTTTATTTTAGCAGAAGAAGCTAACTTGACTCTCTCCTTCGACTCTGGAGGTATAGGAGCACAAAGTCCAGTCCAACACAGTGTTTTGTTGAATCTCCCAGTAGTGGAGATCTGAGATAATATGACTATTGTTTTCCAGTAAAGCACCCAGTCTCTGCTTGCTCAATTACTGGAAGGAGCTTCAATGAGGGCGGTTAAATCATTTGCAGAGACATTATCTACGCAGAGAGAGAAAGACTGGGAAGAAGAAGAGGGAAGAGGAGGGGGGAGAAAGAAACGAGAGCAGGCACAGGGGCCAAACTTTAGTTTGGAGAGGAAATAGAAACATTTCTGTGGACCACACATGGAGGGTAGTGAGTGGATGAGAGCAGCAGGATTCATAATTCACTGCAAGGAATTAATAGACTAATGCAGTTTGCTCAGCTCCGATGCCAAATACCACATAAGTTGTTTAATTCCAGGTGATGATGAATATCTACGTAGATTATTAAAATGTACGCAGAATTTATGAGCGAGCCACCACCTAACGTCACGCTTCCTCACATGTGTCGCCCACCAACAACCAACTCTCAGGCACTCATCTGTCAGCGTGAGCAATCATTAAGCCATAATTTGATTGTTTTTTCAACCTCAACTGTGTTTGATGTCTCTTGCGTGGTGGCAATTGAGCTGACAATTATTTTGTTGATTAGCTTAGTTTTTAGCAACTTCCCATGCCTGTGATATTCCTCTGAAACTCCCAGACCAGACGCTCAACTCCATCTGACTTGGCAGCTACATTACGAGAACAAAGCTTTCACACTTCCCAAGTAAATACTGTACAATACACTATCATTCTTCAGAGTCTCAGACTTCCAAAGCAAAAGAAACATCATGAGAAGTGATGAGAAGTGATGAGAAGTGATGAGAAGTGATGCTGTCATGCGAGAAGCTGAGGCAAATATTCATTCTTATCAATGCATCTTGGCAGGATTTCAACCAGTCAAGTGCAATGTGTTTACTAACAGGTCACACTTACAGCTTGCTGGATTCGATCATTAAGGTCAATGTTACTTTTTTGAAAAATGCATCCTAATCCAGAATCAACAAAGTAGAGGACATTGGTTTAATTTGCTCTCTGAATATCAGTACATGCAGAGAAGTGTGAGCAAAACACGGATGTCTTGAAACCTTTTCTCCAAACTCAAGCGCTAAATGGTGAGTAACTCCAAGAAAACAAAAGAAAGAAAAATAAATGTATGTAAATAAGAAAAACATAAAGAATAAAAAGAAGGAAAGAGCGCTTCTTACCAGGTTTGTACTTCTGGAAAAATGAAGCAACGCCCACATCTTCACGTTAAATTGTTTTGGAGGAAAAGAAAAATAAACAGCCATAAAGAGCAAAACTTTTTTTTTTTTTTTCACTTCCAATAAGACACAATTGTGTGAGACAGCAGCCTATAAGGGAAGAATATATTGCTCTGGCATGTTTACTTGCATCACCCCGAAATAACAGCCCTGTCTCGTTGGAAAAGGGGGCTTTTAAGTGTGGATGTGCCTCGCTCTCCTATAATCCAGCAGAGACATTGCTCCTTCCCCTGGCAGACGTCCGCAGATCCCCCCTGTCTCCCAGCCAGGCCTTGCTCTCCGCTGCGATGGCAGAGCCGCAATAACTGCTGTTTGCTCAGAGCCTTGCCTCCCAGGTTCTCCTCTGTCACACAGAAATTGAATATTTTCCCAAATACTGTTGCAGCTGTGCACAGATAAGGACAAGTCCTGCTCACATGGCACAAAGAACGAGACAGGGTCTGAGTGTGTGAGTGTGTTTAAGTGGATGTGTGTGCTTTCCATTATCTTAACCTGTTTTAAAATCGCAATTTGAATAAATGTCACAAATTAAGCGAAAGCATGGAAAATACATAGTTTTTTCTATAATAAAATTAAAGATTCAATTTCATAATTTCAAATTTGCTTCAGAATTATACCATTTTTTAAGTAATGAAACGAAACGGCTTGAAATGTGAACTTTAAAGAATATAAACAAATCTTAATATAAATGATGATAATAAAAGAAAAATAAATCCCATTGTGCCAATAAGTTCCCTTTTTTGTTCCAAAATCTTTTTCTACTATATCTTGGGAATGACCTAAAACACACTTTGCTGATCACACACACACACACACACACACACACCCATAAGTAGTATTTTCTAAATGACGCAAAATACGTGAGTAATAATAATAAACCAGGTCAATATTTTACCCCAGACTTTTTTATAAGCAGTTCACAGGAGTTTTTACAACCCACTTTGCACCATTTACTTCCTTTTTTCCTCCAAGTGCCTTCCAAGAGAGGCACAAAATGAGTGAAGCATTGCAAAAGGCATGCCAGATAAGCTGAGGGAGACAGCCACTTAACCGGTGCTCAGAAACCCTACATGCGAGACATCGGCTAATAGCCGTGTTGTTTCTTGTCACCGGACTTTGAATCGAGACTTACTTTCCGGCGCTGTGTCCTTGCAGAGTAATGTTCTGCTAGGAAATTATTTAGGCAGGCAGAAAGTTTCACCTGCCATTTCGGGGGGCACCGATCTCCCGCTGCACCAGAGGCCTTTGGCAAGTGGAAACAAATGTTTCACAAAATGGCAGGGAGGGGAACACACTGGCACACAGCGTTTTACTGATTGCCAATCGTAAAATAAAATCAGTCATGAAAAGGGAGGTATTCTGGCCCAGCAAAGGCCTGCACGTTACATCAAATTTGCCATAGCTTTCTTTTACAGCCTTGTTTATTCCCTTTAATGGTAAGCAGTTATCCGCACAGTATGACTCCATGTAGGTGGTTTAGCAACAGAAAAGATTGCATCTGAAAACACAAACCCACAATTTACACGCCAAATAAGCAACGGGATGTAAATCTAAATGCTTTAACTCCCTGCAATCCTCTTCTGCTGACACACAACATCCACCACTTTCAAGAACAAGTAACACATCATTTGGACAAATTGCAACTTGAAAATAGTTCCTTGCACACCGACTGTTGACAAGGACTGTGATGCTCATGAAGGACAAAAAAAGGCACTGACTTGAATTTGGTGGTGCTCACTGTGGATAAAAGCACAGCAGAGTCGCTACAGTGTTTCACTGCCACAAAAAATCCATTCAGCCACAACGCAATCTTTAAAGCAGTCATATTGACTCGTCAACTGCTGCTCTCGGAAAGACAACAGGCTCGTTTCCACACTTGTGAGACTGCGACACAAAAACAAACTGAGCAAATCTACTGGTCAGTGTGTTTGGACTCATATTGAATTAAATCAACAAATTATCTTAATAAAGCCAGAGTGAAGCTGCCTGGCTCGTTGTTCTGATTCATCTGGAAAGGCCCTGAATGCTGCGTTAGACACCAGTTTCATGCACCACTCAAACATCCACAGATTCTGCAAAACCTCAGAGGGGGAAGATCCCAGCAGTGAATGAACACAGTCACAATGTCAAAAATTGTTGATGCACTCACACCCACTCACCCATTCATACACAGTGGCTTCGTAGTCTCATGTTGTGACAGTGGTAATATATAAAGTTGAGAACAGAGAGGTATAAAGCACTGTCTCGCTCAAACCTACATAGAACTGCTCTGAGCTGTATTGATCCGCAAGTAGAGCTGAACGCACGAGCACAGTGAGGCTATCTGGTGCTCTGGCAGATCAAGAGCAGCTGCAGTCCTTTGAAACCGGACGCACTTCCACTGAAACAAGGCTATAGACTGAAAAAGGTATTCTCATGCCAGCCTCAGTGGTAAAATGCTCATAATGGCACGGCCGAGTTTAAGATATCAAGCAGCAAGACATCCGAGAAGACCTTTCCGTTCTTTCAAATGCAAGAAGATTGCATTATTTCCTTTGGGTGATGATAGAGCGGATTCTCAGATGCTAACAATGAAACAAACTAAACTTTGTTAATGTTCTCATTAAAATTGTGGAACGGCAAATTTCAATTTTAAAGTGGTTTTTTTTTTTTGGCTAGGAACTCATGTCCCCCCTCCAAAAAAAAAAAAAAAAAAAAAAAAATCTTCATTACAATATTTACTCCGTATGAGTGGGAAGCATTTTTTTGTTTTGTGAGAGAGCTTTAACAAATTCTCACACAACAGCAAACAAAGAAATACAAGAGTTACAATGAAGATCTCAGGGTTGCGTTTGAAATGAGGGGAAGAAACAAGTTTTTCAGTTTCACTAACACACTCTTCCTGAAGCCTGTCGGGCTCAGCCAAAACCAGTGGCAGAAAATACAACTCCTTCCATTGTGCAAGGACTCCACCACTTTGATATGCTAATATGTTCCTTCCTAACAGCTGGAATTTGCACTTGCATTAATTCAGTTTTTTTTTCTTTTTTAAACACAAACATGTGAAAATTAAGTCCCCACCAATACAAAAAAAAAAAAAAAAAAAAAAGCTAGAATGAGCAGTTAGGCTTCTGGAACCTGATAAAAGACCCAATCTTAACACATTCTTTGCAACCTAACATAAATAGTCTGCCTTTGTGTGTGACTGAACCATCACATTGTTATGTATGATAAGAGAGATAAAAAAAAACACTTTATCCTCTAAACACATGCGTTATTCTTGTTTTTTCTCTTCTCAGTTTCGCAGAAGCCCTGCCTAATGATTCAAGGCCATTTGTGTTTTGACATATTAAAAAAAAAACCAAAAAAACAACAAAAGTCTCGCAGTGACATTATTTCCTACTCATTAACTGCAAATAAAGTGTGGTTCAGAGCTATTTAAGAATCACACGAGACACGTTCAAGGACCCTAATCCAGTCAGGATTCCGCAGCTCTAGCTTTCTCTCTCTCGAGATCAGATCTTCAACCAGAAAGAAAAAAAAAAAAATAGGAAAAAATAACTTGGGGCATGGGAAGACGGGGCTAAATTCATCCCAATCCACAGATCGATCAGTAAAGATTGCTGCTCTGCTCCAGGCTGCCATGCATCATCGGCTGGCCGAGCAAAGAGAGAACACGCCGCGTGCGCGCGTCTGCTGCCTACTCTTAACACATGGTTGACAAGACACGTTCGGAATCGGTAGGCCTAAATAATACATGTGCAGTAAAAGGATCTAATTTTACTGCTTTTCTGTGATGGCTGGGTTTGAAGTAGCCATATTTGTCCCTTTTTTTTTTATTTCAAGTTTTTATTTGTTCCATTTAAGATTTCCACGTCACTTTCCACGCTTGTGTCCAGCTGCATCTGGAACTAAATGTGTCCAAAACTAATTACTACATTTAAAAGGCAGGCTCGAATGATTTTGTTTTCTTCCTTTCCTCTCTTTTTTTTCTCTTTTGAACAAACAGCCTAACCCCAATTATAATGGATTAGCTCGTGAATGCTCTCAAGAATCACGCAGTCATCGCGTCTCAGGTCACAGCCTCCCAGCATTGCTAAATCCCTATTCAAACCAGCAAGACCATCAGTGGATTTAAACCCCTCTTTGACCAATACCACCACCAAACTCCACCTCAGACTTTTGGAGGCATAAATTACAATTAAATGGTGCTTTACATGTTCTGGTTCACCTAAATGCGCTGCGCCCCCACTTTGAAATACTTTCCATTCAGCCAAACTCGGCAGCCGAACAAATCAATCCACATCTGGTTACGTTTTGATTAACCTCTTTTCAATTAACCACGGTCCCCGTCGGACGATTTAAATCGCAAACAGGGATGTTCTGGTTTTAAGGCTCATTCATTGTTCAAACTTAATTATGTTTGCTCTCATACAGTTTGGATTTGTTTACTTTGTAGGGGGGGAAGTTGCCAAAATACACTAGCTTGTAAAAGAAATGATTGATGTTTGTGTATTATTTAAAATCAGTCCCAAATGCAGCTTTGACCGACGAAAACATGAAAAGTTAACACTCCACATCAACATGTAAATAAAGTAGTAGCTACTGCCGAGACTCTGATTTACGAAGTAGGCTAGTGGTGATACTGTGCAGAAGAAGAAAACTTACCTTTCTTGAAAAGCAGTGCAGCCCAGAAAAAGGGGCAAAATGAAGTCAGTAAGAAAGTTGAACAGTTAAAAAATAAATAAATAAAAATGTCAGATTGTGGAAAGACAGTCTGATTGGAACTCCTCTGCAGGGAAGAGAGTGAGTCTGCAGGTCTGAGGCATGCTCCCCTTATCTGGGACAGAGAGGCTGGCTATCAGGCGGCAGGTCCCCCTCTCAGCCCGTACGCTCTCCTGCACCGGACACACACTTCCATGGCATGCAAGGTGTTGCTCAGTCCTAACTCATAAACACCTCACCGAAGAAGCGGCTCATCTGTTCTCGGCGCTCCTGTGCGCATTCACTCCCGCGGCTGCAACAACATGAAAGAAGAGCAGCTCGGGGACCAAAACAAAACACAAAAGGCAAAAAATAAAAAGGACTGAGTGACTGAGAGGGACAACACACAGTTGAGTATTTTAGTCAGAGTCTGGTGAAGGGCAGATGACGAAAACGCTACTTATAGCCGCCGATGCTGCTATCCTGGCTCCTCTGAATCAGACTGTGGAGACTGGGCAAGTTTCAGCGGCTCGCCTCTGGAAGAGATCCCGCTCACAGTGTTGAGACACTTGGTGGAAGCAGCGCGGAGCGGGCATCCAGCAAACAGCGCCAGTGCAGTGCGGAGCAGGCTGCCGTCTGCAGGAGCTGTCTGAGCGCAGGACTCCAGCAAAACCTGACATGGACTTCCAATTCCACGATGACTCGGAGTCCAGACCTGTGCAAGGGACTAATCACATCAGCTTATTATCATGCCCGGCAGGACTCAGCTACTCAGCTAAGCTTTTTTTTTTTTTTTTTTTCTGCCCCACAAAGAGAAGATTCAGCTACATCATACAGATAAGGAGGAGGTTATCAATATACCCCCCTTCATTTTTGGCCCCTTCTCTGCTCTGAGATGCAACACTGCCTTCCTTTTGGGTATGAGAGGCCCACGCTCTGTCACAGTAGGCAGCACAGCCTATTCAACCAATGACAGAGGACTCATTCTACTGTAATACTACCAAGCTTCAAAAGGAACATGGAAGCATGGAAGTACAGACCAAGCAGACTTTTTTTTTTTTTTTCTTTTTCCCCCCACTTTTAAACTGGCCCCACAGGGTAACAAACTGGCCTGAGAGGCAGTCGACAAGCCGCTCATGCCTTGTGGAGCCAAGAAATTCTTTCTTTTCTTCTTTTTTTAAATCCAACAATGTTTTGAGCTACAATTTCCCCTTTTTTCATTGTCTTAATTGTTTCATTTTCTACATCATGCATGATGCCGTTCAGATCCAAAAGGAATTTTATCAGTCTTGTGAGTTCAGATTGTTTTCTCTTTATCGTGTGCAGTATGTTATGTTAAAGCATGAATAATGCAGGTGATTACAGTCTTTCTTCAACAGGATTTCTGAGGGTTGTTCATTTTCAGAAGAGTCTGAGCTTCAACGTATGATCTGAATTTTTATTAACCCCTTTAAAAAAAATCTAATTTCTGTGAGTTAGCCGTTGTTGTTAACTCCATACCAGGGCCCCTGTCTTATAGCAAATAATGTAGGGATATCAGAAACGTGCAGATCACCAGTGTTTCTTGTTCGTCTGGGCATTTTGTGAACACTCGAAGCATGTTATGATCTGGTTAAAGAATTCTCCCCAGAAACATCAGGCAGGACGAAGCTACACCTGGTTCCAATAAAAACTGTCTTTTAAAGACTATAGGGAAAATGTAAGGTTGAGTCATGCTTGCCAGGTGAAGGTGAACACAGGAGAGGGGCAGACTTATGTTTTCATAAGCATAATTTTACATAATAATATGGCCGTTTTTGCAAGGGACAAAAAAAAAAAGAGAAAACAGATGTAATAAAAGGTCACCCAGTGACAGCCATCCATATCTGGAAAGATGTTTATTTATAAGCCAAGACTCAAAACACATGTGGCTGCTCTGGCTGCAACAGCTTTAACTGCCATTTAGCATGGATTAATTTGAATATGTTTCCACAGATTGTCAACAGAGGGCATTACACTTATATTGCAATTTCTCTGAATGTACATAAGCAGACAAAGACTTGCATATCAACGTGAATTGCTCATCAAAAATCTCTCTTTAAAAAAAATTAAATAAAATAGACCATTTTGAAAAAGTATGACTCAATTTTGTGCTTTTTTTCAACCATTTTTTGAGTCACAGCAGTTGCATGAAAATTGTTAATGTGTGCAATAACAGAGGTGCCACAAAAATGTGCATAATCACTCGCCAAATGGTGCACAATAAACCGCAGTCTCCTTTACACGGCCCAAAATATTTAAATGGAAAACACAGTCATAAAAATCAAAGCGTGTCATGACGTAAACAGCCTACAAATACCGGAAAGCTTTGCATCACAGTAAAGATATGGCCGGTGTTTTTCTGTTTTCATAAGTTGTAAGTGATGGCAGATGCTTCAAGCCATCCACAGTGAGAGAATAAACACACTGCCCTACTTCCCATGTGGCTCCAAATTTGCTTCTTAACCTTCAATTGTTTTTCTAACAATGCTTATTGGTTCTTCCCCAAAATATTTGAACATGATTGACATCTCAGGCACACATGACCAGTCACAAGACTGCTGGGGATCCAGACAAATCTCTGTCCTTTCATTACGCGGGACAAAGATTTAGACCAGTTATGCTTCAGAGCACAAATAACAAAGCAACGTCTAACCTCAGTCACTCATTTGTATCAGTATGTGTCTTTGATTGTCTTAATCAGCTCGTCTTATTGCATTTTACCGGTTTAACCTGTAGAAAGGAACCTTTAAAAAGTTATTATTCGTATCGTGTGATCCGGTAATCCATCAGGGAGGCATCTGATCACTCCAAAATGTATTCTGCAGTCACAATAAAGAACTAGAAGTAATGTAAGAAAGCGCTGATCCCAGCATCATGGATTCATAATGGGAATCCACAAAGAAGCATAGAAAGAACTTGTACTTAAAGAAGAGTTGTGGCAAGTTTTTGAAGATGCCTTGAGCAACCTTCTCCCCAAATCGCTTCAAAAATGCTGTGTGAGGTAAACCTTGAAGAATTGATCCTGTTTAAAAGCAAGGTTAGTCAAACCAGAGTTTATGATAAATAAAACTAATAATGTCGATATCATAAAAGAGTTTGTGTTTAGCACTTTTGTTGCTGGCACCTCCGAAACAGTCGTTTTCTCCACTAAACTTACAGACTTCTTATGTAATAAATAATTCAGAGTGCAAATAAAAGAATCAGCTTGAGGTAGACAAAGTGGACTGCACTTCCTATTTACTTCTTGTCTCATCTCTTTTAACCACTATTGATGAAAAGTTCAAAGCGAAACTCGAGTATGTGAACTGTGAACCAGCGATGTGGCCTTCCCTGCTTCGTTTGCATGAATCTGTTCCAAATCAAGCGAAACTCCTCCACACTCTCTCAGTATTTTCCCATCAATTTTGTCGAGCTAGCCGCAGTGGTCTCCTTGGATATCAAACTCTTGGAGTCGACTCGTAATCAAAGAGAGTCTCCCTACACAGTGGAGTCTCGGTTAATATTTATATAGCCATGGGCAACCATACAGCTTGTAGTTTTGGCTTCACATACTGCACGTTATAGAGCTACCCAGCTTCTGCAGTGGTTAAAGCAGGCACACAACTTAGATGAGCAACATGGATTATAAAAGATTCCTTTTTCCCCTTTGCCTCATTTTGAAAAAGATTTTAATCCTAAATGATCCAGTTTTACACAACGGGATCTCAGCTGAGTGGGTACCGGTTTTGAATTTCAATCTGTGGTTTGTTGTTAAATGTGAATATGATTGAAATCTTGGTAATCATTGTTTGGCTGGCGTACAGATAGAAACTTTGAGATTTATTTAAAAACCTTCTTTTTTTAACAAAGAATTTTTCAAGTTGGCTAGTTTGACATTTATATGTTTAGTTGTATCTTATGTTGCATCTTAAAGCAGCTCTACTGGACTCTGGCAGATTTTCGCACCCCCTAATAAGTGTTAATTTTAATAATTCTCATTATACACATTCCTGGGGCAATGATGGCCCCAGGAATGTGTATAATAAATGTCTGTGTGTCATCAAAACAAAGCTTATGGTTGGAAACTTACGTAATGTTGCTTTTGCCAGCTCAGACGGTACTTTCTTTTATAGTGTGCAGTTGATTCATTTATCTCTTTCAGTACTATTGACTTGATAAATAAAGGTTGGATTATCACATGCTAATGCTAAATTGTTTTTATTCCATTTTAATTTGCTTGTTGACAGCTGATTAATGCCGTGAGTGTTTTCTTCTCTTAAGGATCGCAGTTTGTGTTAAGCATAATATCAGAGGGGTATTTACACCAGCGTGTACCTGACCATAAAATCAATAACAAATGAATAAGTAGGACTGTCTCATGCCTTTTTAAATCAATACCTTTTTTTTTTTCACAAGCTCAGGCCATCAACTTCTGTCTAAATGAAAGTCAACATGCTTGTGCTGAGAGCTGGCATACCAAGTAAAAGTATTATCAAGTTCCACTGAAAGATCTCATCATTCTACTCAAATTTCAGGTATTTAATCACCCCGTCTGTTCAGAAAATGCTGCTATAGTCAGCCCTCCTTAACAAGCCAAGGACTTATAATTGACCAAGCAGACAGGAAGCAATTAAAAAGAAGTCAAACACATGAGGGGCTTTGAGATCAAATTTGAGGAAAAAAAAAGGAAAAAAAAAAAAAAAAAAACACGAGCTAGTGTGGGCATGTTGGTCTCTGGACTGCACAACTGTCAAATAAGTTGACTTTTAAAAGACCGCACTACATAAACAAATCATTTTAGAGAAAACTGTGTCATGGTGTAAACATTAAAGAATCTTAGTGCCCCTTAAACTTTGTTCCATAATCAAACCTTTTTAGAAATACACTTTCATGTACAAAATAGCCCTTTTGCTCTTTCTAAGGTTTGATGTATGAGACACATGTTGGTTTAAATAAGCACAGGGGAGCAACAGATATAGGTGAACAATCTCTATTCAGATGTTTTATATGGAAACTTAGCCAAGTGGAAACAGATGTGCGTCACTTGTGACCTATAAAAAATGATATATGGTCACCAGTAATATGGTTCAGCAGAGGCCAGCACTTCCAATTTGCTTCACTTCGCCGTATGGTACTCTGTGTTGTGTAAATGTGGACGTGTTCCTCAAACAAAAGATGTCGCATTTTGCACTGTGAACTGTGCGTGTGTTCAGTAAACTTTGCAATGACTCAGTTGAAAGAAAAACACAATGAATCATGACTGCAACACGTCTGAAACCAAAGAATTTTTGCAAAGTAAAGTTCTGATTACAATTTCAATTCACAAATTTGATTTTATATATTTTGACAGCGTGTGATATGCTCATCTCCACTTTGAAACTGTTCAAGAAACTCTGAATATCTGATTAATCCAAGATATTTTCCAGCTTCAAACATAGCATTTAGCAAATGGGGAAATGGCAAAATTCTTCACTAAGAAAAATAAAATATGTATGATTCTTTCCTTTAAATGATTCATGACATTATGAACTCTCACATCATATTAAAAGCCACTGTGATTTTTTTTTTTTTTTTTAAAGTTTTTCTGTGTATTTCCTTTAAAACTGGTCAGAATTGAGGGAGTTCTGCTTTAGATCAGAAGTCATTTAAACTCAAACATTTCCTCTGTGTCTGCAGAAAGGACAAGAGAGCGCTGATGAGGACAAAGAGTGGGCCAGAGTGAGAGCAGACAGCAAAGGAAAACTATGCTTTACCTGGATGGACAATAATAAAAATCAACTTTATTAGTGAACTGTGCAGAGGATAATCTGTCGGCGTTAATACCCTCCAGTATGAGCAGAAAACGCCTGCAATTGTTCTCGCTAATGAAGATGAATACTATACTGCAAAGACAGAGGAAAATATGTGACCTCACCAGTCCCTTCAGAGGTCAATAATCTTTTGTAGTAATTGCCTGAAATTTTAATTGAAGCAAAATCTTACTTAAGCATTCATCATTGTGGACAGACATTCCTCCTTTCAATTTTGCATTCCGATTAATTCTGTTAATTTAAAAGTAACTGCTTTGTGCCGGTATAAAGGAACACAATTATAAGTTTTAAATACATATAGCTTATTTCCATAAAACATTACTGTTCTAAATACGGAGGCTGCTCAGCAAAGCATAAAAAACGGCTAAATTTATGCCAGCTCTTTCTGTAGATGCTTAAACTTATTACCAAGTCAACAACAATTGCCAAGGGTTTTTTCAGTCTGGCAAAACGTTTACATATGACTAAACAAATTGCTCTGGAAGGCTGATTACTTTTTCTTCAAGGTGCATTTCCAGCCACACTCTTCAGGAAGTGCAGGCTGTGTGCAGATGTGTGAGGCCGTATGTAAATGCTGCCAGCAACAAAAGCATTTCTTTTGATGCCCATTCCTTGAGAGGTCTGGAACGACACCCATCACAATCATTTGACTAGACTGTCTATTAAGTCAAATTAGTCCAAATGAAATCTCCCAAGCCAGTCAAATAGTTTACTTAATTAGTGGTGTGTTCTTCCTGGCGCACTGAAGAAGAGATGAATCCAATGGGTGAAAAAGACAGGGAAAGGAAGGGCAACTCTAATTTCTGAGGACAATGAAGTAAATTGTGCTGTCCCAGTTTCTCAAGAGATACTTTGTAATCATGGTTAATTATTGTTGCGTGTTAAAGAGGGAATGAACAACAGTCGGGTGAGACTTTTGTTGAGTTTGCAAAATGAAAATGAATGAATGAATTCAGCAAAAAAATGGCAGAATATTCCATTAGGCTGCTGCATGCAGTTACTAACTCAATGGATGTAGCAGTAATTTAGACTGTTGTACGTCTAAATGTTGATAATACAACGGTTATTAATAGGACACAACACATGCCACACGTTCGCTGTGGTATAGAAGTATTGAGATTCAGTGTAAAACTATGTCATGCAATATTAAAGTACTTTTATTTGCAATGGTCTTGCTTGCATTGAAAGCAAAATTGTGTTTATACTATGCAAATGTTCTTAATAGTTTAAATATTCCTGGAAAATGAATACTTATCCATTAAAGGGGTATTGTGTAAGTTCTTCTGTCATCTGTTCACAAATATTGATTATTTCGTTCAAAAGTGTTTTTTCATTAATCAGTAATCACTCCCATCAACAAACTGAAGTGCTCCTCTAAGCTCTGAATTTGCCTTTCGTATCATTCATATCTACATCGAACGGGTCGGCTCGGTGTGGCTAACATGCCGTGTCGCCACGTTTTTACGTTCAGTAGAAGCGTGACAGTAGGAAACCACAGAAATTCACCAGAGACACCGGATCTGTCAGCTCAGTTTGAGGTAATGTTTTTGAAAAGCCACTGCGGGTGCAGTGAGGAGGAACCAGCGTTACACTGATGCTGGGTTCACGGGCAGTCGGGCAGACGACCATCATTAACAAACCAGATGTAATTTTAATCACAGAAGTCGCGAGAAAGACGGTAAAACATGGGTCAGGGAAAACAATACATCACCATGACAATTTATCAGACGTGGACTGAAGTCACTGTAACTGACAGACCACGTCTTCACACAGAGGCTGTTGATGCTTTTACATGCAGCAGCTGTCGTCCGTCTGCCCGGTTTCACACGAATGCAGCATGAAAAGTACTAGCGAGTTGCTTGCGATATACAATTGTTACACAATGTCCCTTTAATGTGTAATAGTTGTGGCCATGTGTGATAGATTGAAATGTCCCAAACTCAGTAAAATGTCTTTATCACAAATAAGAGATACCTGATCAGGTCAAATCTGAAATGTTATTCTTTAGAAACTTCATTTGTTTTTTATGTATTTTTCTGAGTATTACCTGTTTGAATTAATCTGTAGAAACCAAAAGTAATACCTGTTGGAGTTTAAAACCAAAACAGTTACCAGAGGGTGCCAGCAGGGGGAGTGTGGAAGTGTTGAGCTATGTAACGAAGCACACCTTCCTCACCTCAGTTAATACATGCGGGAGCCAAGGAAAGCTGGTGTCTGCGTGTCCTTAACTTATTTCCCCTTTAAGTATGAATCCCCTCACAATAACTGTTAATGTTTGCATATGGGTTAAATGTTTGTTAAACCTGCTTAAGACTGCTCTTTTAGCTCGACGTGGCTGCATGTTTTAAAGTTTCAAGTAAGTTCCACGATGACGATAGGCCACGTTCTTGTTGGTGGGAATTAGCTTAAAGCTAACCGTGTTATATGCTAACTGGCCTCCTGTATACAAAGCTGCATTTATTGTAAAATCTATGGAATTAGCTGTGAAGCTTCTAATGTTATGCCCCATATCTTTAGTGTTTTGTGTTGAATTTCTTAATTTGTTTATATTAATCATTAGATTACTGTGACGTGGGTTACATCAAATGATTGTGGCATCAAGCTAAGTTACTGTAGTTTCATTTTGTTTATTCGCTGTATAATATTTTGGTACTGACATTTTGTCAAATGTTTACAAATGTTGGCAATACAGATGCACTTATATATACCTGTACCACAACTGTATGTAATGGAATGTAACCAATGTGTGTCAGTTAATACATGCGGGAGCCAAGGAAAGCTGGTGTCTGCGTGTCCTTAACTTATTTCCCCTTTATCAGGGCTTTTCCACATGCATATTAAAAATGACCAAAGTGAATTGTTATTTGAACTTCTTTGTTACCTCATAATATAGCAGTATGTTATATGTACAAAGTGTTCATGTATAAAGTGGTGAAGAGGAAGTTTCTGAGAGTCTGCAGCTGAAGGAGTAAAATGGTGAAAAATGTCAAAGCTCTACAGTCAGCAATGCTGGTGGTTTTATTGTGAGTTTCTGGCTACCTGGTGTAAAACACACACATACACACACAAACACACAAAAAGAAAGAAAGAAAAAGCTCTGTCCCAGTGTTTGTTCTCTCTCACATTCTTTGACCTGCTTGGCGCATTGACTTTTCTCTTCAGTCTTTGTTAAAAACTCAGTGTGGGAGTTTCTTTTTCACAAATATTCTCCATGACAAACCTTTTAAAGGAAAATCAAATAACCTTTACAAAAAATAAGATAAAAAAAATAATAAATCCACTTGGACTTGACTGCATTTGGCAGTTCCTTGAAACCTGTCTGCATTAGGACTCACCAAAGAGAAGAAACAAGGCAACGCCAGAACTACCATAAATACCTTTATGAAGGAAGGAGCACATATCGGGGTCAGCATAATAAATGCAATAAATGCTCCACAGGCTAAAGGAAATGGAAAAATGGA
The DNA here is from genome assembly GCA_023101725.1 of Atherinomorus stipes. Classification (NCBI taxonomy): domain Eukaryota; kingdom Metazoa; phylum Chordata; class Actinopteri; order Atheriniformes; family Atherinidae; genus Atherinomorus; species Atherinomorus stipes. The sequence goes on from JALJCO010004872.1 coordinate 992,251, forward strand.
AATCTGCAATGGATCCCATCCATATTTCAGATGATGGGATAGGCTTGCCATGTTTAACCTAACACTGGGATGTTTGATTAACTGTGTTAATCATTTCCCATCTGCACTGGGCCCCTGTCTCTGCCTTTTGATTAAATTCTGACTAGTCCTGCATTGTTCATTATGTGTACTTGTCAAATAATTGACTGCTTGCAGGCAAAAAAGAAAAAAAAAAAGAAGGAACAAAAAAGAATGTATGCCTCTCAGTCTTGATGAGGAAGTGCTTTAATATCATGTCATTCACTTTGCATGGCATGTCCAGGAGATGAGTGGGAGACAAGGGGAGTAGTGCCTCACTTGGAGGACCTCAGGGGGGAAAGGTTATCATCAATTTGGCTCATCGGGTTTTCAACAAGACTTTTCTCCCTGTGGTTCATGTTCAGGGTCAAACGCAGTGACTCTTGCCACAAGTAATTTAAAGTGTGCATGGATGACACATGACTGGAGTTAGCTTGCAATGTGAGTTCTGAGCATGGTGGTGTGATAGAAAAGGGGCAACATTAATTAAAACGCCTTTGAAAAGGTAATTACTTTCACATTTTTTTAAAGCATGTTGGTGGCTACACCTTCCATGTAATTCATTAACCCACAACAACTTTTTGCATGCTTCTTGTATTGCATATACATTGTAATTAGGGACATGTACCAAGTGAATTATGCAGTGATGGAAAAACACTGGCATACAAAATGTATGTAATTTCAGGTGTGTACTTTTTAAATTCAAAACTTACCCTCCTTTCTTAATTACTTAACAAGACAAGTGAATCAAATCATAAAACTGTCAGCCTTCACTAAGAAGCCAGACCTGCCGCGATAATGATACCTGACTGAAATGACAGCTTCATGCTGTGTAATTCCTGGGGTTAAGGGCGTGTAACTCCAGGCTCTTCAGTATCATCTCTGCTCCTGACTCTTAATAAAGTCTTGTTTGTGTAGTCCTTATGCAAGAAGCAAAGCACTTTGTATGCATACACACCAGGCTGACAGACACTCTTTCCCTCCTCAAGGATAAACTGCTACCAAATACTCTTTATGATTAGCCTTGTAACAAGTAAAACTCTGCTGAAGTGCATATAGAATAAGACAGTACAGAGGGTTTATGGTCATGTAAAGCTGTTTTGCAATCCTGTTATGAGCCAAGATCATCACATCAGTGTGAATAATTAATTCTCAAAAAGCCTGTTTCCTTCCATTTCAGTCAAACTGCGTCACCGTGGAAGGAAAATGAATTCATTTGCACATTTCCACAAGAACTGTCTGATCTTGGACTTTTAATATTATGGCTCCCCATTGTCGCCACCCTACTTTGTCAATTCTACAAAAGAAGCTGGATTTAATTAAACAACTACTTGTGGATTTCATCTCAATAGCTATGGCAACAACCTAACATCCCTTGCCAGACTGTGGTGTTGTACTACATAAAGTCTCATTGCTTCTCAGTTTTCCACAAGCTGCAGCCACAGAGATCAGAGGGAATTCATTTTTACTGAGAAAGTAGTGCATTCTGGGGATAATGATATGTTATTCACAGAAAAACATCCAATAATTTCATCCTTTTTATTTGTCCATATAGTAGGGCAGACCCTGTTAGATCTGAAAGTGAAAGTAAGAAACACAGTTTAACGAGACGTTTTAGATTTATTTTTTGTAGAGTGCAAAAAAACCCTCCCAAATGTTAAAGAGTCACAATGGGAAAGATGGGTGACTATGTTTCTGAGGACGTGCGCAGGAGGTTCTCTCCAAATTACTAGAGTGAACTTATAGGTCACTGGTTTTTCATGGTAAACATAAGCTGTTGGAATTGGTTTCAGGAGCTTTCCCACCATCTCTCAGAGGTGGCAAAGGCTCAGCCACTGCTGCATTCTTGTGTGTCTTACCATTAAGACCCAGTGAATACCTTGGCGACAATGGTCATGTGGTCAATAAGGAGGAGGCAGTGGAAACAGCTCAGACTTTGGGCAAAGGGTGAGCACTGGAATGGACTCATTAAGTCACAGCTGTTGTGTTTGGAACAATGAGATCAGGACTCTTCCCAAACCCTCCCAGCACCCAAACATTAAAACCTCAGCAGAAGATGGGCGGTTGAGTGGGGGAAGGAAAAAGAACGGGTGAAGCTTGCCAGAAGGCAATCTTAGCATGGTCCTCAGAACTTAAATATTTATACATCTTACTTTTGCCCCCATTCAATCCAAAATATTGATAAAATGGGAAAGTTTTCTGTGTACAGCTACTTTACATCGCTATGGAGGAAAATCTCCCACAGTATTCTTTCTTTTATTTGTTTTTATTTCTTCATGCTATTTATCCCAAACAAGTATTATGAAATGATTCAAGGATAAGTTTCCTTTCAGCCTCATGTTGCCACAGTAAGAGGAAGCCAGAAAAGCAAAGCAGTGACCCCTCTCTGGTTTGGGGGTCTCAAAATTATAATATCCCTCTGCTCCTCACAAAGAGGTCCCCTGCTGCTGCAGTCTTGCTACTGCAATGCCAACACCATTGCAGTCGATTGGATTATGGAGGCAGCTCTCTGTGAGATGGAGCCCGGGCTCACCACCAGTCCCATTTCTCATGTAAATGTCACAACAGGTCATGGTGCCCGACATAATAGACTGGATAGCACCCAGTTAAAAGTTCCTTTGTCTGCAAAATTACAAACTGTGACATCAGTCGGCGAGAATCTTTTTTGTTCACTTTTTGTAAAACTCGAAGAGCGCCTGGAAAATAACTGTGAATCCCTGACTGATGCACTATACCCTGGCAGTGGTTTTCTTGGAGCAGTGAACTCTGGATTTGTTCTTTGTTTCCTTTTTCCTCTCCATCCTGGGGTTGGCAGTGTTTGCTTTGGAGCTGACAGTTGACATTTTAGGAGTCCGGAAGCTGGCCCACCAGCAGTCATGAAATCTTAACCTGAAACAACAAAGTCCTTGCTTCATTGCATTTACACTCCTGGTTACAATGACAGCTAAAAACATCCTGGCTTGTTAAAATATAAACTTGTATTTCACTCTCATTAGTGTTTACCTTGAAAAGATGAGACATGGAATGTAAATACTGCTAAATTGGCTGCATAAACAGAGAGAATGAGCTAGGAAGAACTGGAAGGGCTCAAGTACAGGTCACCACATCTAAGACTTAACACCCTGTCACCTCAGAGGCCGTGAGTAACAAAAGCTGCCCTCTAGATAATGGAGGAACTGCCTTTTGCTTAAATATTTATTTGTGTTTACCGTTGGTGCCTGCATATATTTCTAGCTTCTTTTCTGACACGGTTCATGTGAGATCATGACTGCACATCTTCACATGACCCTTCGTCACTCAAGACCGCTCTCATTATACGGTCCACCTGGATTTTATCAGCAGAAGTCACCAGAGCAGTTTTTTCTGTAAATAATGTAATTAAACTCAGTGGTTTCACATGTAATTATCACAACAAAGCCTGGGCCTTGTGAGTCTGCCTACTTTGTTGAAAAAATAAACCGCAGTTTGTGTTTATCTTTTTGAATTAGCTGGAACTTACTTTTAAAATTAAGTTGGATCTCTGAGGGTCTTTTTTGTTAATCATCATAAATCCCCTCTAACACATGCCTTCATGCTTCGTCACATGCCCGTGCTGAAGCCTCTTTAAATCCTCACAAACTTGTAGTTTGTTCAAAGTGAAGGGGAATATGATAAGACATCTCCTGAGAGGTGAGATTCAGCTGCCATTTCAGTTAAGTGCAGTGGTGTGTATTGGCTAAGCTGATATTGGACCATCTCAAATTTGCCTCTTGGTGTCAGATAAGCATACACCCCCTTCTACCAACTCTCTAAACAGCACCCCCACCCACAGCTGTTTCCTTCCTTTGGGGGACTGTAGAGGCCAACTGTGCAGCCACTGAAATGAGCTGCTAATCCCTGTACAGGCTCCCAAGCATACTACAATGCTTCAAGCTGCTGGTCCATCCACCACTGTGTGAGCTCGTGCTATTAGTATGTCTGCATGCATGTGTAAATTCAGTCATGTGTCAATCTATTTGAGTGCCAGCTCCAAAAAACTTTGTGTGTGTACATGAGAAGGTGAAAATGATTGTTATTCTTGTCCTGCCTGACCTCCATAATAGCTATATATTCCCTTGCAGCATCGTCTAAGAGCAGAACCAATTGCCACTGCAGGAAGAAGATTCCACTTCTTTCCAACAAGTGTTTCCACCTCCCCTCACTCCCTTTCATTGGAGCGAACTCATTACCACTGCTTATGAAAGTAAAATGAATGAGAGTGTAAAGGGATGGATGTGAGGTCATGGCCTCAGGGGCTCTGGGGAGTGAGGATGCATAAACTCATCACCTAGTACTGATGGAGGGCTGTTCACCTCAACCAGCATTTCTGTCCTTCACCTCTTCACTGGATTTTGCCATCATCACACAGGCAAACACAAAAGTATGAGGCAGGAAGCAGTTTTCCACTCAATTTATCTCCACACACAGCCATAAATAACATATTTGAAAGAAACACAGCACTATGAAGATGCCATGTGTGTAAGCAGCTGTTGCTGTGATTTCACAGGTAAAGTTGTGCTGCATCAAAGCCACTAAACGGACTAAGCAAAGATTTGATGGGCTGCACACTAACAGGAACGTCACATGTACAATCGGAAAATAAGTCTTTGTTCAGGGTGCATCAGGAAACACAACCTAAACCGAGTCAGACATATTGGTAGCCCGAGTCTGTAAGCAGAGAATTTACATTATCTTTTAAGCGACTTATATTAAGAAACTAAACTCACGACTGCCGCGACTGGTGATTCAGGTAACTGCAGCCACGAGCCAAGCTGTCACGGGAGCGTGAACAAACTGAAGCTGTTTACTCACCTTTTTCTCCGGAGTTACACTTTTTAGTGGTCTTTTTAGTTGATCTGGATCATTTGCTGACGGCAGAATAATCCATAACAATCGCTTACAGTGTTTGAATTTACCGCGACCGGCTTCTTCCTATATCAAAACTGCGGATGTAGCGTCATTTGACGTCACGTCCGCACGGTAGAGCTGGAAAGCTATAATGTTGTTTAGTAAGCTTTTTCTTTGTAGTTACACTTTTAAGTGTCTTTCAGTTGATCTAGATCGTTTTCTGACGGCAGAAGAATCCATAACTATCGCTTACAGTGTTTAAATTTAACGTGACCGTCTTTTTCCTGCATCAAAACAGCGGATGTAGGTCATTTGACTTCACGTCCGCAGGGCAGCGCGGGAAATTCGGACACCGAATTGCAGCGCATTTTGCAGCACACAGCCTGTTCAGGGCAACTGAGAGAAACGTGGGTGGAAACGTTATTTTTGGTATTTAGTGCGTTATCACCCATTAGTATGAAAAAAAAAGGGACATTCATGTTTGGTTTTTTAAAAATTCCTGCCTCAAGTCCCTTTAAGAACAAAAACAATTAAGCCCAGTTTGATAAATCACACTCCTGGGATAAAACAGGAATTTGTTGAACAGCAACATTAATAGAAAATAAAATAAAAATAAACAAAAAAAAAAAAGACAAAACTGTAGCTTCGCAAAACTCTTAGCACTCTTCACTGACATTTTGTTTATTTATTGGTTTATTTTTTATGTTCTGCAAAAAGGATGATACCCTGCCTAAACTTTTTACCCTAACCCTGGCCATCTCTCATGCTATCTTAACCATCTATATCACTGGGTGGCACATCATACTTTAAAAAGTTTTAATAACCTACTGATATTATTTCTTTAACATAAGCCACCCTCCAAAATAGAACCCCGCTATGTTTGGGTGTTCTTTTCCTTATTGGCTTCATTTTATTGTCTGCAAACAAGCCTATGCACTGCATTGCCAAAGAGTTCTTCCTTGGTATCCTTTGTTGACAGAACACTACCCCAGAGAGACTCTGTCTTATTGATTAAAGTCTTTCCTTTCAGTGCCCTTCTTTCAATAATCTTGTCCTCTTTTGCTTCTCCTATAAAGTTCTACCTTGCTCAGTATGCAGCATTTGGTACTGGATAAAACCATAAATAAATCATTATTATTGTTGTTTTAAAACTTTTACATTGTTGCACAGAAACAGGGGAAATGTTACTTTGTCATACAAAATGGGTTTCCTTGCACTTTTTTAAGAAAAAGTTTCAAATTCTGAATTTACAATGCAGATAATTTTGACAAAGACTGTATGTTCTTCTTCACAGAAATCATCCCTGTATGATTGTAAAAGAAACATTAAATTGGAACAGGTGCTGAGGTTGTACTAAACATAAGCATTGCGGTTATATCTTTTTTTTTCCCCAAAAAAACAATCAGAACAGCTCACCTAGCTCTGGCTAGTTACATTTAAAAAGCATTTAGAAGAACAGATAATCTTTAAATGAAGACCTAAATCATATTATTGTTAATAGTGTGAAAATGTAAATCATTTCTTTCCTAACAGCTTAAATGCTGAGACTGTTGACTTGAAAACCCAATAAATCTATACGTTTATTGCCTCCACTAAGGTGGACAAACTGTCAAAAAAGCCTGCAAGGACTTTCTCTATTTTGAATTCTTTAGATGCCAGACTGTCTACAAGCATAACAGAGGCAATTTTTCACAGCTACCTGTCCGTGGCACATTGTCCACTTATCCATCAGCAGGCCTCAAAACGAAAGCATTCTCCGTGATTTTTCATCTTGTGCCTGTGTGTCTGGCGAGCCGAAGCACACATAAGTTCTTAGTGTATAGGAAAAGGAATGGTGTAAATAGTAAAAATTTAACTGGTCAAAGTAAAAGAAATTATTTCCTTAAGAAAGAAGAAGCCAATCATTTTTCAACAAAGGACACAATTTGCCAGGGAAATTAGAAGTCAAGATCCTGAACAATCGTCATTCAGACTGATCCACACACAATTGTAAGAAAACCTGTTTGTGGATTGACACACGTCTGGCAGACCTGGGTGAGACAACTGTGTATGTAATCAGCAATTACCCTAATGACTGTGCTGACATACACTGCAGAGTAGGGTTTGACGGTATTTGTCGGGAGGGGGGGCTTATGTAGGGAGAAGGGCCAGAGAGGACGGGGGTCTGTTGAAAGCCCTGTCGGTGTCTCTGAGTGATGGCTTGTCAACGAAGCACTCCTGTTTCAGATACTGTTAAAGCTCAGGTGGCTCCAGTGGGCCCTTCTACTTCCAAATGGTGAGTTTCAGGTCAGTCCCAGTCCAGAGTGCTCGCACTCTTTTTTTTCACCCCTTCCATCTGCAGCACATTCCTCATTTCTCTATTTTTACTAAGCTTTTTTAATCCCCAAATTTCATCAGTTTTGTTGAAACATGGTTTAATAAACTATAAATTTGAATGTCCAAAACTTCTACTTGGCTTGTCAGTCTCATTAAATATACCTTGCTGGACAAGAGCTTTAAGTATTTTGAATTTTAGTGTGTTGGAATGTGCATAGGTGGGAAAAACAGATTAATTTGGTGCTTCTAGAGGATTAATAACTCAGATAGTTTGCTTTAGTGGAGATAATAAAATTAAGCATGAATTGACTTTCGAATATAAACTTAACACAAAAAATAAGGGAAATTGTGTTTAATTGATTATTTCTGCTCTTTAATAATACCTGGTGGTGATGTCCATCCGTCCGTCTTCTTCCGCTTATTCAAGGTCGGGTTGCGGGGGCAGTTGCCTTAGCGAGGAAGCCCAGACTTCCCTCTCCTCAGCCACAGCCACCAGCTCATCTGGGGGGATCCCGAGGTGCTCCCAGGCCAGCTGGGAGACGTAGTCCTTCCAGCGTGTCCTGGGCCTCCCCCTGTTTCTGGTCCCGGTGGGACGTGCCTGGAACACCTCACCAGGGAGGCGTCCAGGAGGCTTCCTGGCCAGATGCCCGAGCCACCTTATCTGGCTCCTCTCGATGTGGAGGAGCAGCGGCTCTACTTTGAGTCCCTCCCGGATGACCGAGCTCCTCACCCTATCCCTAAGGGAGAGCCTGGCCACCCTGTGGAGGAAACTCATTTCGGCTCTTTGTACCTGTGATCTCGTTCTTTCAGTCATGACCCACAGCTCATGGCCATAGGTGAGGGAAGGAATGTAGATGGACTGGTCAGTTGGGAGCTTTGCCTTCTGGCTCAGCTCCTTCTTCACCACAATGGATCGATGCAGAGTCCTCATCAGTGCAGACGCCGCACGGATCCATCTGTCCATCTCCCGCTCCATTTTTCCCTCACTCGTGAACAAGACCCCAAGATACTTGAACTCCTCTGTTTGGGGCAGCTCGAACAAGGGGGCTCGGCACTCCTGGAGCACCCCCTATAGGGATCCCCAGGGGACACGACCGAACGCCTTCTCCAAGTCCACAAAGCACATGTAGACTGGTTGGGCAGTGGACTCCCATGCCCCCTCCAGGACACTGGAGAGGGTGTAGAGCTGGTCCACTGTTCCTTGACCAGGACAAAAACCACACTGTTCCTCCTCAATCCGACATTCGACTATCAAACGGACCCTCCTCTCCAGGACCCCTGAGTAAACTTCACCAGGGAGGCTGAGGAGTGTAATCCCCCTGAAGTTGGAGCACACCCTCCGATCCCCCTTTTTGAAGAGAGGGACCACCACCCTGGTCTGCCAGTCCAGAGGTACTGCCCCCAATGTCCATGCAATGCTGCAGAGGCGTGTCAGCCAAGACAGCCCCACAGCATCCAGAGCCTTAAGGAACTCCGGGCAGATAGCTTTTTAACTACCTAGGCAACCTCAGCTCCAGTGACAGAAAAGTCCACCCCTGAGTCCCCAAACTCTGCTTCCTCTTCGGAAGACATGTTAGTGGGATTGAGGAGGTGTATTCTTTCCACCGACCCACAACGTCCCAAGTCGAGGTTAGCAGCCCACCATCCCCACTGTACACAGTGTTGATGATGCAATGCTTCCCCCTCCTGAGCCGCCGGATGGCGGACCAGAATCACCTCGAAGCTGTCCGGAAGTTGTTCTCCATGGCCTCACCGAACTCCTTCCATGTCCGAGTTTTTGCCTCATTGACTGGGAGAGCTGCGCTCCGCTTGGCCTGCTGATACCTGTCAGCTGCCTCAGGAGTCCCACAGGCCAGGAAGGCCAAGAAGGACTCCTTCTTCAGCTTGACGGCATCCCTCACCGCTGGTGTCCACCAGCGAGTTCGGGGATTACCGCAACAACAGGCACCGACAACCTTACGGCCACAGCTCCGACTAGTAGCTTCAGCAATAGAGGCACGGAACACAGCCCATTCCTACTCAATGTCCCCCGCCTCCCTCGAAACATGGTTGAAGCTCTCCCAGAGGTGGGAGTTAAAGCTCTCACTGACAGGGGACTCCACCAGACATTCCCAGCAGACGCTCACGACACGCTTGGGCCTGCCAGGTCTGACCGGCATCCTCCCCCACCATCTGAGCCCACTCACCACCAGGTGGTGATCAGTGGACAGCTCCGCCCTTCTCTTTACCTAAGTGTCCAGGATAAGGGGCTGCAAGTCCAACAACACGACTACAAAGTCAATCATCGAGCTGCGGCCTAAGGTGTCCTGATGCCAGGTGTACATGTGGACACTCTTATGCCACACTCACACTCACACTCTTAGGTGGTGATGTATTATACATATTTGAAAGCCTGATTAATCATCTTTTCAACAAGGTATAACTTGTGAGGATCATGCATCTGTGGAATAAGCAATACTGCCGCTAAAAAAATTCAAAAATCAGCGGCAATATTCTCCTGTTTGTATTCCCTGTGGGGTGGTGCCTCAGATGTGTGACTGCCTCCTGATAGATAGACAAATTATAAAGTGATTTTGGAGCCAGTGATGATCCCATATCTCCAGAATTTGGTACCTAACTTCATCCTCCAGAGTGACAACGTCCTCCCAGAGAGAGCCTGGTCATCCCAGAGAACTTGGGAGTGTAGAAAATGGCTTGACCTGTCTAGAGTCCAGACCTAAACTCAGCTGAATACTTGTAGAATTGGTTTGGTAATGCAGTATCTGCCAGACTGACCATCCAATCAACTCAAAATAAGACTGAACAGGAGAATATTGCAGATTTTGGCACATTATTGGGGGGCATTACCCACACCCACACAGCTGTTCATTCCACAGAGACACAATTCTTACAAGGTATACCTTGCTGTAAACATGACTAATCAGGCTTTTCAACTATGTGTATAACACCAGTTGGTATTGTCAAAGGGAAGAAATTATTGACTGAACACAAATTTCCTTCCTTTTTGTGCAATGTTCATGTAAAAGTCATGTTCAAGGATTTTTTTTTTTTTTTTTAAGGTGCAACATACAACTCCAGAAAACCTAAGGGGTTTAATCCAATTTTCCTTTAAAAAAATAAACCACTAAAAATGAAATTAAAAGACAAAAAAAAGTCTAGCATGGAACCCCTTAGGCAGCTCATATATGATCATATCATGAAAAAAAATGCATGAGATGTTTATAGCTGGTTAGCATCATTCTTTGAACTTTGTGAGAACAACACCATAGAAATTCATGCGAAGTTGTACAGGATGATCAGCATGTCCTCCGCACGTTTTCCAGACGCAAGTTCCACGGCTGGATATAATAGCCGCTGTGTCGCCATGGCTGTGAGATGCTATGCAGCCGCGGTGCGTTCAGGAGACACCACGCCAGCTCAGACAACAGAGATGTGTTCAGGAATGGTCCCTACAGCTCGGACGACCGGCCAGGCATGTTCAGGGACGACTCAGCCCTTTCATAGAGGGCCCCCCATGGACTGAACTCATGTTTATGACGGATTTGGCAGCAGAGAAGGCCGAAATTGTGTACCACAGCTTTCTAAAAGCCGCTCCTCAGCTGCCTGCACGCTCTCTCCCATGTTTGGATAAAGCATGGCAGAGCAGCTGTGTACTGACAGACTGGTTGGACAGGACCCTCACACTGGGATACTCTCTCCAATTCTGCAGGCTCCCCCCCAGCATTCAGGGGCATTCAGAGATGAATCTATCCTTCCAACAAGAGATAGAGTTCTCGAGGGGGAAATTCAGGACCTGCTATCAAAACAAGCCGTGTCAATTGTTCCTCCTCGACAAGTAACAGGGTTGTTACTCCACATACTTTTTGGTTCCTAAAAAGACAGGGGGCTACAGGCCCATCCTGGATCTGTGCCCTGAACACGCATATCGGTCGCAAGATATTCCGCATGCTACTGTAAAGAGACTGCTGAAACTCATCCAACCAAGTGACTGGTTCTTAACCATCGCCTTTAAACACAGGAAATTCCTGTGTTTTGCTTTCCAGGGAAAAGTCTACAAATACAACAGACCTTATACATTCAGACCTTTGCCCTCAAGAGGCAAAAGTTTCGGCTGTTGACCGTCCCTCCATCAGTGCAGGACAACCTGCAGTACTGGGGATCCCCACAACATTTGTTGACTGGGATACCACTAGACCGAGTGACCTCATACACGTCAGTGTTCATGGATACCTCCCTGATGGGGTGGGGTGGAGTTACAGGTAGTGTTCCTGGTTCTCCAACACTTCAGCACGTGCTGGTGAGGACCGACAACCGCACCACAGTTGCTTACATCAACAGACAGGGCGGTGTCTGCAGCAGAAGTGCGTGCTGGAGGAATTATATTTGTAATAAATCTCAAGCACTAGCTATTTCAGTAGTTTTATCTCACTATATCTAACACACCAGTCATTTAATGGTGTTCATGGTGTCTTCACTGACTTTTAAGATGACACTGAAATAATTTCACTGTTAACAGTTTTACGGATGAACAATACTAACATTTTCACTTATAGATTTAAACTGTTTCTACAGCTTCAACGTTTCACTGTTTCAACGTTGTCTACTATCGACCTAACTTTACGTTTTTCCACTCTAACCACGTCTGTTTCAAGCTTCCTCACCTGACTCTTGCTCCAGGCCAGCCAGGTCCAGCTCTCATATACAATGCACGTGCACACATTGTGCATGTGACGCACTTCTTCTCAGCTGACCAGCGTTGGCGGATCGTGCTGCTGTTCTTCACTGCGTCGTTAAGGCAGGTTTTTACCGTAGGGCGCAAACTCAGCAGTTAACGTGAGCTTCAGGCTTGACAGAAGCCCGTTCGGTTCAGACATGCCGCTTCCTCACAGAGAAAAAGGGGAATTTCTGAATGGGGAAGTTATGCAACAAAAACATACCGATACATATCTGTGCGCATTTTTCAGTGGTTATACGGTAATTTGGGACTTTTTCTAGTGAGTATATGGCGTATACCTGCGTATCACGTAGACTACACCACCGCTCTGAAATCGTTTCCCCTGGGCACACAGGCGTTTCTCTGTGCGATTGAATTAGCAGGCAAGTCGCTGGAAAGTGGCTGGTAAGTGGCTGGTAAGTGGCTGGCAGTCGGCAGAATGTGGAATTTTTTCATGTCCGCATCTGTACCCTCTGCTCTCCTCACCTTGTCCCTCCTCCCTCAGCTGATACGCTGATGTGTTGGCTAGCATGCATATCTGACTGCATTCCTCAACATGGGTGAATTCAGGTCGGGATTTTTAAAGAAATGGATATAAAAGAAAACTTCTGCAGCATCATTGAAGGAGGCGACCACAATGTTGTCATTAACCATAAGTTTATCAATTTTCTAAATGCTGTCTTGTCTGATAAATATGGTTCACTGTCTAAAGTGCCAATTATGCTTACAGATAGCCTTTAGCAAACAACCAACTCCAACTGCTAGCAGGTTGACCTAGGCTCTCTAAATAAGGTTATAGCCAAATAAGGTTGTAGCCAATCAAAAGTAAGTCAACTTGGTCTCCGGGTAGAGCTGCATATCATTATTACATTCAACCTTTTTACTGAGGACCGGAAATCTGGTATGGAACCCCCCCCCCCCCCCCCCCCAAAAAAAAAGTGGTTAGCAATATCAACAACAAGACATAGTTTATACTGCTATGTTATTACTCCTTTAAGATGTTCTTAGAGTAATAATAGAAATGCAAATACATTAGGGTTGCTAGATCTTTTTTTTTGCTACTCGCAAACAAAACATTATTTTTGACCATCATGTTCAAATTTAATATTTAAGTGCATACATGTAAAATACAAAATACAAGAGCTCGATTGGCCATTATATGCACTTGACAGCTTAAGCATAACTATCATCACACAGACGCCTGTGCATCAGTCATTCCAATTAGTACATGTAAATGAAAGGGCCTAATAACCACTGATGAATAATTCATAGGTAACACTGGTGTCACATTGATTTGTTCATACCAAGAGTTGTGATAAAAAAAACAGCCTCTTGATTATAAATGACCACTGAATCACTCATTTGTGTCATGGCCTAAAGAGTGATGTGGGTTTCAGCATAGTAAGTGTTCATCAATTTATATTTGGCAGGGCATAGCCTTCAAATTATATTCAACAGGGCAAAGGCTGAAGTTTATTTACTGACTCAGAAGAAAAGAATTTGAATATCAAACAAAGAAATCCCTGACTCTTATGTTTCCAGGTAGCTGCAATGTGTTTGGTTAAAAATACAAGCAATCTTTTGAGTTGTGTGTACTCATGAGCTCATCCTACCGTGCATGTATTCATGCTATCTTTGGAAAAGTAAGAATATGTTTGAGGCTGTTTAACTTGCTTTATGCTCATTGAATTATCTTATTGAATTTAGCCTGCTGAGTTGTACTTCATTCAAAAATGCAGTGTGCTGTGCTGAAACTGGAAAGAGGCAATATTGAACCAAGCTAATGTACATTTCTGCTGGCAAACCAATGCACTGGAAAAGTCTTTGACTTGATAACATCATTCTTCTTTCAATGTTTTACAAAAAAAGCTTGCATGCTCGAAAGTACCCAATCCACAAAGATCATTCTTTAGAGGCGGTCTATGCCAGAATGAACACAACAAGAATAGAAAGAGAATAAGAAAGAAATAAATTAAATGGTGTGCTGTCTTATACAAAATTATGTCATCGCAAAATTGTCTGTCTCACTTTGAAAAAAAGGGGAAAAAAAGGAAATTCTACTCCTGCTTATATTTGCCTCTCCCCGTGTGGATGTATGTGCCTGTGTGGGAGGGAGGATGTGTGGCTGTAACAGAAGTTATTAACAGTTACTGACCTAATAGTACTTTTGCATCAGTTTGTAATGCATTTGAACCTGCTAAATGATTAATTAGTGGTTTGCACACTGTATAGTAGTTTAATCTGAAAACACATCGTGATCTTGACAGAGGGCACAGGAGATTTGACTCTGTTTACTAGTTATTAATGACAGTTCAGGACACAGGAGGCCATTGGTGGAGCGGGGGGGCGGCTTAGGGGGCTGAAGCCTGGAATGATTTTACAAAAACCCCGGATCTTTTTTGAGGTTTCTTTTTTCTGCTTTTTATTATTCTAGATTTGATGATTTCTCATCAACTACAATATATGAAAAACGTAGTAAAAAGGGGACGCTGCATGTCGTAACTAGGCTCCCCCCTCTCTAAACTTGGTCTGGTCCAAACCACGCACGCACAGGAGCTCACCGGCGCGCAGCGCAGCGCAGCGCAGCACAGCGCAGCGCGGCCCAGCCTGCAGCAGCTCCCACGAGCTCGTTTATTCAGAGCATCAGAGGACGTTAATCTAACGTTCATCTCAGGTAGTGGTCACGCGTTATATGTAAACAAACCTGTCATGAATGACGATGGTGTGTCTGTTACTTTTCCCTTGTAACTTTTATAACAGTCAGATGTAATTATGTTAGGCAGTGAGCACAGATGTGATCGTTTCAACAAGATGAGTGAACGTAATTATTGAAATCGTAATATGCTGCGTTTAGCATTGGTTTATGAAACGAGTACAGTAATGGGCTAAGCCCAATAAATTTCCTTAAATTTATAATTAATTTTTACTAACTTTTGATAAACATATACAGTAGGCTATATATTATTTTTTAGTGATTTGCCAACCGTGGACATCAGGTCCTTTTTAAAAAGAAAAAAGTGAACAGCTCAGATGAGAGAAAACAACTAAAGACAATTTCACAATGATATCATATGTCATCTTTGGATGATAATAATTTGCTCTGCTTGATATATGAATGAAGGACAAAAAAGAGAGATGGTAGTAAGGAAGAAAAATGCCAGCATGAGCATTTTAGAACACACTTACCCTAGTTTGTGTAGGCTACTTTCTTTTGAAGTTGAGATTAAATGATGTCATGTTTAAATGCTGTACATATAACAATAACAAAAACACCTTACCTGCTGATATCGTGGTTTCAGCCCACCACTTTATGCAGATATGACCTTTTACTTGTTTTAGCTCCAGAACAAAGGTACAAATAACCTTATAATTGTGTAGAACACATTGGTGTGTCAATTTTTACAATAATATTTTTTGTGGCTCTTGTTGGTGTTAGTACAAAGAGTGAAAGATGACAGCAAGAATGAGAAATATACAGAGGTAGAACAAGAACCAGGTTAAAAAAAAGAAGAAGATGGGATTATATTTTAGGACATGTTTACTTTGGGTGAAGTAGAATTTTTAAGAACAGTTTTTCTTTATACTTTTGTTTAGCCTAAATTATGAATACATTCCTGACTGAGTCCTGGTTTAGCCCATACCTGGTTTTGTAAATTCTGTCCTGAATGAGTCCTGCTTTAGAACTGGTTCTGTGAATTCTGCTCAGTGAGTCCCTGTTTGGTCCTGAACTTTATATTGGTATTGTTCTTTGAGTAAGATGTGTGACACCAAGACTGAGTTTAACTTTGATGGTTATCCATTAATACATGACAATGAAAACATAATGTAGTGTTATGATTATTAAAGAACATGGCCAGGACGTGTTAAAAGTTAGATAGATAAAGGCGAATACTGAATAATTTTTGGTACCACACCGGTAGATTAAGTTATTACTTTTTTGGTGTACTGGATCACCCTTCTAACGAATCTTTTTGTGGGCTAAGCCCCTGATGATGACAATGTCTAGCTCCGCCCCTGCAGGAGGCATGTGGTGGAATTTGTGGATCACTATATAAATGATCATTTACATGGTACAAGACTGCAACAACTGCACATGCATCACCAAGGAGACATGATAAGTAGCTTGGTACCTTTCAAACTTGAAAAACATAAGGAGAAAACACAGACCAACAGATAGAAGTAAAAAAGAAAATAAATGATCATTCATCTGGCAAAGCACACAAACTAGTGGTGCGAAATGAAGAAAGAGAAATAAAATTAAAAATGCAGCAAGAAGACCAAGCAACAGCAAAACCTTCCAGCATGAACGACTCTAACCACTATATCTCCTCCATGATAAGGCTCCAAAAGCTTATCAGCCAATGGGTAATTTCAATTAAAAGGGGTTTTGCAAGACAAGTGGTTAAATACCTCAGAGGGAACCTGTCACCACGGGAGAGGTGGCAGGCTGCCTTCACAAGACAGAGCGAAGCAAGAGAGGAAGAACAACAGAGTGCTGCATGAATGGCTGGACTTGGCCCCGGTAGTGGCACGTGACGAGCGTTATTGCATTAGCTCTTCGCCAATCACATAATGAACTCTCTGTCAGACAAGACAAAAGTCCGGCCACACCCCTGCAGCACGGCGAAAAGCTAGAAGAATGTGATCGGTAGGATTAACAATGAAGGAGCCCTGAAGGGAGGCAGAGAGAGGCCTTTTGCCAGAGAGAGATAGGAAGATTCAGGAGCTTAGTGTTGTCAAATGTTTTATTCAGCCATGACCGTGAGTGCTGCCAAACAGATTAGCCTGTTTACCAAAGGTTCTCATTTAAGAGATAAATCTTTAAATGTTGGATTTGGCAGAGAGAGATGAGTAGGGGCAGCATCTATGTCACAAAGAGAAGGCAGAGGGGTTGGCTCATCCAATGCCAAGAGAGTGCAAAAACAAAAGAACTGAGAGGTAGGAATAAAACTTCTCATTAAGCTGTGAATTGTCTGAATTAATGACAACTGTAAGCAGACAATGATCAATATGCCTCAGTATAACTGGCTCCCAGGGTGAGATGAGGATCGAGCAATCTTCACACCAGGCAGGTTGAACTATGACTGTAGACGGTGTGATGGGGTTGGGGGGGTTGCGTGTGTATGTGTGTGTAAAGATTTGACTGTTCTTTGTTGTTGCTCAGTGGAATTCTTGCTTCTCTGCTCGACTTCCCTCCCCATTCTTTTTGTTCTTGTCTATTACAGAGGGGGCGATGAGACTCCCCTGGGCGTGTTCAGCTACAGAAGCCCAATCTCACCGGATAATCATCTTCAAGATACATCAACAGGGCAGTTGTAATTTTGAATGACTGGGAGGAAAAAAAGCACCAAAACATCTAAGAAAAAAAAAAAAAGAAAATAGAAAGAAGCAGAAGTGGAAAATGATGTATTTCAGGCCAGCTGTACCTAGAGTTACAGAAAGTAGCCTACCTTTCTTGCACATGGTTTATTCCAATCACATTTGCTTTCCTCCCCACTGTTTCTGTGCTGAACGCACCCACAGTTTGGCTGTGAAACCTCAGTTTTCAGTCAACTTGTTAGAAAAGAACCATGCCAAGCATTCTACACCATTTCCAATTAATGATGCTGCTCTTGGCAGGAAAATAGTAAATGACTACCAAGAGGGTAGTTTTATTTCCCAAGATGAAGTATGTGGCTTCTGTTTCTCACTCAAGAATTGATAACTTCCAGATCCGATATGACCCACTTTCTTACTAATGAGAGGTCATCACATTCTGGGTATAAATGTCAGGGGAAAACACTGTCATTTCTGTTGGGCAATTCTTTTGTGCTTTATTGACCTTAAGGGACAGACCACACATTTCTAGCAAGTGGCAGGTGTATGAGTTAGGGAGGAAAACAGACAAACTACTGTAGGGCAACTTTTAATGGAACCAATGGGACCTTATACGAATGCTTTACCCCTGCATGCCACCCCTCAGACAACAATGTAGAATGAATATAATAGAGGCAACAAGCCGATGATAATGACATGAATGACAGTGACTGACAGATGGATTGTGATGTTGAGGGGGCTGCGGGTTGAACTGACCATTACGTTGCAGAATATTTCAGATTTAACTGTCATTTCTGCACTGACAGATTAGAGTTGAAGCGCAATCTGTCAATGTGCAAAATGGAGCAGCATTGTCAGGAAAATCCCATTCACCACCTGGCTGGTTTGCTCAGATCAATAACATCTGAGGGCATCACAGCTGTAGAGTTGGGAACTCTTTAAACTGGCAACCATAAGTCAAGCAAAAGCAAATAAATCAACAACAAACTGTATATCATCTCATAGGTCTTGAGCAGCACATTTTCGTCAATAGTCAAAGTGGCTCTTGGGGAGCTCAGAATTTGAGGTAGTGAAGTTTCAAGCAGGTTAAATGTGCAAATTTGAGAATTAACATAGGTCTTGACATGGAATAGCGGGGAGTTGTCATAGAGTATCATGAATATTCAAGCCTGTGACCCAGTTTGATATGCTTGAACAGGACAGTGGGGTGCAGGGTAAAAATCCATCTCAAGTCAAATGTACCACAGCACTGGGGTAATATGAATCAGTGTGGGAGGGATTTCATTTTAATTACTCAATCAACTGTTGAGCTACCTTCTGTTTTACTCTGTTCTTATCTCCTTACATCTGTGTGCCTTGATGATCCTAAGCTGTTAAAAAGAAAAAAAAAGAAAACACCCAAAAAAGAAAAAAAAAAAAAACCCTGAAAAGTAGCCATTTCCAAATCACGATGATACTATAAAACACTAAGGCACTCATTGATCCCCCATCAGATCCTTCCAAGACAAAGTGTGAACACCCTTCCTCTGAATCATGAAGCAACATACTGAAGTACACAAATGAAAAGTGTTTCATTCTTCCCAGACCATAAGTTAATAAAAAATCCACTCTGTTGGCACCAGACTGTCTGACACAAACTCAAATTGATTCATAATTGAGTTTGTATAGATTTTTATCCAGCTTTTGCTGGTTACATTAAGGCTTGACTAGTCTCATTTTGCAGTGGAGTGTGGAGCAAATGCAACCCATGCGTTGTGCTCAATGTGCATCATGCATTGCAATAGCTTGCTCAAATAATAACAGGCTTTGAAGGACAATTTTGCTTCTTTCCACTCATCAACTTGCAGGCCATGAAAATGTATTTAGGGTCACCTTTTTTGTAGACGCAAGGCTCTCCTCTGACTATTAGGGTTCATATTCAAATGCTAAAGTGGCCTCAAAATAGTGTGATTTTTATGTTAAATAACAAAAAAAAGCTTCCCTTAAAAACTGTATTTACTGCACCATTTGTGTTTTGATCCAAACAAAGCTGTATCCGGCCCAGTTCATACCCCCAGTAAAAGATTTAGAACATAAGTTGTAGGTTTGGTTGCCATTTAGGTATCTGAGTAAGAGCAGAAAAAAAGCAACTGTCTCCTCTAATTAGGGGTAGTCAAGAGTAGGGTAGTCCTAACCTCCACAAAGAAGACAGCTCATGAAGCAGGACTTTAATTGATAAACCACAAAAAGTCACTAAAGTTACATCGAGATCCTTTAACTTGCCTCATTTTGCTGCTCTTTGTTGGTGCCTCTCTTGAAATGTGACTTTGTGATTTAGAAGGAGGCAGGTCATAAATCAGGCAGCACTGTCCATCTTGTCATATAGGTCTCTGTCCAGTTCTGAGCCATGGTCAGTCCTCAGCCAGGCTGCCGTCTCCCACTGCGCAAAAAGAAAGAGAGACTAAGTTCAGGATTTATGGCCGATCTACAACAGGCCTGGACATCTCCTTAGGGAGGCCATAAAACACTGAAGAAAACAGAGTGTGAGCAGTAACACACACATTTGTCTTTTATAGCTCAATGTACTAATAATGGCCGGTAGATTAGTTAAGACACTCTTACGCTGAGGTCCTTTAAGTACTTCTTAAAGGTGCCTTGTTTGGACGTGCGTTTCCAGATGGCTCTTACTAGGAGCTTTTATTTTAGGAGCGGCCGCCCACTCTTTGAACCTTTTTCGCCTGCTAAGGGAACAAAGCCATCTGGTACTGGAAACGACACTTACCGGAAAAAAGTAGAAAATGGAAATTATTAAAATGGACCTTTAGGATAGTTGTTGTATTTTGAGTCATGTTTTTACTCATGTATAATGTAATATTATGATGGAAGAAAACTGTAGTTACCGAGTGATGAAGAAAATTTGTGGTTAAGTTTAATATTTGGAGATAGGCTTTGTTCGTTAGATAGTGTGGGTTCAAAGAAAAAAAAATTGGGTGGAATTGTAGAAATTATGTTGGGGTTTTCGATTTGTGCTGTTATGTGAGTGCGCGTAATAAAGTGGCTTCGATACCGTCAGCTTGGTGTTTCAGAAATGGTGGTGACGGAGTGACACTGGTTGTACTGTTTCTGCGCGATTTCGTCCTAGTGTGCTGTCTGGTATTAGATGCGTTCAGGTCGGCGCGAAATCGGCGGTCATTAAATAGTTGCTCCACACTAGGAGGCCCACAAGGTGCCTTGCTCTGGAGAGGTGCAGTGCTGGCTGGTTGGTTTTGGGTGGGGAGTGGAGGTAGTGGGGGATGGAACCGGACTAGAAGGGTGGTGTAGTGGACACTGAGGGTGGATGGGGAATTTTCAGGTATTGATTGCCATGCCCTGGCCTTTGCTTCTTGTCTTTTTTCCCTTTGTCCCTCCAAAGAGAATGCTTTTTCCTGCCCTTCTTCAATCAGTCGCCTCTCCTTGGCGTGGGCGGAGAGCGCTTCTCCTTTGGTGGGGTTCTTCGCATTCGTCAAAAGGTAGAATGACATTATTTATGGGTCTGTAAATTTCAATCGCTACACTGTTTGCAAATTTGGCAATTCAAATATAATGGAATGATTGAATCATGGTATAAGCATATTACAGTTTGTTTGCAAAACAATAAACGTATAAATGGGAATGGTCGGAAAATACCCCATAAATGAATGGGTCGTGGTTGCTGTGTCGCACCCCGGAAGTGGTGTTGTTAGGCTTAAGATGTAGTGTGAAAGAGTAGGAAATAAGAAGGGAAGAAGAACTGGGAAAGGGGTGCGGTGGGAAGAGCTCGGGCTAACCAAAGAAGATACGGGAAACGCGGCCAATGATGTTTGATTTTCCATTATGTTTGAATGAAAGATTAGAGAAACCAGAGGCTTAAAACTTAATGTCCTGACTTACTGCTGTAAATGCCTCTAATGTCAGTCTTTTACATTTTTCCAGTGGGATGAGATACCCTGAAAAAAGACAAGCTCAGTCCGTAAGGTGCTCATTAACTCCATGTAGTAAACAATATCATTATTTATTATACTAAAAAAAAAAAAAAAAAAGATTTACTGTATCTTATATGTGTGCAGTGCTGCATTTTTTTCTTATGAGGAAATACCCAAGGTGGCTTAAAGAAGCTCTTTGGTTGTAAAAGGCAATTCAGCTGCCATCACTTACCCATCCTTTGTACAATATGTCTTTGAAGGATCATGTGCATATTTAAATAAAGGTGCATGTGGTATGCATTGGCAGTGCTTCATTATAAGACTGAAATATTCCCATTTCATTTGGCAGAATCCCCAGTGCTGTATTTATTGGTTGTCCCTAGCAATACCATGGAACATTAATAAAGCACACCAATATTATTCAGCTTGTGGGATAATTAGGCAGCCCTTCCCCGAGTAGATGGTATATGGAACATAAATTCTATTAATAAGCTATAAATTGGTTTAAGATCTAGAGGACTTGGGTCTAAACTTGTTATGAAAGAAAAATATTGGAGCACCTTGGTTCTGTAGTGACAATAATAAATAGATTTAGATATAATTTAAAAATTGAAATATTTGAACATTCCTAATCTTACTGTTTTACTAAAAAGACAATATACAGATTTTGTCTAAAATTTAATCTTTAAAACAGTATTCTATTGTATATTTAGTATACGCACAAATTAAACAAGTAAGTCAGGAGGATGAGGATGACTATTAAGAAATATACTGGCAATTTTTGCCAGCAAGGTTTATAAGAATAATTCAAAACCAAGGGTTAAGATGGTTTAAAAAGATGGCTTTTGGGGGGGGGGTTAGGCTTTAAAGATTGAGAAAGCTATTATTGTAATTTCATGTTAAAAGTACAGAATGACCTATTTAAATGGTTGCAAGTTTAGAAGGCTGGGAAACATCTTCCTTGCTGTACCTCTGGATGTCAACGTGGCCAAAAGAAGCAGGGACAACAGCAGTTAAGAAAGACATAAAGACATAAATATTGAAGCCTTTTCCCAACAGCAGCTCAGCCACAACTCAGTGTTAGCATCTATTGTCTGATTTATGGATAAGGATTCAAAACTTTACATTGAAAATATGGAGTAGTGACTTTCATAACATAATAAACTCCACCCCAGTAACAAGACAGCAACTACACAGTATTTCACTGGTGATTACGTGCCATATATGAGTTAAAGCAATACACCATCGCTTTCAGACTATGCTTCTGACTCGTTTGATGGTACACTGACATTCATTATCCACATCCCTGGAGCCGTTGTTGCTCTGCTGCTTCCTACACTTCACAACTTTTTCTTCCAGCCCGGGGCATCACATGGCAGCTAAATTCTGCTTTATGGCACCATGTCACACTCCAGTAACTGGATATCAACACACTGACTGCTTAAAATGTGCAACATGGCTGATTAAGCCAAGACACTGAAGAGGAAGTGAGGGAATGAAAGAGAAAAAGTGACGGAACAAAAGATAAAACAAGAGATGGATGTGGAGTTAGCCGTGGTGCCAAAGTGCAAAAATCTGCAAAAATTCAGCTGTGCCACTTTAAAAAGGTAAAGAGAAGAGTTAGAGAGTATGATCTATTGATCTATGGTTAAATTTGTCCACGTGTTATGAGTGACTCACCAAAACTATTGAGAAAGAATGGCGGGTTTATTGAGGAGGCAACAAGCTAGACAAACACCCACACACATACCCACACACACATACACAAACTCAGAATGACACACGCTTACTAAGCAGAGCACTACAATTCAGGAAGAGGCTCTGACGAGGAGACCCAGAGCCTTTACAAGTTTACGAGTGAATCTTCAACAAAACTTATTTTATTTTAAGAGATTGTTTTAGGAGGTCAATCCAGCCAGTTTTTTGTCACACAAGAATCATGCATGTACCAAACATGTCTGTTATTTCCTGCTCTGTAGTAAACCTGCATATTTAAAAGAAGCTAATTAAAGAAATGCTTCTCTTCACTGAAAATGTGTGATGGATGTATAATGAATATTTATGTTAAATGAATGTTAGCTGAATTAAACAACATCATATAAAATAACATCAAACTGAATTACCTAACTGTCTTTCACCACAAGTTTCCACATTTTACAACAGACACAGCCAGAGGACAGTTTCACTTACAAAATGTAGAGCTGAGTGGACCATCTGAGCCATTTTGATCTTCTGTTCCAGCTGATTTTGGGGATGAGGAAACACCATCTTCAGATGAGCTGGATGGAGACAGTATATTTTGAAAAATGACCATGACAGGCAACAAAATCAGTGAACTGTGACTGTACTCACAGCAGATGGTTACATTTTCTATGATATAGATTAAGCTCTGAACACCGTAACAAAGATCTTCCTTGCTTGATTAGAGGACAAACTCTAATTCAAAAGGCTTTTCAGCTCTGAACTAAACATATATCTAGTGCTACTTCAGCTCTGAGCTGATGAAAGCTTTGAAACTGCATTTCCTTATAAACCAAAAAAAAGAAAAGAAAAGAAAGAAAAAAAAGTGCATTTTCTTTCTGTCCAAGCATTCAAGCAGTTGGGATTATCATGAGCTGGATGACTGAAAATCTATAAAAATTTTAAAACCAAAAGTAACACCTAAACTTACTGAAAGAACTTATTGGAAATTTCGTATCAATTATTTGAGGTCATTAAGATCCTCTGAGAGATGATTAACTTAAATGCTGGATGTTTTTCTTGAGCAAGCGGAAACCCATCTTTCCCCGTTGCTTCCTAATTGGAAATATGAATTTCTTCGCCACCTTCCGACAAAACTGAAGTTCATGTTGATTATTTTGCTTTTGAAATAGTTCATAGTTTCAAACACTTTGGGGAGATGTTCATTGCCAGTGGCCCAACATCACAGTGTGTAACCAAAATGTAATAGATAAACAAAATTAAAAAGTTGGCTATATTTGTAAAGCTATTATTAGAAAAGATCAAAATAACTAAAAATAATAGTAAAAAAAAAAGTCAAACCCTTTTGAGTACTTTACTTTCCGAGATTAATAAAATTGTGGATGAGAATGAACTGAGAGTCCAGTTGATGATCTGTAAGTGGAAGCTTGGAGACAAACATGTAGGAGTTCTAATGTTTTTAATATTGTAACATATTTTGATATTTTGATTAACAGATTGTGATGTTTTGTATCAACAGATTACATAACAAGCTCTACATCCACTTCAAATGTATGTTAGCATTACAATAGGGAAACCTGCCAGAGTTTGCCAGTCTCACAAGCTCAAAAGTCCCACTATGAAACGTGTGTGTGTGGACAAACAGTTTAGTGACTGTGACCAGCACAGACGTGTAATTCCCTATACGGTCTTTAAAAAAAAAAAAAGAAAAAAAAATGAAGAAGAAACAGCAGCTTAGTGATTGCAGTGTTAGTCAGCATTAAAGAGTTCACATAAACCACAGGATTTGGTATTAAGGTTTAACTGAACCAGATAGGCTTTTGGGGACTTAGCTTACTTATGACATAGTTCATTTTTGTTGTTAATATTACTGATATAACAGTTTGATATATAATAATTTAACATAAAAAGTAAAGCAAAAATCAGGGAATGTGGTCAGAGCAACAGAATATCACCTGAGGGAAATGTGAACATCAGCCACACACTGCAATGTTTGTACAAAACATAAGTTTAAATTTGATTTAGAAACTGTTTCCACTGAAATGCTCTAAAAATTCAAGTGTACATCGTTTTTTTTTTGTCAGTTTTATGTCAAAAACATGACTAAATTACTGCAAGTGGTTGAACATTCTTCATTTATATGAACACAGTAAATGTTGATTATGCGGTGAGGGATATCCCTGTGGCCATGACAGGGCACATGATCAATCGGAGGCATAGTGACAGGACCCCACACGGTCACAATTATCTCAAGGTTAGATACATAAATAATCCAGGGGTTTTTCTTGTTTAATGTCCCCTCTGAAGTGCTGAAAAAAGTTTTTCAAAAACTATTAAAAAAAATGAAGAAAGAGATAAAACAATGGCAACAAAATGAATAACCTAAAAAAATATGCAGATAATTTCAAAGATTAAAACATAAGACTGACTGTAGACAGTTGTTTTCTAAAAAACAACTACCTAAACTTGATAATAATTGCAGCACCACCAGTGGGTGTGACACAAAAAAGCTGTGTTCTGAGTTGAGTAGTGAGGTGAATAATAACTGAATGATAAGCAGAAGAATCAGAGCAAACACAAGACATCTGCAGCTTTACTTGTGCAACAGGTAAAAAAAAAAGGGCTGCAAAATAAATAAATAAAAAAAAATGTAGTGGGATATGAATTGAAATATCAAGAATTACAAGTAGGGGCAAATTTGATGCAGAAAATCCAAATGTAGGCAAATGAGAAACTGTAAAACTACAGGATTCAGCCTCAACCAGTATCTTAAAAAAATAATACATTCAAAACTAATATCACGAGGGAATAGATAAATGAAACAATAAATTCTTTTATGAATAATTAATTTCCTGGCTACCCAGCAGAATATCAAATTATACAAAATATTTGAGGAAAAACATAACTAAACGATATAAAACTAAACTTAGGTGAACTCATGGACAGAAGCAAAAATCTCATTTATTCCTGATCCATTGCTAAATATTGGTAGAGTAAGACATGTTTCAAGTGATTCATACATCAATCTAAATAAATCAGTCAATCAATCAGTCCGTCAGAAGCCATTAAAATCAGCACATAAGAGATCAGAATTTGAAGTAGACATACTTTATTAATCCCAGATGAGAAATGCAGATCCAGTTCATAACAGTGACAGATGGACAAATACGTAGTTTCTGTTCAATAGGGATTTTTGATAAGATCCCCAAAGTAAGGAAATTATATATCTTCTGCCTGTATACAGTGTCCTCGAGTGTTCAGAAAGGCACTTATAAATAAATAGATAAATAAAAAACTATATATATATTTATATCTATATACATATATATAGATATAGATATATATATACAGTAGCTAGCTAGCTAGAGACAGATAGATAGATAGATAGATAGATAGATAGATAGATAGATAGATAGATAGATAGATAGATAGATAGATAGATAGATAGATAGATAGATAGATAGATAGATAGATAGATAGATAGATAGATAGATAGATAGATAGATAGATAGATAGATAGATAGATAGATAGATAGAAATTGATAAAATTATAGGCTTATAGGTGATTCTATTTCTTTCCTCTTTTATCACCGTAAACTTTTTGACCAAAGCAGACTGGCAACACAAAAAACTCAAGAACAATAGACTGAAGTAAAAAGGGTTGAGGACAAATGTTTACACCTTTATTGTAAGACATGTCTGTAGTTTGTTTTGCATCATGTCATCCGAATGTTTACAATATCTAAACAATATGGTTTTACACAGGACAGTATCCAAACAGTACACACATGAAACCAGCTCCATCATTTCATCATCACCACCACATCTGCCCAAAAGCCCACCTGCACACAACACATCATGGACTACACTGACGCCAGGTTCCTCAAAGTTGAAAGTTTAGTTGTAAAAGTGACTGATGAATAGAAGAATTTGTCCGTTTGACTTTCTTGAACTTCAGAACCTCGTATCATCTTCTGGATAGTACAGTAGGTTCAGTACTTGCTTGGATCAGAGTTTATATTCTTGGCCAGTCTTCTCATATTTTTCTGATGGGATGTTTTGTAGTTAGTGTAGAGGCTTCCCAACAATCTTGGAGGATATTTTTATTTGTTGTTGTAGTTTTGATCTGTCCACTATGTCCACATTTGTACCTGGTGAATGACAGTCCTGTAGAACGGACATGTACGTGTAAAACAACAGAAAAATATTCATTGTTTTGTATTTTTTACAGATCATTTTGACATGATCTCTCCAGGGTAGTAGCTGGTCAAACAAGACCCTTAGGTATTTATCAGATGGTAGATTTCTATATCATGAATTACAGTTGAAATATATTGACACTCAGACAGTGAACCAAATACAATTTTTTCAGTCTTCACAGTGTTTATTTGGAGAACATTTCTGTCACACCATTCAGTACTGTAATTCTATCCTCACCTTGTTGGTGCCGCCCATTGTTGCATAAGTTCTTTAGTAATATACACAAACTGTATAATCTGAATACTTTATGTGCTGATTTGGTTCAACAATACGAAAGTCACCTGGATAAAGTGTAAAGTGGATGGCAGAACTCACAACCCCTGGGGGCCTAAACATTGGTTGTACTAGCAGATTTGAACCCTGTTTGTGAGTGAGGATGTGTACCACTAAGGAAGGAGGCGTACCATTTTACTGGTTATATGTGTGCTTTCCACAAACAGCCAAACACAACCCTCAGCTAAGCTGGATCTTCTGACTTTTTCAGGTTTATCTTAAAGATACAGAACATTTGTAATCAATAATCAACTGAAAAAGATTCAAGTCCATTGTGAGAACTTAATTCAAAGAGATAAAACCCTACAGCTTTCCAAACACAGAGGAAGAATGTCTCTACTTATATTAAAGTAGTACTTTTATACAGCTGAACTAAGACCTTTCTCATGCTGAAAAGCATTTTAGACCAAAACCCAGTGAAAAGCAAGTATTTTAACAACCGGTTCAACCAACTACATGATTTCAGATGAAAAGAAGTAAGAAACACAAAAATGATATGCATTCATATGATAATTGTGCAAAAGTTTGTGCATTTACAAAATAATAGCATTTTTATG
Source organism: Atherinomorus stipes (assembly GCA_023101725.1). Taxonomy (NCBI): domain Eukaryota; kingdom Metazoa; phylum Chordata; class Actinopteri; order Atheriniformes; family Atherinidae; genus Atherinomorus; species Atherinomorus stipes. The sequence goes on from JALJCO010004872.1 coordinate 1,020,231, forward strand.
AAAAAATGGTTAACATCTGAAAGACATGACTTAAATCTGTCAAAGAAAAATATGAACTTGGGACAAATTACTTAAACAGATATTTTTTATTTAAGAGACTATTACACAAGGAAATCCAGTCAGATCCCTCCAAGGAAGTGAACAATGTGATTCAAATCATAATCAAAGCTTAAAAGGGAAGTAACACAGGAATAATTTCAGCTTTATTAAACCTTAATGATAAGCACTCTGCTAAATATGAAAGAGAAATGGGAGAAGGAGCTTAATATGGAAATTGAGGAAGATCCATCACACATCCACCAAGTCACGGACATGGAGGGAATTCTCTCTTGAAAAACTTCATTACACTGAAGATGAAAAGTAAGCAGTTGAACCAACATCATAAATGTGAGAGTGGATCATTTGATGCAGAGATGATGAACATATCTTTTAGAAAAGTCTGAAAATAAAGGTGTTTTGAGAAACTGCTTGTGGAGTGCAACTAAAAGTCCTGGTTTAGGGAAACTGTTTAAGTTTGTAGGTACCTGAAATGTGTCAATTCAGTAGTATCTGGTTACTATTTTTTGTAAGAAGTAAATAAGCAATTTTTCAAAAGAGAAATTTTAACCCATATACCCTTTTATTTAAGTGGGAATCATTAAATAACACCAGGCAATCGCACCGAGGTCAAAGTATTAATAATTACAACTGATGAGCTCAGATTGGCAGGAAGCATGAGGAAGACATACGTAGGAATAGTCTTGCTGTGAAATCTTGCAGCAACTGGACGGTGTAAACATGATGACAGCAGAAGAAGCTGCCTTGAGAAAAGTGACGTCACCTAATGGAGTTGGGCTACAGAAAATGCTGGCTTCATTACAACATGCAGTAGTTTGTTTGTGTATTTTACAAACAAAACCGAAAAAAAGAAAAAGCAAAGCAACACCTCATAAAGCTTTCACAAACTACCCTTAGAGGAAGTCGCACACACTCACCTCTTTTTAGTGCTTTTGTCACACAACTTAATCTCTGACACCTGCTTGACATTTGTTATTACAAGTCACTGCAGCAGCAAGTTGGCATGTGTGAAACAGCAAAGGGGAATGGCAGCAGGTTAATCTAATGAAGACATGTAAGATGCAACTAATAACCAACGTATTATGAGAACTTTTACCTTTATGTGCTTTTAATAAGCATTCTGACAGAGGTTATGAATGGCAGTGAAAAAAAAAAAAAAAAAAAAGTCCTGTTTTAAACTTAAAGGTCTCATGTCATGTCCCTTTTCAGAAAATTGATGTAAGCTAACATGCCCAGGAACACTTTTCTGATATGACAGTTTGGGGGGGGGGGGGGGGGGGGGTATCATTGAATGAATGAATGAATGAATGATTTTTTCAATCAAGGTGAGGCGTTGGTCTATATCAAAATTAATTTAATTAGTCTATTAAAGGAGTGATGACATAGCAGTTAAAAACTAGTTTATGTTGTTGGCATTACTGCATATGTAAATACTCCAAAGAAAAAAACGTCATTTTTTACAGCGGAGTATTGTTTTGAAACGCCAGACCTCACTTCCTCAGTAATACAGTTGGGTCCGGTGATGATATGGAGCTTTACCCGGAGACCACGTTGACTTCATTTTGATTGGCTACACCTTATTTGGCTATGACCTTATTTGGAGAATCTATGTCAAGCTGCGGTCGGACTTTGCTAAAGGCTAACTGCTAGCAACATGGGCACTTCAGACAGTGAGCTGTTTATCAGACAAGACAGCATTTAGAAAATAAATAAACTTACAGGTAATGACAAGGTTGTGGTCGCCTCCCTCAGTGTTGCTGCACAAGTTTTCTTTTAAATCCATTTGTTTGAAAATCCAGACCTGACTGCACAGAAGTTACTACTAGCTCCATACACGCAGCTGAATCAGACAGGGAGGGGGAGGGGGAGCGGACGGTGCATAGACCGTTAGGAGAGAGAGGGGGGGCGCTGTTTACTTGATTGTGTGCTCTTATTGGAGCAATTAAATTACGTAGAATGATAGAACTACGTAGAATGATAGCCTGCTGTCTGATTCAACTGTTTCTGAGCAGAGAGACAAAGCTGACAGACCATAAACAGGAACTTTGATACTCACTCTGGACATTCACATGGCCTCATCAGTGCACAATAGATCATATTATACACCCAAAACCCCAGAAAAGTGAAATTTGATGTTATGGCACCTTTAACATTAATAAAACCTCATTTTTTTCTCTGACTCTGGCTCCGAACTGGCACTCATATCGGCTCGGGAGAAAAAACCCTGACGGCTGTTGTGCCAAATTCAGTGTCACTGACAAAATCTGTAACGCAACAGTGGCGTCACGGGTTCTTCAAGTGTTTTCCCCATACAAATTTTCCATTTGAGTTTTTGGAAATTCTCTACTCTACTATCTCTCTTTTTTTTTTTTTAAAGGCAAATGGATATCTTACTTAAATCAAACCTGACTTATTTTAGGATCAAAATGCAAATGATAGGGGTGAAATCTGTACTCACACGCATGTTCTATTTTTTTTTATTATTATTATTATTTTTTTTTCACTAGCCCAATTTTCTGGCGCATATGCGAGTAATATGCTCACACTGTACAATTATTATGATTTATATGATGTCATTTCTCTTATATTTTTCCTTTATATTCTACGTACTTTTAAATGCTTGTCTTTTCCCCACCTGTAACACTTAAAATGTTTTATACAAAGCACTTTTAACTATCTTGTGCATGACATGTTCTGTACAAATAAACTTGTTTGCTTGTTGATGTGCAATGTTTGTGGCCACAATTTTTTTATAAAAGTCTGATTACGAGTACCGTATTTTCCGGACTATGAGTCACACTTTTTTTCATAGTTTGGCAGCTTGTGCGACTTATATATCAAACTATATAAAACTTAGCATATCTTTAAGTATCAATTCATATTGACTGACATGAGCCAAGGAGTAAATATTACTGTTTAATGTAAAAAAAGGTCGCTCAAGGCTTATGATAACTGTATTCTGCTCCAAGAACAAAAATCCCAAAATAGCCTCATCTCGATGAGAGGGGTTCATTTTGGACATCTGTCTGTATGGTGGAACAAATCCTCAAAAAACATGTTTATCCTTTTTCATTATGATGTTTATGATCATTTACAGGCATTAACTTTGGAATTGGACCGATTGGGTAATTTTTAGCTGTAACAAGTAGGATAAGAAAAATTTGAAAATCAACCTATTTTTAATAAATAAATATGACTTATAGTGAGTGCGGTGTGACTTACATATGTTTTTTTTTCTTGTTCATGATGCATTTTTTGATTGATGCAACTTGTACTCAGGAGCGACTTATAGTCCGGAAAATACGGTATGTCCTCAGACATTTTGAAGCAGCACCTAACTCCACACAAGCATTGGACTTTCCACTAAGATGTTGTCTTTGATGACAGCAGCAAAACTCTGAACGTGTCCTGTTGGTCCAAAGAGTTACCTTTAAAAGAGCCAAAATGTTTAAAGCTAAGCCATGGACCTGTCTGTTCCAGGCTTATCAGACAAAGACAGATATACCATATATATATATATATATATATATATATTTGCAATTTACAAGATGCACAAAGTCCATGGATGTATTTCAGATAGTAAAGATGTTATTTGGAGAATATGGTTTCAGGTTTCCTTCAGCTACGAGCTTAATTCTATAAATTAGTTTAATTGAAACTAATTTAATTTAATTCTCAACCAGAATGAAAACTGTAGACACTTTAAAATTATTCAAGTGGTATGTAATTAGTTGGCAGAGGGGCATTGACACTGTTGCATAACTAAACGTATAATTTTTTTTTCTAAAACCAAATCAGGAATAAATATGGATCAGGTGAATCTGAAATGTGTTCATGTTTTAATAATGATATAGTCCAGGTCACTGAACATGGTTGTGTTTTTTTTTCTCAGTAGACCTAATGTTGCCATGTGTGATGCTCATCTGACAGCAGACTGTGACGCAGGCTACGTGCTTATTTGTATACAACAGAGTTCAGATCCCAGGTGGTTGCTCGGGGTGATGAGGAACACATTTTCATGCCAGGTGTGAAGTAAGTAATATAGAATTAACCACTTACGACTGTGCCAACCATGGCATGTAAATACCCGTGTGAACAGCTACGAGTCAAAGTTTGTCTCACAGTACTTATTATTAACAACGCCTCCACAATCCATGTTAAAAAATGCTTACTTCCCAAAAAGAACTATTGCCTATTGTTGCACCTCTTGCTAATGAGCCAAATTATTTGAAAACAAGAGTCAAAAAGAAAATTACAGTATCTAGCAGATGGAGGAAGCGATGGACCAGCAGCCATAAAGGGAGGTAAATTTGGTGTTTTGTGAACACTATGTGTTGCTTGGTGGATGTGAAAGCAGCAGCATCGGTTTCTTGTTTGAAATGGCTGTTAAACAAGTACAATGGTGAAGCAGACACTTGAATTTCATTTTTCATGAATTTGCAGCTGCCTTTCCAAGCTGGTATGCCATGGTTACAAGAATCTCACTTAAAAAGAAGGCCTTAAACCTTAAAATAAAAAAAAAGAAGAGAAGAGAAGAGAAAGAAGAGAAAAACCTTGAAGCCTCTTGTGTTTGCTCTTGCAGGGAATCACAATAGCTTTTACAAACTTTAGGAGTAGATGACACATTTTGGAGATATAGAAGGCAGCATAGCAACTCAGGGATGAACCACCAAAATAAATACAGTCACTGAGGTGCTGATAAAATGATCAGTTCATTGTGTATTGGATATCATTTATGTTATAACAAAAAGTATTAAAATTCCTAATAGCTTTTGAACCTGGAAGGTGGTAAAGCAGAATGAGTAGTGGGGAGAGGCAAAGCATTGCTCTTTCTGTTTTTTATTGCTAGCATTACTTACTGCTGTATCCTGTAGTCTTTACAAATGTTCCATGTCATAATTTTCATAAACAATAGAGATAAATGAATAGTGTTAAGTTGGGTACTGTACTTTCAGTTACAGGCCAGTATTCATTTGGAGGACTGCATAATAATGCACTTGTTTGGATAAATTAATCATAGAAAAATAACTTGAGGAGAATTAATTGTTTACTCAGTGAAAGTTGTTTACTTGTTGCTAAAAGCACTTCTGCAATAACAGGTGCACAAAAAATGTGGATATTTTGCCCAGCAAAACACTCATTCTATTGTTATGAGTGTGGAAAGTTGTGAAGTGACACTTTGGCTGAATTTTTGGCTTGTTCCAGTGCTTCTGAGTTACCAGCATCACTGTCATTTACAAAGCGCTGCCAGATGACCTAGAAATCATGCATGAGGAAGGTGGGGTGGCTCACAAATCACAGAGCAGGTCCGCGCCTGACCCTCCAGCACCAATTCTTTCCCACTGCTCTGGTCATAATTACCTCACTGGTTGAAAAGTGAGAAAACGCAAGACACAGGATGGAGCTGGAGTTTCAGCAGAGCAGCAGAGGAATAACTAGAAGGTGGCTGAATGAAGCCTGGAGAGATGCTGAGCCAAAGCAGAGGCTGAAAAAGTTGTCTAAATCCAGTGGCATGCCTCTCCTATCTTTAGTTATCCAATAAGATCTTGTTATGTGGCTAGTTTGCAATACATCGCCATGTGTATGTATGTGCTGCGGTTGGCTGAGTTACCACATTAGTCTTTGAGACAGCTTTCTAAACGCCATTGTTTCATGGATCAGTGATCCAACAGTCTTCTGTGTAAACCGTTCCAGACCAATCACAGTAGCAAATGGCTGCTTTAGTCACACAAGTGCATATAAACAGAGGCTGTCCACAAATGGTTAAACAAACAGAGTGCTGATTTTCTGAATTCCTCTGCATCTTCAAAGGGAACTGCTGCCACCCCCTTGAAGTAAGAGAAAGAAGTCTGTTGATTAGTGGCCAGTATGGAAATAAAGAGGCAGGTTTTGGACATAATTCCTTTTAAGCTGCATTCACAGACTGCTAAAGACCATGGTTAAATGCACTTTACTGAAATCACAACTGGACACAAATATCTCTTGTCTGGACACAAGATGTGGCGCTCAGCCCCACACACTCACACACAAAGAGAAGCATGCACGCACACGATAATTTAATTGAAGCTGAAAGAGTCACGTTTTAAATGTTCTCCTTTTTTTTTTGGTCTTTACCTGCCGTTTTTCTCAGGTAGTGATATTGATTTTGCTGGCACTAAAGACAGGGTATTACAAATCTGAACAAGCTGGATAAAAGTTCCTGCAGTCACTAATGTAACAACTAATCAATTGATATTGCATCACTTATAAAATTTGGTGCAGCCATTAACATTTATTTCACATCTGCAATGTGAATAGTTCAAAAACATAAATTGATTAACAATGATTGCACACTGCAGCATGCATATTGATAGCCTTGTCAAGAGTGAATCATGCGCTTTATATTTGACCCACTTTATCTTCAGCAAGTGAGCAAAAATACTTAAAGTCTTACTGAATAATTATTGATCTACTGTTGGCATATTAGCTATGAATTTGGATTTTTTTTTTTTTACAGAGAAGTCATGTCAGTGTGATGCTATTATGTGGTTGATTCTTTTTTTTTTTTCTTATTTTTCACCTCTTGGTCTGAGGGTTGACTAACAAGCTACTCTCTTATGCTCCAGGCAGAATAGACTGCTGAGACTTAATACCAATGTTTTGTAGAATATTCAAAATTTAACCCAAGAGGCCAACTCCCTTCCTTTCCATTAAAATACCTTTTAGACATTTATGGCTTTTTCTTACAATGGCATTCAGTGGATCAGCTTTGCGTTAGAATGAACACTCTAGTTTCTTTTCAGTCACAGTAAAGATTTTGCAACACTGCTCAATAATGTTAATATCCCTTTCACTTATCTTTTTATGATGTATATAATCTGGTATTTGGAGGAATCTGAATAAAGAACACTGACTGATCTATCCTGCTACACAGTTTTCCTTACCATGAACATAATTTTCTTCTTGTTTATGGTCATGCCGCTGTACATTTGACTGTGCCTCAGAAGAAAAGAGTGGCTGCCTAAAGTGGTGGTTGATTTGGTCGTTAAGGTATTTTGACATGTACACCTGGATGTATTGTTGGGAATTGTTGGGAAATCCTCTTGTATGACACATGCATGTTGGATAGCAAATAGGTAACTGTGTGGATAGGATAGGCTACTAATAATTTTAAAGCCAAAAGTCCATCACCCTTACTATCCATCAAGCAGACACATGTACTTGTACACATGTACATGACATGTTATAGTGAGATCATTTTGATCACATGCTCAAAATGTGACTGCTGCTGTACATGAAAAAAAGAATATCAGAATCCCATTGATTTAGAACTAAACACTATATGTCTGAAAAGCAACGATAGCATTCAACTATTTCTTCACACATGCTGTACTTTGCAGCGCCGCACAAGCCTTCCAGCAAACATGCTGAAAGCCTTCGTAGTACAGGTGCTGATACGATTATACCCTGATCCGTGTTGAATAGACCTAAGACACAGTGAAACAATATGTGGAATGATGTGTTCTCAAAGTGATTAGAGAAAGTGCAAAGAAGTTTATCATGACTGGATTTGTTTATTGTCTTCACCTCAGCCCTCCTCCAGGGAGCCGAGTCCTGTCTGGCAGCCAAATGGGTTACTATCAGCAACAGTTAAGTGGCAGAGGACCCACTTTAACACAAGCTCAGCCAAGAAACTGATCTCTTGTGAGAAGAATGTCTGGCTGTCTTCCCATGTCATACGGCGCTGCTGATGGGCTGATAAAGGTTTTGCCAATGTGATTCTTCACTTCCTGTGACACTCCTGATCAGTAAGAACTCTGCGAGAAAACGGTTTCTTTTAGAGTGGAGGTAAAAGAGGATATTTGTGGCAACTTCTAATCCCCCTCGCACAGGTCAAATTTCAGTAGGACAGGGGCTACTTCCTGGCCCCAAACAAACCATCAAGTGAGGAATCAAAACCATTTAAACTCCTTTACACGATGAAGCAACTTGATCCCCTGAGACTTGTTTACTTATCAGACTCCTCGGTAAGATAAACGCCACATATAAACTGTGATTGCTTTGACTGACAAGCATTGATATACTAGGAGGTGTCCTGCAGAGATTTGTTTACTGATCTAGATGTTGTTGAAATGTTTTCAGTGGGAGGCAGTTACTGTTGACTGATTTACTGCTGAATATCGTCAGAAATGACTAAACTTTAATAAAGTTTCATGACAATAAAGTGGAATCACGTGAGTAATGATACAAGGATTCAATTCACAGATTTCTCAAAACTTAACTGGACATATGTCACTGATATCTATGTTTAGCTAGAAAAAAATGTGCTCCATTATTTAATAGTTGAGAATAATGATAGGAACCGATAGATTTAACAGCAGGGCAACCAGCGACACTCAATATGCCGGCACATTGTGGCCAAAAGCATGCCGTTAACAGACGATTTCCCAAAGAATGGTTTGTTTAGGGGCCTAATGTATCTGAACAATGTCAACAGCTAGTTTCACATGTCAGCGGTGTTGTATATTTAAACCTTTTTACGCTTTTGATTGATGGCGTTAGTGAGTGACATACTTGGCTTTAATTTGCGTAGTCTTTATTTCAAATGTCAAAACACAGACCATTGCACACGCGGGAGATAAGCCTGATGTAGTGAAATTTAAACATTAAAAAAAAAAAGATTGTTTTTTAACCACACGTGCTGGCTTCACCTTAATTATCATTTGTTTTAAAAGATCTTTGTACTCCTCATGCAAATTCAACCTTCCCACACTCATTTGTTAATTTCCACAGTTTATAAGTTGATTTGCAGCAAAATGCTCTCACAGTGGAATTAAAGTAATGACCTGGCCTGCCGCTTAACACAGAGGAGGTGAAAGCAATTTTACACTTCGCCCACAGAGACCGTGAATCTAATTTGAATAGTCCTGTGTCTCTTGTTTTTCATTGTTTGGTCCATTTCTAAACGGCGTGAGGTTTGGTGGATGTCTGGGTAAAGAGGAGAAAGAATTATGACAAGTAGGGATGTTAATTATTCAGATTGATTAAAAAATTTCTCTTTTCATTTATTGGACTTATTTGTGAAATAAAAATCCAGTGATGGAAGAAAGATGAATAATGATCATTCGATGATTATTCAGATTCTGAAGATTAATGTTAAAGATGTCTGAGGGATTACCCAATTATTCACAGGCATGCCTGCATACCTGCAACACTAATGTGAGATATGCAGTTCCACAAAGTCACAGTGAGATGGCATTCAGGGCATTTTCAACTTCAGTAATGTGATGTCTGTCTGACTGGAGCAGAATATGTGGGTGGAATAAAGTTACAAGATCAAACCCCTCAGTTTTGATTTGATCGCACACAATTGGGCATGACCTGGTAAATTTAATGCTATGAATGTTCGAATTGCACCCTCATAACATTAAAATTATGCAACTCTGCAGTTCACATCCTGTCTATATGGAACATTCACCTCACTTACAGCTGTATGCAATTTTAGAGGTTGCAGCCAACGTTGTCATCAACACTGTTTTCAGTCGCAGTTGACAGTTTATTTCAGTGCAAATGGTCTCGATATTGAACTGCATACGACCTTTTTATTAACAAGTAGGAAACTGCTAAGAATAGTTTACAGAGGAACAGTTAGAGGGAAAAACATCAGTTAACAAAAAAAAAAAAAAGAATAAATAAAAATAATAACAGCTCAAGCTGCATGAAAGCAACCCCAAAGATACAGTAAAAGCCATAAAGGACTGCTGTCAGTGGAAATAACGAACAAGGTGTCCTGCAGCAGATGGTATGGCCCCCACTGAGCACAAATCTCAACAACATGGAGTCGGTCTGAAAGAAGCAGCTGCCACTGACGCAACATAAATCCAAAGCAGTACTGTGGTGAGCGAGATCTGCAGACTGACTTCCCTCCCAGATAATGTAGCGCTGTTAGGGAGTCACACCTTATGATGTCTTTATTTTAATTTACTCTCCTTTGCATGATGTACTTCAATACAAATATTTTCAACCTGGTCTTGCAGAAATACACTAAACACCCACAGCTCTAAAAGACAGCAGTGCATGGTGGTGACTGCAATGGTGATTTGGATTTTTACACTTTAATATTTGCACTAGGCAAAAAAATATATATATATCCATACTGTTTTAATGTTGTTTTAATTTTTAGATGCTCGTTGATTAGCCAAAGGTCTAGGGGCTAATCACGGTTTCAGAAGCCAGATATCTTAAAAGAAAAAGAAAAAAGTGAGGTATTGGACAATTTTCGACTATGCTAAAAGGGCACACGTAAGCAGATATGTCCTTACTATTGCCAGGGACTTGACAATCTGGCAACCAACTTTTAATGAGAAGCTTACTGCTGTCAATTGCACTGATGGGGAGTAATGGCATTAAAATGAATGACATTACTAAAACCAGACTTGGGCAAGTGTGCGCACCCAAACGACGAGGAGGTACAAGCAGCGGCGAGTCCAGAGAGAATATATAAGGAGTAATCACAGCTTCAATAAAACAAGTCATGAAATGCACAGGTGATTATCGTGATCCATATCCAGATCAAACAAAAAAGAGACAGCACCATGCTTTTCAAGCAAGACTGATTTTTCTCCTTTATATATGGTTGAACATGCTGTTGAATTTAAAGTTATATCTCATGCAGGCTTCGACCTCTACTGGACTCTAAACTCTCCTCCAATCGCGGACACGCGCTGGCCCACTGAAATCTTTATGTACATAGCTGGCCAGTAGGGTGTGTCAATCCCTTTCCCCCCTTAGCGGGTATAAAAGCAGGTGCATTACCAGCTGTTCCTCTAACGAAGATTTTTTTTTCTTCTCCTAAAGGGTTCTGCCAAAAATTGGCCTAGTTATACTGATCTTTTTGCCCAATGCTATACATGGTGACTAACCAGTGGTTCATCCAACAACTAGTGTTCTATGATTGGCTCTCCTTATTCAAAAACTTCCCAGCAACAGTCTCATATGATTCTGCTGAACTTGCATGTCAGGATGATGAAACTCAACATAAAAATGAACAAATATCTAGAAAATAGTAAATCATTTTAAGAAATTAGATGGAGAAAATTATTCTACAGCAAGTCCGTAAATTTCATTGGGTTTGCTGCTTGTTAAAGCTGGCACCAATAAAACGGTTGTTTAAGGAGCGTGTCTGCTAATAATCTACTCAGTGTAAAAAGTAAGACATGTCTTTGCTCTTATGTAAATATCTGAAGCACAACAGATGGGTCTGATTCCAAAGGTCATGTTGTCATATTGCAAAAGAACTTATGATGCAGACATATGCAGCAGCTCTTTAGAGCTTATGAGTCATGTTGTCTGGGATGGAAGCTAAATGTTAGCCTTGCTTGTAATCCACAGAGTTCAGGCTCCTTCGGGAGTCACTACAAACAGTACCTTGTAGGAGCACTAACCTCAGCCACACAAAAAGCTCGTTAACAGGCTGAGCCATGCCATAGAGCATGGTTCATGTGTTCAGCTACGTTTTCTACAAAAGGTACTTGAGTGCCTTAAAAAATTCTGAATGCAAATTCTTGTGTATGGCACAGAGAGTCAAGTTAATTGACTCTAAGACATCACTACTACTTCTGATGTATTCATTTGTAAAATGAAGGGCTTTAAAATCTATTCGTCCATCCATAAACTGGGTACACCCAGGACAAGCCACCAGTCATTTGCTAGGGCTTTAAAATCTAAAAATGATGCAGAATTGACTTTGTTTGATTTGAACTATAAAGAATGTGACAACATTATTACACTTAAATAATTTTAATGGCTCGTTTCTCAGTTTCAAGGATGAAAAAACAAACTAAGCTATAAAGCTTTGAAGTGTTTTCAACTGTTATATATTCAACCCAGCATATTTCTGCCCAACCTTTTGCTCAGTGCCTGGAGTTTTGGATTTAATCATAATCTTCAAATAACCTACAAACCTACAAATCTCTTTCAGTTCTTTAATCTGTAAAAATAGTCTAAGATAGATTCATGGTAATCCCATCATATTTTGTTGTATTGGATTGTTGCAGCAACAAAAGAACAAATTTATCTTAAGTATTTTTTCTAAGTTTGAGATTATATGACCATTCCCATCATTTTAATAACTACAATGCACTTTTATGGTAAATACAACTCAAAAAAGTGAAATATGTGGATGAAAATATTAAAATAAAGCAAGAACTACTTAAACCAGTCACTGCATTGGTTGTATTTTTTTAATTTAACACACAGGAACTACATTTTTTTTGCTTTCACACATCTTATAGTTTTGCTCGTATTTAAAATGAGGTGAAGTCTGAGCTTTATTTTTTTTTCCCCAGAGTCTAAATGTCTTTCAGAATTTCTGCTACTGCTAAACAGGGAGAGAACATCATTAGTGATGTTATTATAAAAGAACTTCATTAGTCTGGATTTAAGTGGGAGAAGTCGGGAGAGATGATGACAGCATCACTTTGCAGCAAGTGTTTGTGGAGGGTTATTTCTTTCTTTCTTTTTTTGCTGCTTTTCCTCCAGGTGCTCCAGTTTTACCCCACAGCCTAGTTTGACTGGAAATGCTAATCTGTCTGAAAATGAGAATTTGTCTTCCTTATGGGTTTGTCCTGTGAAAGACTTGCAGATTTTTTTCTTTCTTGTGTGCCAAATCTAAATTCCTGAGAGAACTAAGATATAATTCTGTTTGCGCATTCCCAGTTGAGTCAGTTAATTATTTCTTTTTTTTTTTTTCATGAAATTACAGATGTGTTGATTGATGCGCTACAGACATGAGATTAAAAATGTGTTTGTGAGAATAAAGGAAAGAAAACAAGGCAACAAACAGCAAGAGAGACAACAGCTTTAGGTAAAACTATTTATAGAAAGATAAAAACATAAACTTACAAGTTATCAACTCTCCACTCTTATTTCACAAATATGGAATAGTTTTTTTCAACTTATCTTCTCATTTTTTGTGAGGGCCCTGAATTCATCTTTTTCATTATAAAAAGTAGTGTGTTTACTCTTTAAGTACGTGTCTCAAACTATTTGGTTTGTTAATTTATGCTGATTAACTGTTTCCTCCGTAATTACACTCAAGTAATTACAACATAAATCATTGGAGAGTGAATTCCACACACAAAAGTTTAATTTCTGCACAGATTTGTGGAAAAGATGACACTTTAAAAACCAGATGAAAAACGTTTAATTTCAGCAAATCCATCTTAATCGGAAATGTTATTTATGAGCAACATAAAAAAAAAGAAAGAAAAATTGGGGGTTCAAATGAGGGCTCTGCCGCTTTTGAATTATGTTCAGGAGCTGAGACGGTCATTTTTAGAATGAAAGGGTCCCATTGGGGGTCTAAATGTACAAGAAACTATCGGTAGGTCTTTCAAAAAAACTGGTGAAAAGAAGTCTGCTGATGTGGGCTCATCTACATTCCCGTGACATTGTGCAAGACCCCCGGAGGACTGGACAGGACATAAGAAGCCATAAATGATTTTCTTAGCACCGCGGGTCCTTACTGTGTTCAAGAAAATGACCAGAGTGTAAGAGATAAAAGCAAATGTGTTTCAGAGCCCCAAGAGTCCGGATAACATGAATGACAATCTCGAGGTTGTAGGCTGAGGGAGCAGAAGTGGAGAGATGCACTAAATATCACAGACTGCAAGTATGTAGAAAAACGGTGGAAACCTGTGCTTAAAAAGTTTTAATCCAAGCAGTTCTCTGCTGAAGAAATACGGAGCTCTCTTTTGTAATTTCACCATTAATTATTTATACAGGTCATAGATCTATTACCTCTCTAGGTATTGACAAAAGCAACCCCTCACATCCTCCCCTCTCTAACCCAACAAACCCAAATTGGAGAATCGCTAAACAAACTTTTTCATGTAATCATACACATATTTTATTCATGTAATGATATGCGATAATAGCCAAATACTTCCATGTCAGCAGTCCCTGCATGTGTGCCCCGAGCACGGCATCCTGTAACTGAATAGATAAACAGTGTTTGCAGATAAATACCAGAATGGGTTAGAGGTTATTTAAAATTAGGACACTTAGAAATGCACATTTCATCTTTACTCAAATCTACTGTGCATTTTGCCCAACTTAATTACACTGAATGTTGTACCCTATTTACAACTGAGGGGGTTGTATACATTTTCAGACTACTAGACAAGCAAATTGAAAGGATGTTGCTACACGCTAGCTTAAAAAAAAAAAAAAAAATACTGTCAAGTGTGACTTGTGTGTGGTGAGGAATGAGCTGGAAACTAAACTGTACAACAAGAAAAATATTTCACATCCACTGTATCGTATTCTAATAAACCACATTCTCCACCAGTGGGGGGATTATGACTGTCCATTTGTCTTGGCTTGGCCACCACTGTTAGAGAGATATTCTCTGTGTGTCTGCACAACGCAAAGTTAAAAGCAACGCTGGCGACTGCTACAAGTCATTTGTCTCTGGTAACTCTGGTTCGCAGGAAGCCAGGACCTAAGCTCTTGTGGATGATACATTATTGCTATCACTTGCTCTTGTTTAATTACATCCATGTATGGGGTATGGTATCACATCCTTCAAAGCATATCCATCATGGGAAACTTCAACCAAAGTCAGCATTCTTATGTCATATAATCCTGCGTTTGACAGAATATGTGAAAGAATATTTCAGTAATAACTTAAGAAACAGTGTGCTATCTCGACAGCTAATCCATTAATATACTTTATTGCACCCTCAGAATATAAAATGAATCCACTGGCTTATTCCTGGGCTACAAACGAATAATGAGCAGCACATGTAGAAATTCTGAAAAGCCTTTGAAGAACAACCTCCTTCTCTTTGAGTGAGCCTCGTTTTATTTGCATCGCACATTATTTAATTACCTCACACAGGCTTTACATTGAAAATATCCTCAGTAACCTATCCAGAACATGCTGCATGTGCTGAACCTCACCCATAAGGCAATACAAATGCTTACAGCCATTTATTGAAAAACTGAATATTAAACTGAGCCAGAACAGCGAACATCATTATATTTGTACATGAATGTTTATAGGGTATGTGCTTTCAGCATAATAGGTGAGGTTGCAGCGTTATCCAGCCTTAAAATTAAGATTTAATAAGTAAAGATATCATAAAGCAAACCTTGTGACATATTCAGAAAAAAATAGCATTTCAAAATGCTGGCAGTGGGGGATAGTGGATTAATTTACATGCCATTTTCATTAAAGCATGAGGCTTCTATTCCTGCAGTTCTCAACATGACTTTTCACACGCGTCAAGTATTATTTTAGGTCACATTGGGGCTATAAAAATATTAATTACTTTATTATTCACCATATAAATATTTCAGTTTTGACACTGTGTGTTACAATTTAACATTTATTTTAAGAATCAGACAGCAACATCTTTGGAATGAAAACATTTGCTTAAGGTCTTTAAATTCTCTATGAATGTTTCTGTAGTTTTGTCCATAAAATCTACAGAATATGTACAAAAAATTCAGGGACACGTTTTGTAAAACTCATTCTGCTGGCCAATTTGTGTACAAAAACTGTTTTCGCTCCGTGCGGTCAATCAAAAACAACAACAAAAAAAACCATACTAGAATGAGCTCTGCATGAAGGCTGATACATTTTCTGTGAGTTACACATCAACATAATGGACAATTGACGGCACTCTGACTCAAAACCTATCTGGTCTGAATTTGTGAGTAATGCTGTACTACCGTAGCAACATTACTGCAGTATGTTGTTTTACTGGTGCAAATAAAAACAGCTCAGTGAAGAAAACCATGTATTTGTTCGACATGGTGGAACTCAGAAGAACAGTTGGTGTGTGACTTTTGTCTTGTCGTAGTTTACCGAACATAAACCTAAACAATCAAAGGAACCATCTCTGTCTGTCTGGAAGCACACTCCCTGGAAATGTTGGCAGAGTCGTCCTGCAACTGTTTCCTTCTATCCCTGTTGGTCATTTTTTTTTATTTGTAAGCATTATCCATGCAAAAATATCCCTGTGTATTCATAAAAGATGTGCTTCTCTACATTTAAATCTTAAGTCTCTTGTTTTTCTTTCTGTTCCCAGTAGATGAATCGAAATAGAAAATCCCTCTGCATTTCTCCAAGGAGGATATTTCTCTGAGTAACACAAATGCAACAAATCCAGATTGGAAAGTAAACCAAGTCAATCTTGACTGATACTCTTTTTCCTAATCTCTGCTTGAGAGTGAAATAAAGCCACGTTTTGAGCTTACCACCTGACTCGATCGCTCCCTGGATGACTAATGTGTTGCCAGGACAGAAGCTTTACAATGTGTGCTGAGATCTGCCGAGGCCTTTGTGGTTCTCACATGCTGGACATCCCCATTGAGACAGTAAAGAATAGGTGGTCACTAGGTATGGACACAATGAAACAGAACTTGGGGACTAGAACAATTGCTCGAGCTGTCACATGGTGACAGAAACCGTAATTAATGATATTTTCTATTTTCACAGAAGAGAATGAGCAACTGACAGAAGCATTATTAATGAGCACAGCCTTGTTGAGGGGGGAATAATGGCACTTTATTAGCAGCAAGACAGATTTAACAGAACTCTCTCAAACAAAGCATTTAGACATTGAAAAATGGAGGCAATCTGCCTTTAAGATCTGATGGGAGAAAAAGTTCAATACAACAAAAATGTCTGTATTGTGATATTCTTTTTTTCCCCTTTTCAAAACCATCTGCTAGGCAAGTCGATAATAAAAGAATTTCTTTCAGAATCTTTTATTTGTCTCAAAAAGAGAACTTGACAGCAAAATAGCATCACATGATATTTCTTTTTGCTATCTCTGTAATTAATCTACACAACTATTTGACAGGTGTATAGATCCTCACTCTTAGCTTTAAATGGGCAAATATACAACACCTGAAGTGAAAGTGCTTTTTATTCAATGGGGGACTCTGGCTATTGTTGCATAGGTTTTTGCTAATAAAAATGTACAGTATAATGTCATGTCACATCTGTCTTTCTTTTACTTTTACAGCAGTTGCTTATTTTCATATTTATCTTTCATAACTATGGTTGCTAGTGACAATAAAGTGCCTTCATCGTCATCTTATTTCTTTAGGTTTGAGACCGAAGTGATTTTATTTAACAGACAATACTAGTAGGACAACGGTTTGGGGTCACCTATCCAACAAATCATACTGAGAAAGTGTGCAATTCCCTTGAAATGATCCCATTTGTCCTCATGATATCATATGGATTTAGGCAAGGAATAACTATTTTTGAGGCAATGCAGATAATGGCAATATTACTACTGGGTGAAAAAGATTTGTGTCGCACATTTAGGCGGTTACTCCTCTGCCTCATTCATTTCACTGGACAGAAATATGCCTTCAATGTGATACTACAGGCTTATGCCATTGAATAGATGTATTAGACGATTTCCAGAAATGAAATGATATGATCTCCTCCCCTCCCCCAACCTATATTGAGTTCATGTAATTGATTCTCATCCAGCAAGTTTGACTGTATTATGTTTGTTTGAAAAGTTAAAAGAATTCGGCTAATTTCTCCCCAACCAGGCGATACTTAACCAGATTAGAGTGGCCACTTCAAGCTTTGTTGATGCATCCAAGTGAGGCAGGGCAGCCCAGCTGCAAAAGCTGATCAAAAGAGAGAGTGGGGAATGTGATATTAACATCAAGTGCTTCAGCGAGTGACTCAGACAAAAACATTGAAAAAAACATCATTATTAGACAACTTCCTTTACCCATGTTTGGAAGTGAATATATCTGTTTGTCAAGCAGCTGCGTGCATCCATACATGGCATTGATTCACACTTTATCCAGCATTATAAGGCAATTCCTCCTTTCCCTTTTGCACCCCCTTATTGGTAATATGCTAATGACATCCGCTGTGATTAGTGATTTTCTTCTAATCTTTATTCCACGGTGGCCTGAGCAATCACAGAGGTAGAGCTTCAAGATTTACAGCTTTTTCTAACTGCTGTTCCCATCTGCCCTGACTTCATTTCATTTGAATAATAACGAAAACATTTTCAAAAGCCATTTTTGTGCACTGCTGTGTATCTGCAGATTAAGAAAATACACTTGTAAGGAGAGCATTTTTCTGTCATGACCTAACCTGTTCTCAGTAAAATGTGCTCAAAGGAGGAAGTCCCTGGTTCACCACCAATGCTGAAAATGGCAATGCCATGCAATTGAATTGGGTAAGTCAACTCTGATTTATTTTCCCTTTTCTTTCAAAGCATTTACTTGATATCCTTCTCATCTTAACAGAAAACTAACTCCAGTTCAGTTTAAAACTGCTATTGCTCAGGAAGCTTACATGAGTCTTAAATGTCCTTCTACTTCAAGATAAGGTCATGATCTTACTTTCAAAAGAAGAGAAAAAAAAATCCCAAATCTGTACCTCTTTATACTACTTCTTTATACATTTTTTATACTTCATAATGTGATCTGTACTCTCCATGGTGCAACATAATTTAGATTTTAGCCCTTTATGCTACAGTACTTGAGAAAACATATAAAAATGACTGTAATTCTGAAGGTGTGTCAGTCTGTCCAGATAACTGCGTAGTCTCCCACTGTGTTTAAGCCTTTCAACCCGCGTCTATCATGAATGCAGGAAATGGATTATTTGATTTTCCTGTTAACTTTTAGCATTAAAGGGTGAAAAAGAGGTAATACAAACAGCACCAGCAGAAAGATGATTTGAATTCATGCTTAGAACATTTAGGGCGATACTATTACAAAGTTCACCCCCCCCCCAAGCTCAATATGGAAAGGAAGCCTGTCTTTTATTCTAATAATTGAAATACTTTCAGGAGTTTCTGTTGAAGTCTACCTGTTATAAAGACTCTTTGAATGGGGGCACTGCGGGGTGTGGGCACTGATGTGAGTTTGCATTGATATGCACCTGGAATTCCCTCTAATTGGCAGCCATCTCATTTGGTTTTGATACCGCAAACCATCATCTGCATGAGCAGAACAGGCATCATCTAGGAAGAAAGTACAGGTGAGTTACAGGCTAATCAGCAAAGACAATGAGGCAGTGCTGGAGAGGAAGCAGAAGTTAAACAAGAGGCCAAGAAGCAACTCCGAAACAGTGTCAATTACAGCGCATAGTCATGATATACTACACGTCCCTGCAATGTTTTAGCTTAGCTCTTAAGCAAGCTGGTAATGTGGGCAGTAAAATCCGACTCCAGACAGCAAGATCCGAGGACCCCCTAATTAAGAGCTCCTTCTCAGCGACAGCATAGGGAGTGATATAATGGTGAGTCGGCATGCACGTTTTTACCTGGAGTGTGATATATACACTAATACCTCACAGCAGGACCTCAGACAGAGACATCGCCGGCTTTTCTTCTAAAGTATAGATTACCATTCACAAGCGTCTCAGACACCATGAGACCTTGAACGAAACAAATAGGTGAAGTGTTTATAGTTGGTTGTAAAAACAACATCACCAGCATGAGACATTGTGGACGTATTTTGGTTTTGGATGCAGGCAAGCTGTGCCAGAGGGTGTGGCAATAGAATTCACACCACCTGCAGAAGTGTAAAAAGACCTCCTGCATCTTTTTTGTGATGAGATGAAAAAAAAACACTCATGCCATTATGCTCACGCAGGTTTCCTCCTCTCCTTAGCAGTCAGCTGTAACCTATCTCAGGGACGAAAGGTGCTAATTACAAAAAATGAACTTGAGAACTCGGAAAGAAAAAACAACCAAGATCAAGATCTCAAGAGAGAACCTTATCTCATGTTTAAACTCTTTTTTTTTTTCCATGAGAAGGAATATTTTTGTGATCAGTCCATATTGCTCTGCTTGTAAGTGAACACCTCTCTTCAAATCTAAACAGTTTACTCTGAACTTGGAGCTGCGAGCAGTGATTAATTATGTGAGTTTGCTGCAGTCAGCATAGGGCTGTGTGACGTATGAAAAGCAAACCCTAAGCACTGAGGAAGGAATCCATACTGGTGGGAAATGACTGAGCGATAGCTTATTGACTGGCTAAAGCCAACGAGATAACTGCAATTGAACAGAAGCCACTCGAACAGAAGAGGAGGTCAGGGTGGTTGCATTCATATTTTTATGATGTGGCAGATTATTTTTGATCCACCTGAACAAATAAAGAACAACAGAAAATGTATTAATCATTAACTTTTGGAAGCTTTATAGTTGATACTGGGCAAATCATGAAATATAATGCAGGTCTTCAAATGACATCACTGTTTTTCATGTTTTGTACTGGTTTAACTCTGTCAGACATTTGTGTGTGTCATAACTCTTCAGAGGGTTGAAAAATGGATTTAGTTAAGTGCAGGAAATATTATGTTTAGCTCAGGGCAAAGAGTTTCTGTTGAGTTATAGCAGCCGATTACCCACAGCTCTGGTCCGGGGACTACATGGGGTATTTGTTTACACCAAAGGAAATGAAACTATTTCCATTTTACTGCCCTGATTATTGGCCTCCTATGCTTCATTCCTCAGTACATGTGAAATGTTTCCTACTGTTACAATGCGCATCTCTGCTTTGACCACAGCAGATAGGGGGAAAAAGAGCCCTCTGAACACTGAAATAAAAAAGGTGTGTATTACATGGAGCATTGAGGAGGAGTCCTGTTTTCCATTATGTCTTCATAACTGACTGACTTTTTATGTAGAGGTGCTGATGCAATTAGCTTTTCTCCTACTCAATGTGTGCCAGATTGTGCTTGGGTTTCAAAGAGTCAAAGAAACACTATCTTGCTCCAATTTCAGGGGACCTGTGCTCAATTTCGCCCCTCCTTTATCTAATAGAGTTATTCTTTTTCAAACACCATGTGGTTTGCTGTTGGTTGAATCCAAATAATGAACCACAAGGCCCGGCAACCAGGGGCCAAGAGACTAATGTTTTATAAATGATAGTAACACATTTTATCTCAAACTTTAACAGGTTTATCCCCAAGAATCCCCACTGTTGCAGAGGCTATTATCTATGCCTTAGTTGTAAATGTATAAAGTCCTAGCTGGCAGCACTGAAAGAAATATAGAAATAGCATTGTGGTTCTTGCATTTAAAAAGCACCGAATATTAGGTGTGGCTTCCAAAACAAACACTGAAAGCACATATTTTTGCCACATTTATCTGCAACTCTTAAAAGTACTGACAAAAGCTCCATATCTTGATTTCCAACATGCATATTCCTTCCTCTACAGTGTCAGCATAATCCCTGCCAGGAGTGAGAGCTGCATAGCACTACAAGAAAAGCAGCTGGAGAGAGATAGAGTGGAAGTGTGGGCACTGGCAAGAGCGATGAGGTTGATCCCCAGTAAGCTGGCCCGTGGCCTCAACCCTTAAGCATTTATCTGAGCAGCAATAGGTGTGAATCCGTCACCAATCGCACAGATGAAGAGACACCCCAGCTGTCCCCCATTCTACCGCCCTCTTGAGGAAACAAATTGACAGGCAAAGGTAATAAATGCATCCATATGCATCATTGGACTTTGCGTTCAAGGTGGTTGTAGAAATCAGTCATTTTTATGAGTCTCTCATAGGGCATATCTATTTTACTGTAAGTGAAAAGCTCCCTGCATTGCTCGGTTTTAGCAACTTAGTATATGACACAAATGAATATGTAGGCTTAGGCCAGAGTCTCTGCTACTGACTTACAAACAAAGCAAAGTTAAGAAATAAAAGGAAAGGAAGAAAAAGATTGTTGGTGTGGTCTGCGATCACATGTTTATTGCTTTGCAAACAACAACAACAACAAATCTGTGGCACAAATCTACAATCTACCGTACCCATTACACTAAGCACAGATGCTCTCCTCCAATTGGCAGCTGGTGTGCTGTATATTTCCGTTAATATTCCACATTAGCCTGTAGCCCTACATAATATCAGATGATTGCTTGTCTGTTATGCTATATGATGAGAAGTGTTCAGGGCTGCTAATGTGAGACGTCTCTGTTTACCACTTTGATGGATGGCCTCCCTGATAGGACCTGAGTTACGTTCCAGGGGTGTCACAGGAAAAAGATGACAGATGGGCCCAGCTGTTAAAGATATCGACACTTTGACCAGACCATGGAGACATTAATCACAGCATGGCTAACCAGCACAGAGGGGAGAACGGGTGACTTCTCTTATTAAGACACGAGTTGTGACAGGGGAAACACTGAATAATGGACCATTTAGTGATCAGAAGTTATGAATATTATGGCATAACACACACAAAGACAATGCTGTAAGCTGTGAAGAACTCAAGCGACCCAAGGAACTTGTATCATGATTAACTGCCACAAGAGATTAGAGGCCAGTAATAAAGATAAACGGGGGGTTGCTGATGCTGTAATACAATATCTAGTGATGGCAGATATCCAGAAGCCAGTGTCAGGATGAAAAAGAGGACACTAATGGCTCTTTGGGATCCTCCACTTCAGTTGCACCATGTTGTCATGCTGATAAGACAAAACTGGTATTCATCGTCTCAATGAGAATGGATAATGCTGTTGTTTTTATGCAGCAACTCCTGATAAAGTATTTATCAACCCTGGTAACAGCACCCATTAGTTGTATTCAAATACATTTATCATTAGTAAAATGAATTTTTATTTCTCTCTTCATGTTTTCTGAATTGTGTGAAATGTTTCTCTAGGACTGATGTGTTTAACTTGGCAATTGTAAAATTAGATTGTAGCACGTAGTCTGTCATCAACAGTAGCCCCTTTTTTTTCCCTTTAAAGAAAGAAAGCAACAAAAAAATGTGCTAGACTCCCCCCCACATGTGGTACTACTGTCTCGGTTTTCATGGTTAGACTAGACCAGCTGCCTGTTACTGGTCACACACCTCATGAGTACAAAGTAATATCCATGGGAGATGGAAAGAGGTGGACTATTTATGAAGCCCCATCAATCAACAAAAAGTGATGTCGCTGATATTTTTTTCAAATTATCCAGTGACAACTACAGGCTTGTGTCATTTAGCACAGTTGACCCACAAAAACCCCACACACAATTATCCATGAGTAATCTGGAGGAAAAACATACCCCAGCGCAGTGATTTATCTCAGCTTATGAGGACTCAGCTCATACAAACCTCACGTTTTTAACTAGATATTCAAAAAACATGTCAGTGAGTGAAACTTCCCCATTCTGAAAAACCCAAAGCAGCCCACTAAAATCTTTCTTTTTTTATATGAAGAAAATTGGAATGATGAATTAAAAGCATTTGACAGGTTATCTTCTTGTTTTGCCCTTATATTTATCCTTTTCAAACATCATATTTCAAGTGTCTTGAAATTGAATATGGGTGTGACTGTAAGAGAGAAGCATACATTGCATCATATCTCAGTGGATTACAACTTTTAGCATTAAAGCGATGACAAGAAGGGTTTATTCAGCATGTACTGTGCTGCTGTGTAAGTTCCTTAGGATCATCATATTACACCTGTCTCACTCTGTCATCACTGGTGTTAGCACGACGCTCCACAATTTGCACTTAAAAGTGATAAAACTATACCACTTAAAATGAGCACTTAGACTTGAAACTGGTGACTAACAAAAATATCTACATGCATCAGTCATAATATTTTTAAATGTTCATGGTCTTGTTTCACTAGCTACACTCCCTGCCCCCTCCCCCTCCCCTGCTAAGCTATGTATCTGACTTGGCTCAAAATAGTTTAAAGAAAATGGAGGGGAAGCGAGAGAAAGAAGAGCAAAGAAAGAGATCACAACACACACAAAGACAGGTCATTATTTCAGCACTGCAGGGGAGACAGTTAAACATTGTTCAGTTTAATTTGAGTCTGTGCAACACGACATGCAAGCATGGGTGTAAACTGGCTTATACATTACTTCAAACATTGTTATGCATGTCATAAGTGCGACTGTTTGATTTCCCATGGAGCTGTGGATCTGCTCCACTGCTTGGCATACTATAGAAATCTCACTGTTAACAGCTACTGTGGCCAGTATTTGTATATAAGAGAAACAAATAAATAAATAAATAGAGGCAGCTATCTTAAATGTTGCAAACTCAGAACATCTTACTCGAATGTGCAATGTCACTTTCTGTAAGCAGAGAACACACATATGGCAACACAGGGTAAATGAAAGGGACATTTTCTCCGGAAACTTACTTTGATGGGTTTGCACGCTTTGAAAAGACGTTGGAGACCAAATAAGAAAGAACTACATCCCAAAAAAACCCCCATATCATATTATAGAACTTCTTCATTCGTCAATGTAATGAATTGTTTTATGTCTACAACATATTTCTTGTTTAAAGGTTTATTTCCATCGTCATTTCATTCGTATTGCTGTGTTCGCCATTATGATTGAATGCATTATGCGTCGTTTAAAAAACCCTTCTGGTTGTTTTGTTTCCAGCTGTATTTGTATACTAGAAGAGTGGCTTGTAGCCAAACGACAGGCTTTTCCGGTCCTTGTTATGAATATCTGCGTCGCGAAAAATGAGGCGTCTCTGATTGGCTCCCTCCCATGGATGTATGAAGGAACCTCCTCCCCCCGCTCTGTGTGTGTAATAGAGCACACGAACGAGTTTGTTCCGCCATGCTGGCAAACAGTTAGCTAACTTAGCTTCTCAACTCTGCAGCTACAGTCGCGCCGTCTTCACTTCTAGTGCAGAGGGGAGGGTTACCTGCCTTCCTATGGGCGGGTATAAACCCACGTGGGTGACGCCCTTTTCGATGTGACGTGGAAGCGAAACGCTTTTCCTGATTCGCTCCTTTCTCTGTATTGTTTCTATGAATAGGAAACACAGCCAGTGGAGGTGACGCACCACTTGCAAACGCAGCATGTGTATGTAACTAGGGTGACCCTCCGTATTTCAAAAGGAGCAAGTTAAACTGGTTTTCAGTGGAAGGAGATCTTTAAATAGATAACAGCAAAGCTGAAAAAAGGGGAAAAAACTCAGATTTTTGAAAATATTTCTTTAAACTATCTACACTTAAATTGCCTAAAACGCTTTACACACAAGATGTCAAATTATCATACATATTAATATCTATTTTAAGTACAAATATTTGACAGTCTGGTTAAACTTGTCTTATGTTCCCTCTGGGGTCGCTGCTCATCCAGCACACTCATACCAATAGAAGTTTTCTGATATTATAAATGTTAAATGACTTCACCCAGAAGTAATGAAATGAAATCAACATTTGGAAGGCTTTCTACACTTGAATACATTTAATTCACAGATGTACAGTAACTGTTAGGCCTGCTGCTTAGCAACATTGAAACTGAGCAGATAAAGGGAGACTGAGAGGGAAAAAAATCTGCGTTGACAGCTGCTTTCCCCATGTTGTAAAGATGTTACACTCTGAACTGTATCGAGACAACTGCCCTCATTGTTCCTGGTGTAATTAAAGAGACCACAGCTGAAGACACCAAGCCACATGGCCAAAAGGGGCTTTCCACACTTTTTCCCATTCTTTTCCCAAGAATAATGTGCACTGTATAAAGAGTAGGTGCCAGAGAATAATTTATTTCTTAAAATCAAAAGGCTTCACTCTCCACAATTAATGTTTAAATATATTTGTAAGTTTTGATCATATAAAAGGATTTTTTTTTTTCTGTTGAACACTTAATTTTTAAATCTCTTACTTTAAAAAAATAAAGAATCGTTGGGCCTCTGAAGCAGAACCTTTTATTTGTATTCACTGTTTCTTTGAAGTAGTCCTGCCAACTTATAAATTTAACTAGCAATCAAATTTATAAAGTAAACGCATCAACTGATCATTTGTCAAAAAATATTTTGGCATTTCACAAATTTCATGATCTTGCGTTGCATTTTCCCACTCACTTTTTCTTGAAGCATTTGTAACGTGAGCAATTCACAGTAGCATTAAAAATTGAAGACAGGCCTAGCAACAGTGGCGAGCAAGACGTGGAATCACAATCATCTATCTGACGTGCTATTTGATACGTATCTGCATATGCTCAGAAACAGAGTCCCTCTACAATCTGAAATATGTCCCCATTCCATGAGCCAGATAATAACCAGTCCAACTTCAAAACAGCCCATTCTAATTAAAGCTTCAGTCCAAGGCAAAGCTACATTCCACAGGCAGCAATCTGATGAACTGGATGGATTCACATGAAACAGGCCATATTTCAGCGCTTTGATCACTGAGAGTTGAGCAACGTCAATCATTCATATATATATATATATATATATATATATATATATATATATATATATATATTTGGATTAAATAAAAACATACTTTATCAGTAGGCAGGTGTGGTTTGAAATTTAACAACTCTAAGACACAATAGCAGCAACCTCTGCTTGTTGGACAATAAGACTGGGTGATGGAAATTTTTGCAACCCCCCCGCCATCCACAGAAAAAAAAAAATGAGAGAGACAAGTGGGGGAGGGGGAAGAGTGGGCTTAATTTGCAAGTCTTAGTCTCTTTATGTATCGTAAAGACAACCTCTACAAGTTGGTGAACTGAATTAAACAATCTACTGAACTTTGACGGACAGGTCCTGATGTAAAATTCCATAATTTTTGTGACTTTTTTAGCTCTTTCGGGTGATAAAAGCTGCCTTTAGCTCAGGTTTTGGATTTGGGAAAGGATCTACAACTAGCCCCTGAATCTTGATAAATCTCCTTTTCTTTTTAATGCTTGAACAGGTTTTTCTTATTGGCACTTTTATTTCCATCAAAATTTTCTTTTTTTGTCTTTTTTAAACAGAGCAAGTGGTTTGTTTGATAGTGGAATGTTACACACTAGAACTATTCCTGTTTAATCAAAGAAATATGAGAATTTTCAGTCATCATTAGCTGCATAGTGCGTTTTTCTGAAAGCTCTTATGCAGGCGTTTCCAAGGGACAGCAACAACTTACATTCATGTCATGACTCCAACAAGATTTAAAAAAAAAAAAAAAACATCAACATAAGTGTCATTGGAGTGATAGGATAAGTAAAAGTACCTTAATTTAGTAAGTGAGATATTTTTCACATGGTCAAAAAGAGAGTGGCAGAACAAAAGTTGACCTTGAAGATTCACTTGAGCTGCTGTAACAAAGAGCCATAAAAATGTACTTAATTGATTTCATTAGATGAATTCTGTCTTGAGATTGGGATCAAGACATTTCAAATTGCAATTTACACGTTTAAATAAGAGTTGACGGATGTTTAGTTTCTGGTAAGAATGTGGCTCCAAAACTCTAGTGTAGCAATAAACAAAAATGACCAAAACATTGCATTTTTCCATTGACAGACTGTGATTTAAATATTACATTTGGCAGATGAGATAGCATTTCACATATGTGGTGTCATGGCAACATAATGTAATGACTTTGGCCATAAACAGAAGATACCAGTCTGGCTTGAAATTAAGTTAAACTGATTCTTGCATAAAATTTTGAGTCAGACATAATGTGAGGAGCACAGCTACATATCTAAATAACAATACAAATATATATTGTAGCTGCAATCAGCCAAATAAATATGTTTTGAGTCAGACCAGCATTTTTCAATAAAATAATAATGCATTTAGAGAATAAGCCTATATACTGTATACACACACACACATATATATATATATATATATATATATATATATATATATTGCATTTTAAAAACCCAAAGACAAACTCCATATAAAAACAAAACCAACATCGCAGACCATGACATTAAAAAGTGTTTTTTTTTTTCTTTTTTTTCTTTTATGTAATCATTGGAAGGAAATACTGCATCTCGGGTAAAAGTAAAAGCAGCACTCCTTTAAGCTCATTCTTGCCATTCTCTATACTTCCCACAGATGGTGTGGAAAATATATCTTCCTTAAGATTTCACTTATTCAGTCCCATCAGCTTTAGCTTCAGGGCAGGTTAATCAAAACTGCTTCATAAATGTGCAAGGTTCATAACAGCTACACAGCACACATTAGCATGTTTACCACATAATTACATACTGTGGTGATTTGAAACAGAGCACATCCAAACGGACTATTTATGCATGTCCCTCCTACTTCTCAGGAAGAATGCCATTCATTCAAAAATTATATGAAATCCTTCAAAAAGAGAGCCTGTAATCTATTATGAAACAACAGTGATGACAGAGTTGTTATGGCTAGTGCAAAATACATGCACACGCACGTACGTACACACACACACACACACACACACACACAACATGGCAGGATCCCCTGCTATGCACACTGAAAACAACAGTTTAAAAAACACTAAAAAAGACAATATAAGGAAATTATACATCTCTACAAAGCATTCCACATCTCTGCAAAGGGTCTGTGGTGAGGTTAAATGTTAAAACCTGTCAGAATAGTCACCTTCACAGTCTGATATAACTTAGGAGAGTTTTGAATCTCTGGATTTTAGAGAAATCAACATCATTATTCAAATGTATTTAAAAAATGTTTTTAAATTAATCAACCAGCTGTGCTTTTGAGGCAAGATCTGCCAGATGCCAAAAACACTGACCAAAACACACAGTTGGCACACATTAGTGACATCTATTAAAATGAACAATAATTCTGTGTTAATTCACTTGTAATGGAACTTGTTAGTGCTGCCAGTCTAACTCAGACTATTATGTTTCAATACCGCTATTGTGTTGTGAACAATCGGGAAAAATGCATTTTTGAAATAAAGTGCCGGTCCTGTCAGCTCAGGACTGCATTTGCAGGTTAGGAAATTTCCATAGATATGCACTACAAAAAATCTGGGGGAGGTGTAGTTGGTTGATTGGTGGATATGCAAAGTGCAACACTTGGAAATCAGAGTTGACATGCAGCACCTAGCATGAGGGGGGATTGGGTAAAGAAAATATCTAAAGATGATTAATAAGAAGGAGGGGCAACATAAAACTAAACAAAAAGAAAATAATTTCTTGATGATCATCTGGAACCATTATACTCATAGTCACCAGCTGTGTACTGTATATATACCACGTAGTACACTGTTTCAGCTCATGTAAAACTTCTTTTGTTTTCTGAGTTATTACTTTAAAAGGCTTCTGTAAATTAAACTTTTCTTTTTAACTTTGGTAACACAGAACAGTTTTTTAAAAAGCATTTGTACTTGTATCAATAAAGTTCAAAGAAAAAGATGAAAATCTGTATTTGGAAATGATGGAAACTTGTCAGTATGAAGTAATTATTGCCAGAGCATTTGGTGTGCCCATACTCTTTTCAAACATCATAAAATAAAAAAAAATGTACATAAAAAAAAAGCTCAGGTGTCAAGAAGTTAAGACCACTATGCCTTTCAAACCCAGGTATGTTCCATACTGTACGTGTCACTGTATCATTGTAATACTTTTCATGATTACTAATTCTTTTAAGTGTCAAGGTTAGTGGAAAACTATAATGCAAGAGTCATTATTTCAAATTAATTGTCTTCTCACTGAGTTACTGGTTAATTACAGTCAACATTTTATATAAACATTTATCAGCAGAAAATATTTTCCAAAATATCTGATGTGATCCACCCAAAATATTGCTTCCTTGGAAAAAACATTTGTTGTTGGAAATTAATTGTACAAAAATGTTATTCTTGAAAACAAAGCTTTAATCATACTCAGCAAACACAATGCCCGCGCCCATGTTCCAAAGAGATGAGTTGCATGACAAATTTAAACATCACACATCGATTGTTCATACATTTGACCAAGTATCTGTTTGTGTCCAAAAGCAGCTTCAATACAGGAGAACCAGGCCCAGATGGAGTTCACATATTCCCTGTGCTTATGCATAGATCAGGTTTACTCAAGCTGGTCTTACAAGAACCACAATCTGCAGGTTTCCTATGTGCTTAACTCACCTGATTCAAATTAATGAATCATCATGCAGAGCTTTATAGGCTGTTGGATCCATCTAATTTGAGTCGGGTGTGTTGGACCAGGGATACATTGAAAACCTGCAGGATTGCGCCCCCTTCACCCCTTATTATTAAGAGCTATTAAATTATCCTTTCCATGTGAGTGTCATTGTTAATGCAGTAATTTAGCAAATAACCAATAGGTGTCAGCAAACTTTGTAAAAGAGCAAACAAGATAAATGTTTTAAGCTATTGCATTTTGTAGAAAATCTTAATTAAATATGTTGATTAAATTGAACAGTTAAATAAGTAGTCAAATATATTAAGATCAATAAAAACCTGCAGATTTAATTAAAATTAAGATTTGCAGTAACATTCATAGTACGAGAAAGTGTGCTATCGTGATAAAGATGTTTATTTTCATGGACAAGCATCACCTCATTTCCATTTTCTGGTATTCAACACCCATGCAGCTCAGCTCCTCTTCTGGATTGTTCAGCAGTTTTTCTGCACTGGTCTGGATGTTTCTCTCGACGGTTTGCTTTGCTAGACTGCATTCTACAAGGAGATTTGATCCCAAAAACATTGGAGAAAAATCATTAAATACCTTGATCCTTTTGTTGAACCAGGAGTACTTTTTTTCACTTTTCTTTACTAACCTGCTCAGACTGCCAAGGCAAATGAGTATGAATTGGGTGAACAAAAATTTTGTACTTCTGTGATGGCGCTACTGATGATATCGGCGGCGGAGCTGCAGGTGTTGACAGCGGCGGAGCTGCAGGTGTTGACAGCGGCGGAGCTGCAGGTGTTGAGGGCGGCGGAGCTGCTGATGATGTCGGCGGCGGAGCTGCAGGTATTGACTGCGGCGGAGCTGCAGGTATTGACTGCGGCGGAGCTGCAGGTGTTGACAGCGGCGGAGCTGCAGGTATTGACTGCGGCGGAGCTGCAGGTGTTGACGGCGTCGGAGCTGCTGATGATGTCGGCGGCGGAGCTGCAGGTGTTGACGGCGGCGGAGCTGCTGATGATGTCGGCGGCGGAGCTGCTGATGATGTCGGCGGCGGAGCTGCTGATGATGTCGGCGGCGGAGCTGCAGGTATTGACAGCGGCGGAGCTGCTGATGATGTCGGCGGCGAAACGGCTAGAGCTGACGGCGCCAACCGCGCAGCGTCTCCCACCACATCCGTCTCCCGGCATGGTTTGCCCTCTGCTGACTCGAGCAGGTTCACAGCGGTCGAACGGCTGCCCGACAGAAACTTCTCTAAAGTCCCCCGCAGTTTCTTCTTTTGTTCCTCTTCATTTTTTTTCTTTTTACGTTTTGCTGCGCCTGAAAGCATCTTGAATGTAGCCTACTCAAACGACCTGCCAGCTAGCTCTAATGTCCCGCTTAATCCGATCTCTGACCGCTGCGAAGTCCCGGATGTAACGTAGTGTTACGTTAAGTTAAACAACGTCACTATTATCAAGAGTCTTCAAAAATTATTAACTAATTGTCTTGAATCAAGACTATTTCTAGTTAATAAATTTGGTATCAACACTGAAATAAATTGTAGACAAAACATTAGCATATTTTATTCTTATTTTTTCTCCCTATGTCTGGGCCCCCCCCAGCCAATCAGGCCCTAGGCATGTGCCTAGTTCGCCTTTACGTTAATCCGGCTCTGATTGCGGCTCGTGTTGGACCGGCTTGGGACCCTGGCATAGACTCTCTGCGGATATTCCAGCTTCCTCCGACTGCCCAAAGACATGCATTTAAGGTTAATTGATTACTCTAAATTCTCCCACGAAGTGAGTGAACTATAAGTAGTTGTTTGTCTCTCTGTGTTAGCCCTGCAATAGACTGGTGACCTGTCCCCCCCCCACACCCCGCCAATCAAATCATACTAAGGGCTCCACTAACTGGAGAACATACTTAACCAATAACTACTTATTACAGTTTTTTCTTGGTTTCATTAGGGTGCTGGTAAAATCTCTCATTCCCAACAAAGTCCCACACTACACTTCAAATTACTGGGAATAACTCAAAGCAATGAAAGTATAGCGCTACTGCAAAGGTTTATAATACTAGAAAGTAACAGTCCACAGCTACAGCAACCCACACACTTCATTACTCATAATTAGACCCACCCATTTTCCATTAACACAAGCTGTACAGATGTTTGTCAATCTCTGTGCTGCTGATTAACATTGGTATTGTCTAACTAAGGCCGTCAGGCTTTTCAGCATTTTCCTATTCACTTATGCGGGAGTTTTAACCTATCTCCTTTCACAGCATCCTGAATGGGTTGCCAGTACATCGAGGGACGAATAGTGATGCTCCTCTGAGCAATTTACAGTCTCCACTTCATCTGAATCTATGCAATAAAAAGGAAAACCAGAGCTTCTATGCAACTCTCAGAGCACATTCATTACCGACATCAGTTTAGGTATGAGTCAACCCAACACTGATAGCTGTAAGAGAGCTCAGACTGAAATCAGCCTGAAAATAAAATATTCCACAGAGCTGTGGTGGAGGTGGGGGATAGTTGTTTTTTCGTTTTTTTTTTTTTTTTTTTTTCCCACTCAGCAATAAATTTGCCAAAATCTGGTAAATGCAATTTGTGAAAAGGAACATGTTTTGACCATTAAAACATCAGATATTGTCAATTCAAAATGTAAACTATAATGACAGTTATTAAAACAGTTTTGAACCTTTTAAAGAATCACAGGCTGGACATCGACAACCACCGGTACTAGACATACCTACAGGGATGCACCTGAAACCAGAAAAACACATAACAAACAACAAAGTGTAGATGGTCATAGTATATATTTATCACCCTTCCAAAGTAGCCTGGATTAATCTTGTTCTTTCTTTTTTCTTTTAACAATAAATTTAAGCATATATGATACCAACTTTTCATAGTAAATAATAAAAACAATATATGACATGAGCTTATAGAACTGAATTGAGTCATAATTAAAAAAAAAAAAAAAATCCCCCTAAAAAGTAGACCATACAAAGCAGACATATTAAAAATTTTGGCTTAAACCTGTGTGTAAACATCTATTGTCAGAAAAGACATCTGGTTTCTGTAAGTTGCTCGCCTCAGCTGATGACATGAGTGCTGCTCTGAGTCTGAGCTAAAGAAGTTAGGTCAGTGAAACAATCAGTTTCACCTCAGGGAAAGATCCGTCATCATCAGTGGAGTTTACACAGCACTAAAAAGCTCTAATGCCAATTCCAGTGGGATACAAGCACCCAGCTGACAGTAGGTCACATCACTTTAAGGAGAATGATCGACAGCATTTTGTTCTGAACGCAAAGTTTCGCAAACCAAATGCCATCAGTCATATACTGTAGCTTACCGGTAAGTGTTGCAACAGAAAAAATCTCAGAATACTGCCATGATATGTGGTCACATAGTTTTTTTTTTTCCCTTGTTGTTATTGTTTACTGTAAAACTTCTATGACAGTAATAATTATTATTTCAGTTTCCATTTGGTCCTGTTAAGTTAAACTGGTTAATTTATCAGTCTTTGGATCCCACCCTTCCCCCGGGGACATGTCTCTCTACTACTGACCTCTCTCTGCTCTCGAAGATGAAAAATCTTTCTCCATACACTGCAGGGCTGATTATGCAAACACCAAATCTGTTCCTCAAATGGGAGATAACTTGAACCTGCATAATTTTCTGAATATATGTTTTTTTGTGCAGATGATGAATAGGGAAACACGTTGTTGCTCATACCTGCCCAACTGTAGCTCATCCTTCTTCCTGTTACCTTGGGCCTAATTTAATAACCTAAAACTCACTCAGCCAACTGTGATCCTACTGTGCACCCTGATGGCAGAAATATGTGTAAACACCTGCACTAATTACCTTCTCAGGCAGATTATTTATGAAATACATTAAAGCATGTGTAAAACGATTCATTGGTCAGAATTCAGAGCAATTTTTCACGCAACCATCCAGATATCTTCAAGCCCAGGGGAAGCAGAGCATGTTTCCACTGAAACTAAATGTTATTATCTCTCTGTGACTGTTCATTTTCAGGACTGTTTGTCGCAAGGAGACTAAACAAGATTATCAAACAGACAAAGATGAGTTGGTGTATGCTCTAAATTAGGCCACACTGACTGTTTATGTTTGATTTAATCTACTTAATGTGTTTATCATTTTGTGGACATTTCAGTTTTCCATGAATTCCTCCAAATGAAATGAATACAAAATCTTTTTTTCTAAATTTTGAGTCTTACATGAATAACCTTTGCAAAGACTTCTCTTTTAAATATTTCCCTTTCATTACATTTGTGATAGAATGTATTGACTGCACTGCAGGTGCTGAGTAGAGGATAAAATTAGCCAGACACTCAGCCTGGAGTGCTCAGGAGGACTAATTGAGCCAAAACTTCTCAGAGATAGACATCTCTGATTGCATTACTTCAGTGAAAAATTCCCTCACATGTGAGCTGATACTGAAGCGACAATGAACAAGACAAACTTCCACCATGATTAAAGGTGTCTAATGCTATTTTGTATCTACTAATTATCCAAATTTGGTTATCTTGGATCAAAAGTTTCTGGGAGGCAGCTAAAACGATGGAGAAAATTTGGATTCCTTTTCTAACAAAATGATGAACGAACCTAATTTAAGGAGTCAAGTTAAATCATTGTTATCTCATCACAATGACAACAGGTAATAGATTCAGCCGAACTCACCATTCAATCTGTGAGTCATCTAATATAACATAATGAAGTTGTACTGAAAGTAATTTATGGTGGTTCAGTGTCTAATGTGCAAGGATAGGTCTAGTACTGATACTGTCAATAAAAACAATGTGCTGTGAAAGCACAAATTGCTTTATAAATATACCAAAAAAAGAAGAATGTTAAAATATTCATGACCTAAAAATGTCTTTTGTATCCTGCTTATCGGTGAACGTCTTACACCAGCAATATATTCTGTTTGTTTATAATACTCGTGTTGTATAAAGTACCCAAAAGCCATACTTGAGTAAAAGTGAAAGTACCTTACTGGAAAATTACTTGAGTAAAAGTAAAAAAGTAGCTAGTATTTACTGTACTTAAGTATAAAAGTAAAAAGTGCTGTTAATAAAACACAATCAGAAATTTGAATTTAACATTTTCTTTATTCCTGTTTAATTTAGTTTTAAATTTTGTTTAATTTGCAAATGTAAAGGAGCTTCAACACCTCCTCACATAAACCTTACCAAACAGAAAAATACATAAAAACACATCCTTACAGAGCCGCATGCATGCATGTCTACCAACATTCATACCCACGTGCATTCAATATAAAATCATTCCTAATAAACTCGTGGTGCTCGAAGGTGATGCAAACAAACAAGAAACTTGATTGGTTGAACGTTAACATGTTTGCAGTGCGACAGCACTTGAACTGTCCATCCACTCATTACTGAACCCTGAAAAACTTTTTGTTCAACCTCAAAAGAAGTTGGTTCTTGAACTGGCGAGAACTCAGTCTCTCTTC
Organism: Atherinomorus stipes; assembly: GCA_023101725.1. NCBI lineage: Eukaryota > Metazoa > Chordata > Actinopteri > Atheriniformes > Atherinidae > Atherinomorus > Atherinomorus stipes. Next base: position 1,055,584 of record JALJCO010004872.1, read on the forward strand.
TCAGGCTAAAGACCAGACCAGCGATGCTAACATACCTGCTGAGGCAGGTAAAGGTGTGTTTAGCTTCGGAGACAGCTTGCACAAGGCTGCTACCATTGGCTAATAGTCCTTGTTATTTATAACGAGTAACTAAGATGCTCAGGTAAATGTAATGGAGTAAAAGTATTGATTTTTTTTCCAAAAATGTATTGAAATAAAAGTGAAAGTCATCAGAAATAGAAGTAGTAAAGTAAAGTACAAATATAAAAAAATACTACTTAAGTAAAGTAACAGAGTATTTTTACTTTACTTCCTTACTATACGACACTGATAATACCTTATATACATCAGCTATCAAACACTTCCTTCAAGTGCTTAACTTTGAACAAATGATTTTCTGAACTCAAAGATAAATAAACCTCAATCAGCTAATTGAGTTAATGATACAACTTACAGTAAGGTTTCTGCAAAGCATTTATGTAGGGCAGCTAGTTTGGAAAAATCTGAGAAGCAATTTTGATCCTATTTGAACATTGGTATTTCATTCATGCTGGGTTGTCAAAATCCAAAGATTCAGCTTAATGCTAAGTGTGCACTCCTGTATTTAAAAATAAATAAATAGAAATAGTACTTAATATCTGCTAATGTGAAGGCTGACCCAATACTGTAAAATATGATTTGTACTAATGGACTCTGATCGGGAATGGGGCAAGAAAACAGAATTGGGAAATCCCCCTGAATCAATTTTAAACTCAAGACTCATCCAAAAATGGATGGAAGCTACAATTATTTACTATCTGAACATTGCAGGATCTGTAAGTCACATTTCCTGCTAAGAGCAGCAGTTACCGTACTGCAAATCATAAAAATGTGCTTGCTTTGACTCTGCATTTATTAGTTGGGTGTAGCCATGCTCTAGCAGGTGACAGCTAGTCAGATGTGACTGAGTGCAATATTATCCCTCAGACACACTCTCCCCAATTTCAGACAGCTACATCATGAGAGGATGATGTGTTTGAATTATTGATACATTCTCAAGGTTGAGTGCATCTTGCTTTTTAAGGGGCTCTGAATGCAATGAAAGGAGGTTTTAAGAAAAGTAACGCATTCAAGTCTGAAATCCCACAATTAGGGAGACGTAAGTACACAGTTATAAAATACCCCCCTCCCCACACACACACCATTTAAGTACAGGAAGATGCAGTTTGATGACCACATGGGGCTTAGGGTTTCTGAAAAATGAGACTTGTGACAGATGCCTCTATCTTCCCATTGCAGTTGGAGTATTTGATCCATGAACACTGCAGATCATGGATGGGGAATGTGTTATAATTAACTATGAGCAGTGAATGCATCATAGAGAGATTATACTAATTACTTGAGCTATTTTGAAGGTTCACTTTGGGATCAGAGCTCTTTGTGTGTATTTCTGTGTCAAATCATTTTGTGAAGAAACAAACAATCTCAATTTGTTTTCTATTACAATGAGTTTTAAATGTCAGGGACAGACGCTGCTACACTCAATAACAAATTCACAAGGCATTTTCCCCACCCTAATGTACCCTATACAATTTTAAAGGATTTATTAATCATAGGATCAAATTATCAATGTGCAAGTTTAATATTTCAAAAAGTTTAACCATACAGTAGAGATCCCCCTGCCCCAAATCTATGTAAATACACTCCCCTGTCATATTAGCAGTTGTAGATCAGTCATCACTTCCTATTTAACTGTCCTGTGGACTGGCCTGCAGGCGAAAAGCCATTTGAAAAATGATTTGAAAATTTGTGAACTTATCCTTGAAAGTGACTCTTCATGTTGAAATCACAACAACTCAAAGTTGCGAGCATAATGCGTCTGCGTTGTCGGCCATATTAACAAAGTGAACACACCATTAAACAATGTCATTAACCACCGACTCATGCTAATGTCTTCGTTTAACTATCAATGACGCTTAGCTTACTGGTCTGAAAGGGAAATCTGTTTTCTGGATTATTAGGCCAAAATAGAAATTCACTGAACACTTGGAATGCTGTTGTGGTGCTTGAGAGGGTCGGACACTGCAGTTAAATTGAATTGAAATAATTCAAATGGCAAGGTAGGGGAGTTTAGGACTACTTGTGATTGTTTTTATTGATGTATTTGTGAGAGGTTAGCAATGAGTCAATGAATTAAGTGTTGCGATTATGTTCTGTCCTGTGCAGTATCCCATTTAGCATGCCCATCTAAATGCAAATAAGAAAAAAAGCTGTTTTAGATTAGTTCAGTATAACCCTTTTGGTAATTCACTGACTGCTAACTAACTGTAACTTTGTGGCAAGTCAAACTCAATATTGAACCTCAAATTCTCACTGTCACACTTTGTGCTGAGATGATTCGACAGCAACTATCAACCATCATTGCCCTATTCTTGGCCTGAAGCCTTTGTGTATCACACCAATCAATATAAACCAAGATTTTGCCATTTACCTCTTTATAGAGCTTCTCACATTTCTCTTGCTGGGGTTCACAGGTCTCAGATGCCATCTTACGGAGTGCTGGACACTCAACAAATATGACCCTGAACTCTTCCAAGGCATTTCTTCTTAAAGCAATTTTTTGTTGTTGTTGTTAGCTGTGTAATGACACATGCCAGTATGACCTAAACCCATATCTCTCTTGTATAGTATTTCCAAAGGGAAAGAACAACACATAGGTTCGGGTGAAGTTTTGTGTCCTTCAGTCAATTTAAGGAATATTGTTGTGGGCCCCTGTGACTTTAGTTCCTTTGTGACATTCGCATTCAATGGCTAAATTAATCAGCCTTGGCCCAAAGGCCCAGACAGATGGCGTTGATAACTTGCTTAAAGCAGTCCAAAACTCCACAGATAGCACTACAGTAAACTAAACCTCCATCTTGGGCTCTTCTTCTTCCATTCCCCATGCAAACACTGTCATTATACACTTGGCTTGGGGGAGAGATTTTCTGTCACACAGCCTAACCGTTGCTTCTCATGGATTTGGATCCTTGTCATCTGTGTTTTTTAAACAAGTCAAGTGACACTAATATTAAGTGAGCGTAACAAGTTCCAGCCACCTTGAACAATCTGACATTTAACCAGATTTTTTTGTCCACCGATCAAAGTGACATTCAATAAGTAAACATTTTACGAGGGAGTCGTGTGTATCAGGCCTGAACAGTGACACTGTGCTTTTTTTTTTTTTTTTTTTTTAATTAAGATACCAAATGAGACACCTTTCCTTAGCACACTAGTTACTTTGAATAGAAGCATGCTCAAGGTAAGTTAAAGAAGATGATGTATTGCCTCTGCAAGGCCTCTTTAATCCTGAATAATTATAGTTAAAATAGACACTCATGGTGATCTTCAAATTATTTTAGACATGGATTTTTGGCTGTGTACTCTTATTTCTTTGGATTTCCATTACTGAGGTTTAAATCAAAGCCATGTCATCCACTTCTACAATTACACATCCAGAGCTCTTTCAATAGATAGATATGCAATTCAGAGGTGACTGAGGTATTACAGCAGAAATACAGAATTTAATGTAGCTTTAAATTACTAAAGTATGTACAGTAATTTAAGAACGTTTACAGTCCTTACTCACAAAGAGATATTTCTTATTATGAGGCAGCTTTACATGCAAGGATAGAATTTCTGTATTTCAATGAGCACCAGTCTGTGCAACATGTTCTGCTCAATTTATTCCAGTGTGATACAGATATGATGAAGTAGTGAACCTGTTAAGCAAATGTGTGGGATATCAAATTAGATATGCAAAAAACATATTAAAAGGCAATTTTCTAGCACTAACCGGACATTAGACCGGCCAAAAGTGTTGTAAAGGTCCAGTATTTTTTAAGTTAAACATGCTTTTTTTGTCATGTTGCATTTCAGCACATTTTCGCACAAAATGCAGAAATTAAAATGCTGTTAATTAGACTATTGTATATATTGTTGAATGTTCACAGTGAGAAGTTAAGAACTAGTCATGCACAAAGGGTTTGATCAATATAAATGCAAGTCAACACTGGCAAAGGGAAATATGTATGTGGTATGCAGGTCTGGCCCTGAGATTCTTTTAAACATCTACCTCAGCTTTTCAGCAGACATTGCTTTCTCAAGGCCAACATTCACCTCTCTTTCCTTAATGAACTGCAGTCCTTTATTCTTGCTGGTGCATTGTCACTCGAGTGCCATGCTACCAAATAGAAGAAAGCCATTAATGGGTCATTCCTCATACTCCTAAACCAATCCTAAGTCTGTTATTCTTTTATTTAACAATTACTTTTGCATTATTCTGTTTATCATGGTGAAGACTGTACAAAGGGTTTTTTTCTTCCCCAAAAACATGTCCTCCAGCGCCAAATAACAAAATTCAGAACGTTATGGGAAAAGGGAAAAGGACACTACATCAATTTTTAAATTCTAGGTGACATCAATATGCTGACATTGATAGGTGACTGTAAGCATAATTTGATACAAAAGCAGCGTTCATGAAAGAATGACTCCTTGAGAAGCAAAGATAAGCATAGCTCTCTACTTTCAACAGTGAAATCATTTAAATGTTTACCAATAAAGCTCTAACTGCTTTGGATTTGAAGGATCTTGGACGATAACACAGAGGACATTTGTATTATGATGATATTTTTTGGAGGGGAGGGAGGATTCTTTGTGCCACTGATCAAAGACAAAAAGGATCATCCACACTGTTTTCATCAACCATTCCAGGCTCTGTAATGGTATGGGCTTCTCAGTGACTTTTGCAAGGGTCATTTACACTTCTATGATGGAAGCATTAACAGATCAACAGGCTTGGCTGGAAGACAACATCTTTTCCAGTAGCATCCATGCATTTTTGAAAATAGACAATTTATAAATACATTCCGCACGCATTAGAAAGGCACGGCTGGGGGATAATGCTGGACTATCCTACCTGCCCCAAACAAAAACATGTGGAATATTTTGCAACAAAAAAAATACAACAAAAACTGACTCCATACAAAAGCTAAGCTAGATTTGATTGTAAGAAGCATGAAAAAAAAAAAAAAAAAAGATTCAGCACTTGTTCAATTTTAAGATGTCATTTAATCTTTTTTAGTCTGTTAAGCCAGTTTTTTTAATCATTTTGCAAAAAATTACCAATACCAAGCGGTAAAAGCTTCAATGATCCAATTTTTCACAATATGAAGCATGGTTGAAATGGAACCAAATGAAGTTAAAAGACAAAGAAAGATTATCTATATATATCTATCTGATTGGCTTGAATTTGCCTGCAAACTTAGATTTAGGTTCTGATGTGATAACAGGCAACCAAAATGCTCTGTGAGAAGGGAGTAATGGTTCCTGACAGTACCATCAGTGTAAAACCGCAGCTTCTGAGTATCTTTACAAAAAGTTTACTGTCATAGTGTAAAAAAAGATATGCCTGAAAATACTTTGCCTCACAGACAGGTTTTGATCATACTAAAATATAATTTAATAATAAATCCTTTAAACCATTTTTCAGTGGCTGTCACACCTATCCCACCTTGTGTTTTTAAGGTTATATGTGCTGTTTTTGTGGTCTGTTTGCCCAAATGTGATAACGTGAGCAATATATGAGAAATAATGCCAATTTCCATATTAAGTAATGAGAACAACAGAATAAAAATTGATATCCAGAAGAGTAAACAAGGCAATAGAGTTTTCCTAATACACCACGAAATAAACAAAACCACCATCCAGCCTTCCTCTTTGCTAATAAATAAATGATATCACATGGTTTTACCTCATGCATGCTCGTTGTGAAATCTCACTGATATGTCCGTACCATACTTTAAGAATGACAATAAAAAGTAGGGAAGTAAAATTTAATACAATCCAACAGATCAGCTTACATGTGCAGACAAAAAAAATCAAGCTATTCTCTTTTAATGTAAAGGTGACATGATATTTAGTAATGTTGGTAATCCTAAATATCTGAGCAGAAATGGGAAGTATTATGTAAAAGTAGAAATGATGGCAGACCTTTTGCATCAGATTAATTTGAAATTGATCATTTCCGCCAATGAAATAGTTGTTGAGTATATAGTAGTGCTCTATTTTAGTATTCTTCAGAAAAAATAATATAAAAAAAAAAACATCGTAACACTGCTGGTGTAATAAAGGGCAGACTTTTGATGGAGCCAAAAGCCATAACAGTAATCTAACAAAGATTTTCATGGCTTTGTTTTTCTGATCACATGTGAAAAATTTTAGATCTGGCTCTGCTCCTTTATAAGCAGAATCTTTTTCTCTGTTCAGTGTTGCACCCACGTAATCCACCCACATAGTACAACTTTAGCTACACCGATATGAAAATTTTTTTTATGTCGGCAATTTATTTTTCATGGAAAAAGCTGTGGCTATTAGGACAGTGTTCAAAGGGGGCATTTGGTAAAAAGAATGTATTTCTCTCAAAAGACTAACGTTGTTTTTCCGTCCTAACAGCTATTACATGCACAAATTGGACACAGTTTCATGGAATCCCAAAAACTGGGCAGAGAGAGACTGGTGGGCAGATGGACAGTGGATAAAGTCTTTTATTTCCACCATTGAGCAGTTCCACACCTTGAATAATAGGAGCCAATTCAGTTCAACCCATAAAGAGGTTTATCAGTTCCTGTCAGCATGGCCTGCAGGGGTGAGGTGACAAATAACAAGGTAGTGAAAAAGAAGAGTGGACAAGGTCCAACTCCCTGACCTGTTCCACCTCTGCCAATGGCCATCTGCATTTTCAAAAAACACTCATTTCCGTTTATGAGTCAAGACATGAGATTAGAGAGTTGAAAGCTGTGTTTGAGCAGCATTAGAAAGAGATATGAAGTCACATGATTTGAAGATGCCGCACTGGGTGTATCTCAGATACGTCACAAAGTGTCACACACTGCATAATCTGCCTAGTGACGGATTATTCCTAGCATTAGTTAAATCTTGCTCATTAAAAAAAAAAAAGTAATATATATATATATATATATATATATATATATATATATATATATATATATTTAGGATATATATATAGCACATACACACCAAAGAAGAAGTAAGTAGAATTAAACATATTTATTCATGTAGCAGAAGAAGAATGAATGTACATAGAATGCATCACATGCAGGTGTTTTTCAGTTAGATTCACAGTTCTGCACTTTAGAATATCTATTACTGGGAAATACTCTATTTAAGTGCAAGAGGATGTACAAACCATATCAAATTATAGCCTCCAGTCTGATTTTAAAGGCTGGTCAGATCCAAACTAAATTTCTACCTTTTACCTCAATTATATACATATATATATATATATATATATATATATATATATACTGTATATATATATATACTGTATATACATATAGATGCATATTTGCGCATGTGGTATCAATATATATATATATATATATATATATATATATATATATATATATATATACTGTATATACATATAGATGTATATTTGCGTGTGTGGTATGAAACCTCTAGCCTTGCTATCAAACCAAGCTTTGTTACTGAAAATATTTCCACACTTCTGCCTTTGCTGTACCAGTTTCACTGAATTGCCATGTGTCTTCAATTTTCAAAAATTGGAATTTTTTTCCCCTTTTAAATATTATTCAGCTTTCCTTTGAACTGATTTCAATACTATCTGATGATTCGTGAGGTGTAGGAAACAACAAAGTGATGGACACCTGCAAGTGTGGCAGCCTTGCAAACATCTTACAAACACATCACACACTAAGCATGAAAAAGAGTGATTAGGGTGTCGTTACATGTCCATTCTAATAACAATAACAACGGACAGATTTAATTTTTTTATGTAAAATAAATAACTGTAGAATAAAGAAATCTTATACATATATATATATATATATATACACACACACATATATATATATATATATATATATATATATATATATATATATATATATATGTATTTAAATGTGTGTAGGTGTGTGCTTGTGTTTTAAACTTGTATCTCATATTGATTTAGATTTTCTTTAGCATCCCTTTTTATTTCAAATTTTCTTTCATTCTGAGAAGTGTTGGAGGCATAAAGTCGTGAGAGCTCCTCAACTGCATTTGCTTCATGCTTGCTGGAATAAATTGGTACCATATGGCATGATGACAGGATCACTCAATCTTCTGTGTACCTGAACACCACATTAATCATTTTTTGGGGGATATTCTTTCCCTTTCATCACACAGGAATTTCCAAATAGCCCCTGCCTTTATTTCTCTCACACATGTAGTGAATTTACATACACAGACTACACTCTGCCCTTGTTAGGAGCCAGACCATTTGACCGAGTTCAAGCTGGAGCAAAACAAAATGTTAAGGTTAGGTGTCAGGTAAGACTTTCTTCCTGTTCAACATATTGACTTACTTTCATTGTAATGTGGTTAAGCACTAGTTCTTTTTTTTGTTTTTTTCCTTTCTTTTTTATGTATTTTCTTGGATGACTGATGAAATTCAGTTGTCTGGAAAAATGTCATGTTTTGACCAAATTCTGATTTATACACTGAAGAATCATTTCAATAGATAAAAAAGCTGATAAACTGGCTCCAGTAATTTAATGTCCATTCATTGCACGAGTGAATTAGTGAACGATAACATAAAACACTTTGCAAAACTGGCGCTACTTTAGATGTCTAATAATTATATTTGCACCTACCTTAATTGAGTGGCTACGATAAAATTCCGTAAGCGTATGCATGGACATAAAGCTCCTTCCACTAATTCAGCCTAAGAGTTTTTAGACACAGAAAGGTGAACAGAGTAAAAAAGGGTGAAGTGGCCCGGAGGTGAGCAAGAAGAGAGACAGAGAGGAAAAACTGAGAGAAAGAGAGAGGCAAAAAATGGGACAAAGGAGAAAGAGTGGTCTTTATAGCAATGTCCGCTTGATGAATCAGACATGTCTTATTTGTTGGCTGCACTGCCAGGGAATTTGCATTGATTATTTTCCCCTCAACAGATACATTTAAATCAATGTGGCACAGCGCATCCAGAAAAGTGTGAGAAAATGTTCGAGGCACACAGTGAAGCCCAGAACTGTAACCTTGGTCAGACAGGAGGAGCCACAGCTCCCCCTTCATGCCAAAAGGATGAGATCAGGGCTAAAAGCTTCTCCAAAGACAGCACCATCTCTGACCTCCCTGTGAAAAAACAAACCACTCCCTACACCCATTATAACTTTTCTATGGGCTAATATGTCTTCATTAGCTGAAATTCTCCATATGCAGATGTGCCAATGTGTGTTTTTCTTTAGTTTTATACAAAGTGGTGATGTGTGTGGCTTTTTTACTTAGTTTTGTTCCTTTGTTCTATTTTTTTTTTCTCTAAAGGTCTTAGAAATTTCTTTTTAAATTTCACTTTTTATTGCTTCATCTGTCTTCTGGTATGCTATGGACACATCTGTTGGTGGTTTTTGACCCCTCAGTGATTATATGTAAGAATCCATCTGAAAACCTTTAACCTTTAAGGAGAAACTGCATCATTCAGCCTGACTTGACATGGTCATTTGAATGAATGCTATTCAGCTGTAGAGCCAATTAAATCAAAGCAGTTTAACAAAAGAACGATCAAATTGCTTTTGCTTCTATTATCATTATTTGTTTCAAGGTTTATATTGGGCGACCACTTTCAACTATATGTGAATATCTCTGCATGTTACAATTGATTTAAACCATCTTCTCCACAATATAGTTCAGTAGTGAAGGTTTGAAATAGATGCATATATCATTTACAGGACAGAATAAGCCAATGGTGATGAAGATCATTTAAAATGAACTGTCAAAAAGTGACTTAATTTGTAAAAATGGGCTACTCAGATGCAGAAAGGTCCTTTTTTTTAAATAAATACACAAGGTTTGCATCATCATTTCACCATTCTGCAATGACAAATACTCCACTAATACACTGTTGCTCAGCAAATGCGTTTGATCATTTGACATTTGCCTGTGAAAAGTAGGTTAGGTTATTATTTATTCTGCAACAGATCCATCAGCTTTTATGTAGACCCAGTATGAAGCTGTATCGTCACTAATGCTTCATCACAAGGTTTTACTTTAATGATGCTTTCATGGAAGTTGAGCGGATGTCTTTGTCTCCTCTAATGAAGTCCTGTACTGCCCCCTTGCAAACACTAAGTTTGATGTTTTTAGGGTATTGTAAAAAAAAAAAAAAAAAAAAAAAAAAAAAAAACCTTTAACGCTTTTTCTTGCTAAAATTCCTAAGCTAGAGGCACTAAATAATGAATTTCATGTTCTAATTGGATGGACAATTTTTTAACACACACACGTGCATACCCCCCACACATGGCAAGGCACGCCATAGCACACTACTCCCATCTCCTCTCTTTTTCTGTCTCTCTCATTCCTCATCTCATTGATAATTTTTCCCGGAGCTTCAGCCTCTCACAGTGAGATCAAAGTGGCTGTCACACACATTGCCAGTGGAGGACGATTTGGGAGCGTCTCCCTACAATATATTATTCCTATGGATGATGAAAGAGTGTATACCGGGGGTGGAGATGATGCTGTTATGGGGCAAATGCAGAAGGGAACATGTGCTCTTCACATGGGATTGGCTTGAGAGATGACAAGAGTAACAAATGGTTTTGGTTAGGGCTGCAAGCCTGCAAAGCAGTCCACTTATGGGATGACCATTACTTTTAGGCCTTTGAATTTAGATATAATTTATATGCTGGCAACACAGTGGCATTTATTTCACAAACACACACACTGCTATAATAATCATTAAAAACACTAAAATAAAACACATGTAATGAGACTTACACTTGAAAGTGTGACAACAAACAGTCCCACAAATACAGAAAGCATAAAAATGAGCATAGAATTATGCAAGTTTGCCTTCCTTTTTATGCTCCTGTATTTTCTCGGTGGAAACAAAAAGTAAAGAGAAACTCTCCAATACCCCCCGACTGTCTCTTTTTTTCTCTGAAAGGCACATCTTAAGTCAGACTAAAGCATACACTCGTCTCTCCCCTAGGGTGCAGTGGCAGTGGTGCAGAAAAAGTGAACTGCCGAGGACCCCACTGTTTAGCAAACACTCCTACTGAGGGGAGGAATTAATTATTCAGAGCCAAGGACCAAGGCAGCCCCATTTGATTGCACCACAAAAGAAAGGTCAGAGCTTTTTATATGTGGAACCTCCTGGTTCTGCATCCTGTCAGCTGAGGGGATGGGTATAGTCTATAAGGCTGAATGGTACTCTTGCTAACAGCTCAATTAAAAGGACAAGGATGTCTAGGTGAGTATGTGTTCAAAAGAAATGTGACAAACAGCAGCTGCAATACAGTCTCACTATGGAAAGGGGTGGATAGCCTGGAGAATGTGATCGGCAGTTGAAGAGAAATGTGCAGGTTGTGCAAGCTACTGGAGCGGATATAAAATTCTTAGATGTCTTACCAATGGAAAAAAAAAAATCACGATAGTGCTGGTCAGAATGATTAAAACCTTACGGCTCTTGGAAGTAGTTACTGTTCTCCTCTGAACAAATTATTTCTTCCCACACTTTGCAAGTTAGCAAATGATCCATTACTATGTTTGAATAGTTAATAGGCAATAATGACCTCCAAATCAAATTAATAACATAGTATTTAATCTACAGCAAAATGGCTTTCTAAAGACTGAAATATTAGTCTTCAAATTCTGCAAATACAGTATGGACTCTGGCAATTAATAGAGTTGGAGAAAGTTTGGTGCCAGGCTCCCCACAGTGTGATCATCTGCATAATCCGATCAAATTTCACAGAGAAAGGCCAAAGCTTTTTCTGCAGTCATAGTTGAAGTGCCTAATTTTCATCAGCCCCCCTCCCCCGCTCTTAAAGCACAATGCCTCTTCACAGAACAGATCATGAACGTACAGTAGCAGAGCAACAAAATCCAGCTACAGGATCCATGGGGTTTACAGAGTAAATCTGCCATTAAAGTAGAATACTACTGAGGCCTCCTGGCATTGTGGTCTGTCAGTGTAAGTTATAATCTCTAAAAACTGTGGACTGGTGAGCCCCAGCAGGGCTGAGGATGAAGCCAGGAGAGCAAATTCTACAACCATGCAACAGGGGGCTGTCTCTTCCCTATTGGTGTGCGTGGGCCCCAAACATAGAGCCTATCCATCCTATTGGCTCTGTTCAACGCCTTGTCAGCCAATCATCAATGGCCCAGCTCTTCTATTCCATAGAAACCAGACTACCACCAGTAATGACATAAACTCCATTGAGCTCCTATCTTCTCCCAGTTAGTTGCACCACAGCACAAACCATATTTTCTAAAGGTCAGAAAGTAGTGTAGACAAAAAAAAAAAAAGGGAAAATAAACATCCACATACTGTACTTTCAGAGAACAGAGTTTTGTAAAAGTCTGTTCATCACTCAGCTCAGTTATATTTACAAGGAAGAAATATCAATAACCTTTATGTGTAATTGCAAGTAATCAATCATAAGGTTGTGTTTGCTAACAGTGGTATCCTCACCTTAACAGTATGATTTAACTTGCTGATTTATGCTTCAGGAGCACTATGGCTGAATAGACAGATATAGAGTGGAAGGGGGATAGGTCCTTCCTAGGATGATTTCTTGCAGATGGCTTAGCCATTACTTCTTAGTCTCTGAGATCATTAATTTCCCAGGTAATAAACCCCCGTGTTGTTAGTGGGGCCCCCTTCCCCGTTATACCCCGTGCAGCAGGATGCAGCTGGGTGTACAGTAGCATGTGTGTAGTTGCCAAATGGATGTGACAGTTTGCTCCATTGTTCATCAGTGAAATCACGGAGCCATGCTGAGTCTATAGCACATGGATGAAAAATTAAACTCAACACCAAAAAATTAACATGTTGTAATACAGTCTGTTATTTGCCCCCACAGAGATTAGTATGATTGCTTCAGGTCTGGTGCAAGTGTGTCCATTAAGGCTTGACGGAGTTTTTGCAGACATATTTGAATTTACAGCCAGACAATATTTTGTGTTAATATTAAACAAATGCCAGGGCAGGGACGTACTGGAGAGTCCTGAGAGAAACTCAGGCAAAATCCTTCCTAAACTGGATCATAAAATTTGAAATTTATTTATTGGATAGCCCCTTGAGGTGAAACATCTCATTTTAGAGGGGGTTCAAATGACAGCTGAAATCTCTCCGTCTGCTGATTACTATTGCAGGACTGGTTTAAAGGCTCCTGAAATAGAAGTGAACATTATGTGAAGAATTTCTTTATCCCCATTCAGGAATGTTTAACAAGAGAACTAGGACTCATGTGAAACCATGATGGGTTGTGACTGGTCACAAAACAGAAAATACCCTTGTCAGCACTCACAAATAAATACATTACCCTTTTGATTCTGCATGGCAGCAGAAATGAGCGGATGTTTTTCAGCCCTGGGCTTTCCCAAGCGTAACTGATCCATTAGAGGGTGTAACCCTTATCTAGCAGTAACTAGGGCCCTGCTGATTGACATAATTCAATCAAAGACCAAACAAGACAATCAAGTTATGAACATTTACGTCATATAGATACTAAACACATGCACACACACACACACACACACACACACACATACACACATATATATATATATATATATATATAGATATATATATATATACTGTATATGTTTAAAAAAATGAAATGCTTGCAGATACAAAAACCATCAAACTATTAAAGCACTGTAAAAGAAAATAGAACTGTTTCTGAAGATAACATTTTATAAAATAATCAAACTTGTAAATTCTTTACTTTAACATTTTTTTCATTCAACCTTTATTTATACAGGTAAGTCAGTGAGATATGCAGTCTCTTTTGCAAGTAAGAACTGATTAACTGATGTACATGTCTTTACAAAGACTATGTTAAAGGTCAAAGGCACAATTTAAAAATATTCATTATCTTCTAATGAAGGTTATTGAATAAAAAAAAATGATTAGAAGAACCGAGGAAAACTCGGGAAAGAAACATGTCTGCAATTGGTGTTGCTATGTAATATAAAAAAAGCTACATTCAATTTATTTACTGTTTCCAGAGTGCTTAAAATACATTAAGGCTTGTATTTTAATTGTGGGCAAAGTGAGGAACACGGGGGAATAAATAGCTAATTGTAATGTGAAAAAAAAAAAAAATGCTAGGAGAAAACACCTTAGCACTCAAGGCTTTTTTATGAGACTGTGGAGTGAAATTAATGTTAAAGGTTTTCCATTTCTGGTGATTTCTTCTTCTTTTTTTATTCATTTTCATTTTGTGAATGCACAAAATCAAACTGGTGACCAGACATAAAAGCTTGACTACTGTGGACTTGCAAACTTCTGATTTCATTGATCATAATGCCAGAGAATAAACAAAAAGTCCTCTTTCTTTAAAAGTATAATTTTCTTCCACTAAAACTAAACTGATGCAGGTCAAGTTTGAGTCAGACAGATTTAAAGCAGCAAAGAGGAAAAAGCAAGAATTTACTTAAGTTGATTCAGGTATCATCTGGTATTATCTGCTGTAGTGAGTGAGCATTACCTTTATCAACTTTGAAGTTGCGAAAATATGAAGGCTCCTCTTCCTGATATCACTAAGATTCCATCACATTTCACATTAGAATATGCCATACTGATAGGCACTGGCGCTTCTTAAGCAATTTAAAGGCTACTGAGCAAAAATAAGGGAAGAAAAAAAAACAATCTAACCTTGATTGCCAAACACTTCATAGCTGAATCAGACTCATGAACCTCTATGAGGCAAAACAGCAACACAATCTTTCCACTCATAACACAAGCGAGGATCTCTGGAGCAATAAACTGATTCTGAGAGCTCTCATCAATCTTTAATCCTTCCTCAGGCTCTGAGGGGCCGCAGTGAGTAAAAACCTCCCTGTAAAACCAGAACGAGGCCGGATTCCAGCACATTCAAGGTTCAAGCAAAGGCCTAGAAGACTTGTTGATCGGGCCAAATCAACAGAAGAGATCTTTTAACTCTTCCTATTTCAGACGCAGGCCAATATTTGTTTTTGGGAAGGCTCTCTGGAGCTTCTGGTAGATCATAGAAATAATACATTACGCAGTTTTAAAGGACATGACTATGGGTTGTGTGTAGCTTTGATTATGTTTTCTGATTCAAAGAAGATGATCATGTACACTCAGGTTTTTAAGATGCATTTCATATCGGTTTCACAGGTTTACTGCTAACATGCTCAAAATTGGTCGATAATAGGGCTTTTATAAAACAGAAATTCAATGCAAAGACAATGGAATTCAGAATTGCCAGCAAAGAGTTAAGAATCAGTTGGAAGGAGCTGTAAAACTAAAGCTTCCTGGTGTTGTGTGGGCTTTGGCACTTTTTCCAAGCATCTGAAAGTCAAGGACACTTCGTAAGCCGATCCGATAGAGGACAATCTAAAAAACTATCTGTATCATCGTACCAATGCCACAAACATCGCAGCTGCGTGTAGCCTGTGAGTTGTTGCCAAATGGATGTGACAGTTCGCTCCACTGTAGATCAGTGAAACCACGGAGCCTTGCTGAGTCTTAGAGCACAATGATGAAAAATTAATTCAGACAGTGAAAAAAATTAAGTGCCTCAGGAAGAGTGTGTAGTCTGTCCCCAGAGGTTGTTCCCTGCTTAAATGTGTCTATTCTGAGTGGTACTGGGCAGCTTGTAATGCGACCTAAGTAACCGTCTGCTGACTGAGAGTTTGAGCTTTGGTCCCACCATATGTTCTCTCAGAGGCACAACACACAGCTCAGTAAATTCACATAAATGACTACATTGCAAACAAAGCGTTGCAAGGTGGCCAGAGAGCGAAAGTGCGATGAAGGGTTTGGTGAAATGTGTGCATACATATCAGTTTCAGAGAAAAGCTCAAAGAGAAAATTCCTTGTTTACACTTGGTATGGTGGAAAAAATGTTGGTTTTAAAAGTAAGGCTGCTCGGTGTGTGGGCTTTGGCACTACCACCCAGCATCCCAACGTCAAGGACACAACCTAAGAGGATATGGCAGGCACCACTCTAACCATCTGTACCATCACACTCTAGCCACAAACATATCTGTTTACTTTTAACATTAAACAAAACTACTGAACTTGCTGGAGGGAAGCCAGACAACCTCCACTAGCTGTTTCAGCTCATTTTGAATCAAAATTTGACTTCCCCCTGAATATTTTGGATTTCTGTTTAGGCTTGTTTTATGAAGATATAACAAGTTGGACAGGGGAGACAGCAGTGGGAGGGGGGTCTACGCTGGTTCACCCGCTGCAGAAGCAAAGCAGGTGGCCAGGTTGATGACAATGAACAGACAGCATTGGTGGCCTAATTTCTTCATGTCAAACAACACCATATGGCTCCTCTGCTCTCCTCTACCTATTTAGAAGCTGAATCCACATAAGTATGCAACTAACACAGTATTCACAATTAATTAAAAAGGGAAGAAAACGGGATGCGCTTCATTCCATATACTGTAAAACATGGACTAAAAAAGGGAAGAAAAAAAAAAAACATATCCCCCAGGTATTTATGTGTTATGCATGGCGTGTCCTTGAAAACAGTGAGATTTTACTAGACGGCTTACTTTTTACCTCAAATTTTGCATAATATAAAGACAAGGCCTCTCGTTGGTATAGAGTTCTATTATGGAACAAGGGAATATACTCAATTAATCTGTCTGACCTCCAGTGAAGTTTTATAAGATGTCAAGAAAACCTTGTTTTCACACCCAGAAAGAAAAGCAGAAAACATTGTGAAAATGCACAATGTAGACAGTAATGACAGTGATTAACTCTCAAGGACAAGCTAACCTTCTCAGACTTGGCCGTTTTTATTTTCTTCTTCTTTTTGTTTGCTAACAGTTCACAGTACCACAATATCTTTACGGTGACTGTCAACAGTCAGCAAGGTAGATTACAAATATGAGGTAAGGAAAAAAAAAAAAAGAAAAAAAAAAAAAAAACAGGATAAGCCTTAAAAATCTTGGCCAATGATTTTTATTTCTAAAAAAGGAACTGAAATTGGTTTTGTGACAGCTTTGCCTGCACTCCACCAAAAGAACTGAAAGCATTAGCACTTGAATTTATTCATAACCATGTGACTCATGACAGTGATTGCTGACACAAAGTCTCTCAAAGCTAAGGTGGTGACAGGTAACAGGGTAAACTATGTGCGGTGTGGAGACAAGCCAATCCCTTAAACAAGCAGCTGGTGAATATGGCAACATACGGTTCATATGTTGCACAAAGTATTGCAGTACAGTACAGCACATGATTTATTGCAGTTTATATTTGATGTAAATTTGATGCTTTTTGGGGGGTCACTTCCCTTATATGAGGTGTCAAAACTCATAATATATGGGGTCATACATAGGTTGTCGAACACCCATTTAAAGGGAATTTTTAATCCATAATGTCAACATTTTTTCAGCTATGTGACATACTCATCTGTAAAAAAAAGATTTTTTAAAAAGACCCAAATATGCTTGTTTAGCCTGTGCAAGACATAAGGAAAGAAAATGAAAATAAAATGAGGACCATGATGTGAACTGCTGTAACAGCTATTAAGCATGTTATTATTATTGCATTTAATCCAGTTAATTTAAAATCTATTTTTGTCAACCCCCTTGGGAATATTCCCAGGTGCCATATTAATACAGAAATAAGTCTGCACTCAAAAGCAGAAAGTTCCCTACCCCACCCTGGGTTCCCAGAAAAATAATGCAGCAGGGGGCGAATAAAGCAGAAAATGGGTTTGTGCAGTATACAATAGCACATAGATAATAAGGAGGACAAGTTTGCAAAAAATGCTTTAGTTCTGTCACACTTTGCCTAGTTCTTAATGGCACACCGGCTGGGGTCACCATTAAGTGACAAAACAATATCAGTGGGGAAACATTTGCATCACGGTGTACAAATATGCAAGTTGTCAGGCATAGAAAGCTTGGCCTTTTCAACGTGACAGCAATCCCTTTAGGTGTGAGGCGAGTGCAGTTCAGTGGCGCAGGGAATGGCAAGAGATTTGGTGGTGGGGGACCAATGGGACTGCGGAAGTTGCATGCAGTGAGGTGTGTGTCAGGGCACAGGAGACAAAGCAATGATTACACACAATGAGTAGAGCAGAGTGCAGCTGACACTAATGCAGTCCAAGGGGAGACACGAGACAGAGCACTTGTGACAACTGTGAGAGGGCGTCACTCCTCTGACAGACAGCATTATGGGTACCAAATAGAGCAAATGTCGTTTTCTTCTCTTTGTTTTTTACACCCATGATATTTCAAGAAGACAGTAATTTACCCTGAAATCATACAAATGTCACCAAGTAATTTCAGGCAGTGCCATAAAAAATGACTTTGCTTGACAGCTTAAGGATTTCATTTAGTCTATATGGTAATGTTATTTTTAAATTTACCTTTTAATGTGTATTTTTGCAGCAGGGACGATGTATTTCGTTCACAGTAGATTTGTTTACGAGAAACCTGTGGGTTAGCATCAGTGTTGCTAAGTTTACAACCAAATCAGTGGAAATAAACGTAAATTGAATCTGACAGTCAAAACTAATAGAAAAACAATTAAATCAACTAAAACAGTAAAAACAATATGCTGTTTCCAGCAAAGGTTAAAAATGCAATGGTAATAATAACAGATCGAAATTATTTGCCAGTCAAAGAATATCTTTAATAAAGCAATAAGCCCCTCAAAGCCGTGGGTTACAGCAGTTTTACAACGGCGGGTATACAACCTGAAGTGGATATTCAAGGGGCTTATTTCTGTTACAAAACTGTTAACCTACATATTGCCCATAAAAAGTAAACACACAAAATAATGAACAACTTATAGGTAATAATGAAACAATACAATTGAGAACTATTTGTTCTTCCACCACGTAAGATTGAGTGGACAGTATAGTTGCCAAGCAACTCTAATTTGTCCACACGTAGCAAGGTATCTCATAAAACAAAGATATTTTCCTACAATTTGGCCTGTCATCCACATGTAAACCCAGAATTTTAGCATTAAAAAAACAATTTTAAATTTGAATTTGAAATTAATTTTAATTTTGGGTCCGCACCATTTACTGTCCAGGTAAACAAGCTGTGAACTGGGTTTGCAGAGTTTTCACTTCATTTAAAACGTGCGATCAGCAGGGGCATCAGCCAGATGACCCGTTCAAATCCGGCAGTCTGCTCAACTGACTTTTTTTCATTAATCTATTTTTTTTAAATTAACAATTGACTTGGCTACCTAACATCCTCTGCCCATCACAGACCCCCCCCCCCGCCCCCATGCCAAACACAGTCTTACATCAAATCATCAAATCAAATGGAGCACTTTTCCCAGGTCATTGCCCAGCTGAAGGTAAAGGAGAGGACCCTCTCAGGAACAGCTCATAGCCTGTTAATGTGCTAAACGCAATTCTGCAGTTTGATGTGGGTGGATTCTAAAAAAAAAGGTGGTGTAGTTTTGTTGGTTTGTTTTTCTTTTTTTCTAGCCATAGGAGAGAAGATATTCATTTTACACACTAAAAAGTTATGGGTCAAACTGCGTTAAAAAGGGACCAACTAATTTTTGGGTTATTTCAACCCAGACATTTGGGTTGTTGAGTTGTTGCCCTAACTTCTGGGTTAAAATAACTCAACAATGTAGTTAATATAACCCAACTTATGGGTCAAATATTCAACCCAAAAGTTGGGTCAAAAAAATAACCCAATTTTGTGGGTTGGTCCCTTTTTAACCTAGCAGTGGGTTTTTAGTGTGTACAAAAATCCAGCTACACATACAAGACCATTCGCCCTCATCAATTCAGGCTATCTGGGCTTCTTAATGTTGTACTTCCATTTATAGTGCAATTTGTGGGGCGTGGCTCAGGTTGTAGAGCAGGTCGGCGAAGGATCGGCTGTTCGAATCCCGATCCCCTAGCCATATGTCATAATGAATGCGTGTGCATGGTTCCGGTGGTGGTCGGAGGGGCTGTAGGCGCGAAATGGCTGCCATGCTTCCGTCAGTCTGCCCCAGGGCAGCTGTGGCTACATATCACCAAGTATGACTTGAATAATGGACCTACTGTGAGCCCTTTTAGTGCCTTAAAAAGCGCGATATAAATTAAATCTATTATTAATTGTTAGAATAATGTTTAATAATGTTTGGAGAAACGGCGGTGTGCGTTTGGCGGCAGGTATGTTTTGGTGCAGATTTATAACGTCACAACCTCCTGTCATCACAGTTTAAATGCTAGTAGGCTATGACTGGAAAGAGACATAATCTGCCGTGCCTCTAGGCCAGCATCGGACAGTTTTTGTGCTGTGCTACTTCTCAAGGGGTAATTACTGATCTCGCTGCCGAAGGTTCAACAGAACACTGGCTGCTTTGCAAATGGAGGCAACATCCCTTCAAAGAAATTGGCACTGTCATCTCCTCCAACCACCCATCCAGGTTCAGGCTACCCAGCAAATCAAAATTTAACACAAAGTCTACAAAAGTGTGGAAACAAATGTGATCCAACAAGCACCCTGCTGGTGCAGGGATATTTTGTGCTGCGGTTTAACCAGATCTACATGGGTTACAGTGTACTTTACCATGGTTTGGAAGTCACTCAGCCAATCACATTTAAGAATGAGAAACACCCGTTTCAAAATTGGAAATTGTGCAAAGTAGTTTCAAGTGTGAAAAGTATAAAATCATGTAGCTGTCTTGTCTTGATTCAAAATGCACCAAATATTGTTCATGACTGACAGATCTGGCCTGCAGGCAGGCCCATTTTGGCCACCTCTATAGCTGTTTTGATAGAAATGATGTGGTTGGCAAAAGTTAATCATCTGATAAAAATAATTTTTGAAAAGTTGGAAAAAAATACAATAAAAATGTATGCACATTTCAATCAAGAACTGCTTTGATTATTAAGGGTGGGTTCATTAAGGTAAGCTGTAGGTGATGCAGATTTTCAAGCCAGACCTAGTTAATTTGAGAAGATGACATTTTAAAAGTGCACAAGTCAGACCTGAGATAAGAAAAATGAAGCTGTGAATTAATTAACATCGCTGTGTGAAACACAAAGAACAGTGGACAGCAGAAACTAAGACTTTTCGGTGACTTTATCATAATAATATTCTCGGGTAAAGTTCATATAACAGTGGATTTGTAGATCATGATTCTGCAGGTTATAACTCACAAAACTAATTTTTCCATTTCCAACAGATGCATTTACCTTGAAATCAAAAACCAAGACTTAAACTTCTTAAAAGTGGAAGAAAAATTGAAGTATTCTGAAACCTTTAAGAATTTCTGATGTTTCCTTTTGGCAGATTTTGTGCTGATTTTATTCCCAAGTTATTGACATGGTAATTAAGCAGCATCTTCCCTGAATCATGTGTTTTAGAACCAAAGATCATGACTAGTATTTTCAGTATCTCAGTGTGTGTGTGCGTGTGGGTGTGTGTGTGTGTGTGTGTGTGTGTGTGTGTGTGTGTGTGTGTGTGTGTGTGTCCAGAAACCCTTCCCCGACCCCTCTTCTGGAAGATTTCTCTGTGATACATTTTAAAAGACATCATTTTTCCATTATATTGTGAAATTCCACCACAAGTATAGAACATCTATTTTTTTTTATTAATTTCTTGATCACACAACTTCATTTTTCCATTGTTCTAATTTATTGATTTGTTCAAATAGAAAAAAAAAGAAAAACTTACTCCATTTTAATTTTTTTGTGTGCTTTATTTATTTCAGTTGAATCTAGGATTGAAATGATTCACAAATAAATCACTTGAATGTGTTTTTCTTGGTATTTTTTTCCCAATAAAAATGATGAAAGTTCTTTGTAAACATTTACTTGTGTACCAAAGCTATTGCTCAAACTTTTGAACCAAGTTACTGCAAAGCTGACAATCTAGATTTCTTAACAATATCACCTGTGTTTTTCACATATCAGAAAATAACTTTAAAAGAAAATGCACTCATCAAAATATCCTGTAACATGACAGCTGCTTCAACAAATACCTTGTAGTTGAGAGGGAGACTGGCATATGGAGAATATGGAGAATCTCAACAAGAAATATTAGAAATATCACTGTACTCAGAGTAACCTATTAATATTACCCACAAGGAATATGTTTAAACACAGTGAAGCCATGTAATTTACATTTGTAACATAGTTTCAATTCTGCATATTATCAAAGACAATATGAACTGTGAGTATTTGATTTATTTTCTTCTACCTGCCATTTACTATGTGTCTGAGCAGAATGAATAATCCCCATCGGGTTCTATTACACATTCAACATGACACATATTAGTGATAAACAATATACATTGCAGTTGTTAAGTATTTGTCTAAGATTTCTAAAACCATTCATCACTTCCTTGTGGCTCAAAGTGGTATGGTATATAGCCTTTTCTTACTTAATGACATTAAATGTCTTGCAATAAGTAGGGATGTTGCACCACCATAGAGTATATATTTTTAATATACTTCATTAATCCCAATTAGAGAGCCAATTAGGAAATTCATTCTCTGCATTTTTGCTCATCTCAGGTTGAACCTGAGAGCAGTGGGCTGCTATTTAAAGCAGCCCGGGGAGCAGTTGGTGGGGGTTAAGGACCTTGCTCAAGGGTCCACAGTGGTTCACATGAGTGCCGTGACAGGGACTCGAACCCAGGTCTGCCATGCCAAAGCCTGCGACAATTACCACTACGCTACCCACTCCCAAAGACACACTACATGTGAAGCATTACTGAATTTACCCATATTGCTTGTGTTAGTTCCTCTGGGCCAATCTTCATCTTTCTCTGACAGATGGGGATCAGGATGGTGTTTCTGAGTAAGTCTCACTTAAGAGATGTGCTCAGGTGTATGCTGTTTGCTTTTCCCGTGTGATAAAAAAATAAAAAAATGTTTACTTTGTCTATATCTGCCTGTGTATGAAATATTTGAATTCTGCTATAATATTAGCTGTAGACACTATGACCAGCTGCCTAATGGTTTCTATCATACCAACAAAGTGGTTCAGACCAGGCCATTTGTGGACAAAAAAAAAAGAAGGTATCTTAGAACGTCCACCACAGGAACATTATCATTGGCTCTTTTGGGCCCTGTGGATTGCAGGCTGTGGTTTATGAGGACAAGGACTGATTTCCCTACACACACATATGAAGATGAACATTTCTAGCTTTACTCCCCCCCCATGTATAAATGCATGACATTGTTGAAGTCAATAATTTATACTTTGCTTTTTCTTTCTCAGCAGGTATCCATGGCTTAGAGTTATGGCATTTGTTGACCCCTTTTACCTGTAATCTCCACCCCCGACAGATTGAGGCAGATGGCTGCCCTACCAGAGTCCGGTTAGGGTTAAAGTCAGGGTGAACTGGACTACACGAATAAAGCTGACATGAACTAAACTGAATTGAAGATGAATGTTAACCAGCTCCAAATTTAAGTTCAGGAGGAAAAGTCCTCTGCCTTTTTTCCTATCAGTGGCTAAACTAGCATCCATCTTGCATCGTACCTGAACTGTGAGCTCACTCCAGTCAGTAAAAGACAGTCTTATCTTGACTCTGTCCTTTCCTCTCTTTCTTTTCCTCTCTTCCTCCGGTAATGTTTCCTTGCATTTCTTTACTGAATCCAACATGATGCATGTTCAAAACTCCTGCTGTGTTCATTTCTGGTTCCTATCTGTTTACTAGTAAGTGACGCGCTGCGCAACCAATAGTCAACTGCAACGTCACAGTCCTGTCCCAGGTGGAAAAGTTCCAAAGTGTTGTTTCTGAGCCTTGGGGCGCCTCTGGGAAGTGACGGCTTGAAAATGCGCATAATGAACATTAGTGTGCCATCAAAACAAGTCAGAAATGCATATTTTTAGGGTAAAAATTAGGTTGTGGGTCTTTAAGATTTCTTTCTAAACCTTCCTTTTTGAGAAGTCTTAGTCATTCCTTACTTATGCTGCCACCAGCTTAGACTACTGAGGGATGTCCCATGCTGCAATGAGCACTTCCTTCCCTTTTTGTCTGTCTGCTCTTTATTTTCCGTGTATAAATTTATGATTGCCCTGATGTCATTAACTTGTATTTGTCTTCTTCTCTCCATGTCTCCCTGATAAAAAATATGGTGCCTGTTAATCCCTCTTTCCTGTCCTCTCCACCCTCAACTGGTCAAGCCAGGTGGCCACCGTCACTGAGCAGGGTTCTGCCAGAATGTTTTCCTTTTAGTAAAAAGGAAGATTTTTACTTTTCACTGTTGCTTGCTGCCCTGCACATGCTAAGAAAGGGGGATGAATGATGAAGAATGAATGAATGATGAACTGATTTGATACAAACCATTGGTCTCCTGAGCTAGGCTATTTTTTTTTTATGAATTGGGTTGTATGAACACTGATCGGATCTCAATGAACTGGCTTGAATTGATTTAGTCTGTCAAGTACCCCGAGATGGCTTTTTGTAAATTGATGTGATACTAATAAAGTTGAATTGAACTTAACTGAACTGAACTGAATTGAATTGGATATCCCACTGGAATACTAATCAAACCAAAGGAGACACAGTAGAGAGAACTGTGAATGCCAGAGGCACTAGGATGGGAAAACAAATTCAGAAATATAGCGAAAAGATGGCCCACAGCAGTGATTTGCAAAATGGCTGACATCACAAAGACTTTTGAATGGCTAGAAAAGACTGGTCTGTACGGTATGGTCCACCAAACCATGCTCCACAAAGTTGCAGCAACATTTCCAAAAACATAAAACATTATAATTCATATAAATGAAAATGTGCTGACAGAAAACTTTGAATAGGGCTGCAAACTGCAGCATGATTTTGTAATAATTTGAAAACAATTTAACAGACAATCCTTTATTTAAGCAATGCAAAAGCAAACCTAATCTTTTAAAGCAGAACTCAGTAACTTCAGCTTGGGGCTCCCCCTAGTGGTGTCTTTTCACTGTCGTAAAGTTCAACCCCCCCCCCCCCCCCCCCCCCCCTACACCCCCACAGCACACAGACGGCTTCTCTACCTGTCTTTCCTCTATTTTGATCCCTGGATATATTTCTAAGCTTTTACTAGCTTGTTGATGCTACGTTGCTGCGTTGGTAGCAGCACCTCGTCTCCTTCTGCTCAAAGCAAAGTCCTGTCTCTTCTGAAACGGGACGTTTTACCCGCGATTTGCGGGTAAATATGCCGTGGATTATATTTTTCTCTGGTGTTGGCGGGTAGCAGGTAAGAATACAGACTTTTATTTACTCTTTGCGGACATGACAAGTGATTATTGAGCCTGAAGCAGTGATGCTTCACCCGGCGCCCAGGCAGCGCAGCTACGTGAATCACTCTGGTCCAGCAAAGAGTTGGTTATGAGAGCCAGGAGCCGTGTTTAGGTGGTGTGAAGCTAAAGAAATGTTTTCTTCGAATTAGCGCTGGTAGTCTGGTTCAAATCAGAGCTGGAAGCAGCTCGGTAGATAGGGGACCTGAGTACCGTACAGCGGTTTCTGTTGTCGCAAGTTCTGCTCGGGTCGGCGCAGGCAAAGTTGTATTTAGCTGCTCGCAGCCTAGAGGCACCGGCGGGAGGGGGGGAAACATTGAATCGCTCCGTAAACACTTTGTTTAGCCCCACAGGGATTCCGAAAAGCATTTAATGAGGTAAAAAAGTTACTGAGTTCTCCTTTAAAAGAAGAAAAAACATATTATGAAACAGTACTAACAATTAAAGTTCCCAAGACACAATCTTGACTTCATGTAATTTAAGACAAAATAAGTGATTCTGTGCATTTAGAAGTTAATCAGGCTCATTTTCACGTAAATATTTGATGTTAAAAAGAGCACTGCAGCAACAGCTGGGGAAATCCCCCGCCATGTTGTGACTTCGGTGGGAAAAGACATTGCGGTTGGCTGACAGTTCTACATGCAAGTGATGGAAAACATGGATGTTGGTTTCAAAACATCTAGCTTGGAACTGGTTTGTTTGGTAGAATCATCAACCGGTTAGGAGAATGTGATGATTCTGAGGAATATGGAGGCATCACACTTTACAGGTTAGAACTGTCCAGAGTGGACTTCATCCCTAGCAAGTCCAACGCAGAGTCAGGGAGTAACCATGCAATGACAGATATGATCACTGCAGCAGCTGTGGCTAACATACAATAACTGTCCTTTAAAAATTTTAAGCTAATAATTTACATGATTGCAGCCATGATTTAACACCTAAAATACCAAGCTGCTGAAAAAAATTCCGCTCTCTTATTAATAATACCAACTGCAATTTTTTTGGCATCTGGGAGGCTTTGAGGGCTTTTAACACCTCGTCAACTTGGCCTGTATTATGCAAATACATCCAGGAACAAACAGCGTGTTCTTGCGGACAGAGTCCAGCCATAATCAGCATGTAATACATGTATTCAGCTGGAGTCATAAAGATCCTGGCACTCTTTCAGATCAGATGTACAAAAGGATTTATAATAAAGTGTCTGCGTCTCACATCTCTACAACAGACAATACGTGTCCACACGCTTTACTGTTAGAGCACGTAGAGCCCTTCTGTGCTTTGCTTTAAAAACACCAAAATAAAACATTTAATAATAAAACCATCTTCTTTTATTTGACTTGTCTAAAATAAGAAGGGGAAATGTTTTGAAAGAAGTGTTTCACACGTGACGCAATGGAAGCGACACAGGCTGCTCGCGGCAACAGATAAAAGGGGGCCGAAAGTGTGTTGGATGTATGGCACCATATAGTGTAGTGGTTAATAGGGATGTAACGATATTGGCGATATTGGCGATATCACAATATCGCAGTAGGGAAACTGCCACGAAATTGTCGTGTTCTTGTCACAGTATTAAACAGCGTATCTCTTGGGACAAAACTAACAGTTTTCAGGGCGCTCTATGCGTAGCGTGATATACTGAACTACATAGACCATGATCCTTTGCTGCCAGTGCGTTCTTTTGAGACAAGAAGAAAGTTAGTTTTGGTCCGGTTATTACTCCACGAGAAGCTTCATCTGTGACACTGCAGGGATGACTGTGTTGACCCGATGAGTTTATATTTAACCACAAACCTGGACCGTGCAGGTGGGGTTGTGCACGCGGTGACGTCTGTGTATTTAAACGCCTCGCATGTTGCACACATTTTCATATTTTCTCACCACCTCGATCAGCTGTTCATTAAAACTCTCTGTTTAACCTGCCGCAGCAGGTACAGAAGAGCATCTGCTCAGCTGATTGTCGACATCACGCCGAACAACATCCCCGATCAGGGGCAAGAATAAAGTTCTGGTGAGCCTGTAGAAGCAGTCACAGTGCATCTGACTGGCCACTGATGGGTGGACTTATTTTTATTTATTGACTACTAAAGACGATTTAAAGTTTCTTTGTTCCTGGGTCTTTTTACTTATTAAATAGGCTGTTTTAATACCTGGTTAAGTTTATTTAATCTAGTACCTGAGCTGTCTTCTCAATAAATATATGTTGGACTTTTACATTAATTTCACCCTTCAGCAAAGGTTTTTCAAGCAGTTCAAAATGTCACAGCCTTGAATATGACAATAAATATTGTAACAATGACTGGTGAAAGCATTTTATACCATCATTATTGTTATCGTGAGCCTCCCCACAATATCGAGATAAATATCATATCATAAGGTTCATATTGTGATGATATTGTATCGTGAGATGTGGATATCGTTACATCCCTAGTGGTTAAGACAGATGGTTGGGGTGCAGATGGTAGCAGGTTGGAATTCCAGGCATGGCTGACTTTACACGTGCCGTCTTTGATGTTTCTTTTGTTTTGTTTTTTTTTTTTAAATTCACGCGATATGAAATGAAAAATTGTACAGTAACTTATTTTCATGGTGTTTTTAGTAAATTATAATAATGTATACTTTTCTAGCATACACATGCTGTTCAGTATGCACTGAACCTTTGAAATAGTGGCAGTGACATTCAGAACTAGAACCCAGCTAAGGCGCTTCTGGCGTTGCTTGCTGGTGAGGAGTGGCTTGACAGCAGGAATTTGGCATTTGAAGCCCAGCATCCGCCTGAGAACATCCAGCTTCTTTTGCTATCACTTTTTGTGTCTTTCCCACCTTGTGCAGGGAGTCAATGATGGTTTTCTGAACAATGGTCAGATCAGCAGTCTCCCCCCATGGTTGTAAATTCTTCTAAACCAAGACAGAGACTTTTTAAAGGCTCAGGGCACTTTTACAGATGTTTTGGATTACTTATCTGATTAAACTGTGACACTGAGCATACAATACTGGAGCTTTTCACAGTATTCAAATTTTTTGAGTTTTTGATTTAGAGGTTTTCTTAAGCTGCAACTTCTAATCACCAACATCCAAACAAAAAAAAAAGCTTGAAATATATTGATTCACACATTTTTTGTCTACACAATATGTAAATTGCACCTTTTAAGTTGAATTACGGAAATACGTAAATTGTGTCAGGATATTCAAATTTTTTGGTATATATATATATATATATATATATATATATATATATATATACACACACACATTTCTGTTGAACCGCAATTCAAAATTAATGTTATGTTAATGTTAAAATTCTTATTTATTATTAGTTTTGTCAATTTCAGCTGTCAATTTATTCAACTGACAGCTGATTTTTTTTCTTTCTTTCAAAAGAGGGTACGTAAACATTTGAGCACATCTATACTTGTTGCCTTGAGCTACAATGTGCTCTTGCCCCATGTACTTGTGTACTGTACAACAAAAAAATCTAAAGGTCATTTGCTACAGTAGAAATGGACAGCCAGACCGATGCTAGTTTACCACACAGTATTCATTCACACATGCACACACTCACACTTATGAACATTTGTATTTTTTAGTTAGGCAGTAACCCCACAGATAAGTTGCTGTAGGAGAATACACGTTATTTTACCTCTCCAGGGAGTTTAACGCAGCAGATACTTCTGAAAAAATACCCAACCTGTTAAAAATGGTATTCTATTGTTTTCTTCTGTATTGAAAACATAAAAATTCCATTAGTAATGGCACTGATACCTCATCTTTGTAAACACGTAAATCCAATTAAAGAAGTAGTGGCAAAACAAGCTACCAAAAAGCATTTCGGTTTTAGACAAGGCCCCAACTATGACTTACACCTGGATGCACCAAAAGAATAATCAGATGGTCAAATAAGAATGATAAATCCTTAGCTGGACCTGCTTGCTATTGGAGTTTTTAACTTTTAGAATTCAACTTTATTCTCAAGATTTTATGATAATTGCTGTTTGTACAATGAAATATGTAAATATATTCAAAACCTCTGGCTTAAAGTTCAAAAGATCAATCACACTTCATGACTTTAAACAACAAGCGACTTCCTTCCCAAATAGATAACTAATGTCTAGGTTGCTGAGTGCCTACTGCATTCCTCCAGGAAAGATTAATCTATTTCCAAATCTGTCATACAGAAAGCCCTTAGGCAATAATGTCATACTGAGAAAAGGAATAACTACAGCAAAAGACAAAGAATTCATGTCAAAATATAATGATATTCTTAATTTTATATGCACACAAAGCTTTAACAAAGGACTTGCTCTCCCTGAATGCCAGTCAAGGTAACGTTTGAAAGCTCGGCTCTCTTATGACTCCTGACTGGGAGACACTTTTGGGGAAATCAACATAATTCTTCATCATCTTGGCAGTTAGGCCTCTTCATAAAATTCCCCCCCCCCCCCCCCCCCATTCGTCACACAAGGGGGTTCACCTGCATCTGTAGCACAATGCCCCTGTGTTCACTTCTTTCATATTCCACCTCTCTATAGCTCATCTCATAAAATACTTTTTCATTATGTCTTAAAAGAATATCACAAAGCTGTGTATATTTAAATAATTTGCAGAAATGTAATACACGTGTAAAAATGTCACTGGGATGAAACCGATTGGTTTGCTTCCTTTAGAATTAATTAGATGAGCATTGAGGAACAGCAGTATCTAACAGGGCCTCATAAATATTTCTCCAAACCAGTGACCTACTAAATTTTTTTAAGACCAGTTTTGATAGCTACTCAAAGCAGGTGTTGAAGTTGCCACAGGTTATCATCTTTTGGTTTCATTTGCACTTGAAAGGAGGCCTGTGTCAGCCTTCTGTCAGGTTGCTCTGCACCTCTTTCACGTACAGCATTCGATGATTAAGCCAATGTGAAACACTAACAAGCAGCAAGCATCACCCAGTGGACTTGCCTAATTGGGTCAATCAAAGATGATCTACAGAGACTCACAGCAGGGAGAGAGTAAGAGCTTTTGGTGTGATGGAGTTTTTGCAATTCTCTACACAGACCTCTGCAAATGAACATGCCCGGGCTTGTGGACATTATGATGTAGGCCTCTGATTAAAGGAAGGAGTCTCCTGATAGCCTGGCAGTGACACTGCATATCTTGCAGTCTTTCTTTGGATCTGACATCCCTTTATGCAATCCCCCCTTTTTTTTCTTTTCTCTGAGAAAAGGAATGGTTTAATTAATGTGCAAGAAAGATACTTGCAAGTCCTCAACCCTACTGTGGTGGAGTCCCATAAGACCTGCGATTTCCAGATCTTCACGTCCAGTGCTTTGCATGCTGATTGACCAAGTGTGGAGGCGGGCAGCTATATCAGCCGGGTAGCATATTATACAGTGCTGCACTTGTGCTTTTTTTTCCATCAGACTTTAGCTAGCTTCTTTAATATGAAATTTTGCATCAGTAATAGTTTTATTTAATTGTACCGTAAACAGCCATAAAATCCAAAAATCATATCACCAGAGACAAGAGCCTGGTGGCAGTAGATTCATCTGAGGTGACTGAAATCATTTTCTGAAGATTTAAACATTTAAACTTTATCTACATTAATTGTAATTGTAAAGGGGTAATACGTCCCTGCTGCCAGTTGCCTCTAAGCTAGCAGCATCATAGACTTAAACTTAATTACAGACTGTTTTATATATATATATATATATATATATATATATATATATACGTATATAAACATATATATACACATGCAGTTTCTCAAGTATGTGTGGCTTGTTGGTTTTTATCTTTTATGATCTTATTCACTGAGGACATAACTGTTCTCTGTGTGTGGGTAATCAAAAAGAAAAATAAGTAAATTATCAAAAATTAAAAGAAACATAAAACAGTCATCAGTGCTAAGTTGAAACACTTTTGACAGTGATTATTACAGGCTTGGGTTTTTATTGATTTTTGAACCTAGTTTGCTTATATCTTCAAGTCTATGCTAACAGCAAAATTCCCTCCATTTGCTGGTATTTGTTGGTGTTTATGTGCTGATGGGTGACTTGGTGTGAAGAGCCTTTGTCAAAAATCTTGGATTGTTTTTCTTTGTGCAAGTATGCATTTTAGTGTTTTTATTGCTTTGTTGCTACTGTTACTGGTGGTTTTAGTCTATCATGGCCTAGACTCTCCTAGAAGCTAAGCCTATATCATCTTCAGCACAAAGATTGCTAGGAAATCCTGGTAAATGAAGTAAAAGCTTTAGATCAAGTCCAAATTTGCCGAAGTTACGAGTTATCAGCTTTTTACTCATTGTTCACAATCTTGACCAGTAAAAGAAGAAAGCAACAATGACTTTTATCACCCCATAAACTCTAATTTACTGACAAACTAGCTGAAGCTAACAGACGAGGACCCTAGCCAACTAAAGAAAAGTGATTCATAAAGCCTTAAAGCAACTCTTACCGATCTTGCATTTCAGAAAGTACAGCAAGATTATTTGAATATCAACAGTCCCGCCTCACTCCTAAGACCCACCCCCCATTCCCTCTGCCTACCAATGCTGAAGCAAAGGTCTGACAGGCAGGTCCCTCGGCCAATCCTAGGGGTGCACCCCACTGCAAGGATTGGATGTAGTTTTCATTGAATATTTAGAGATTAAAATATTTTGATTTGATTTATTTTGATTAATGGTGGGTCTGTCTTGTATTTCAGAGTTCCATTACCTCATCCATAGCATTTTACCCTATCAAAATAATAGTAAAACAATGCAAGATCGGTAAGGGTTGCTTTTTAATGAAGTGATCACTGCAAACTTTGGCATGCTTTGATAGAGTTTTTGTGGATCCCAATGAGAGATTTTCAAGCCATTTTCCTTTTTATCTATTTGTAAAATCCTTGGTTTGCCCTCCATTCTTTGTGGCTTCACAAGAATCCATAAAATCACTTCTGTCAGTTTCACAAATTTGTACTACTGGAAAAACAAACACGGTCTAACGAGAGGCATCTTCCAGCAATCAATAACATATTCAACACTCACTCTTGTACACAATGAAAAAGATTGACCACTCTTCATGTTACACTTAAAGGCCTCCTTCCACTGAAAACCCATTTAACTTGCTCCTTCTGAAATACGGAGGGTTTCCCCTTGTTTACTTACACATGCTGACTTGCTAGCGTTGCGTTCCCCCCAGTCGGCTGTGCTTCCTTATCACAGAAACAATACGAAGAAAAGAGCGAATCGGGAACAGCCTTGCCCTTCTACGTAACATTGCAAATAGCGTATCCCACGTGGGGTTTCTATCTGTCCATTGGAAGGCAGGTAACCCTCCACTACACACTAGAACTAAAGACGGCACGACTGTAGCTTCGGAGTTGAGAAGCTAATTAGCTAACTGTTTGCTAGCATGGCGGAACAAACTTGTTTGTCGGCTCTATTTCCTGTCTGTAACGAAATAAGAGCGGAGGGCGGAGCTTCCTTCATACACTGACGGGAGCCAGCCAATCAGACGGAAATTCATGAGAAGGACCCGGAAAAGCCTGCCGTTGGACCACAAGCCTCTCTTCTAGTATACAAATACAGCTGGATACTAAGCAACCAGAAGGTTTTTTTAAACAGAAACGATGCAGAATGCATTCAATAATAATGGAGAACACAGAAATATTAATGAAATAACCACGGAAGTACAACTTTAACTTACAAAGCTGAATGTGATGTGACATGGGTTGAAATGATCATAAAGATTGTTTGTCCACTGCCTAAAATATAACTCCCAATGCTGAGTAGGGATGGGAACTGAATTCGGTACTTTTATTGGTACCTACCGAACTCCGTCAGTACTACCACGTACCGATTCATGTAAAATCAAACGGTACCATGTTTCGGTACCTAAATGCATCCTTTTTAATGTGAGGTAGTGGAAGAATTTGTTATTTCTGTGCTGCACGTGAATGTTGCATCACACACGACATCAGCAGCAGCAGCGGCGTGTTCAGTCAGAACCAGCAGCTGATTGAAGCTTTCCTGGCTTCACTTCTCTAAAACATCAAGTTCACTGCAATATTTGTGATGCAAGCAGTGAGAACACGTCTGATTTGAGGAAGCAGCTGATTAAACACAACATTGTTCTCAAAGCTCCATTCCTGATGCTTTGTCTGCAGTCCGCAGAAAGAAGAGGGAGAAGTCAGACAGCGCCTCAGCGGCTGAACAGATGTAATCGGGGGCAGATAATAACCAGCGGGGTGCACAAACTGCCGTTCAAGAACTAAATACGATATGAATATTTACTGAGTTTACCATTAACCAAGACAGTTAACCAGTTCTGTGGCGACACGCAGGTCACGTCTCTGCCTCCCTCCTTCACGTCATTCCACATCTTATGAAACTCTTTATCACAGCGGAGTTTCCGCACGCGAGTGCACCAGCCACAATACTTACATCTGATAAATAAGAGTCTGCGTCTCTCTGAAACAGCTTGTCTGGTTG
Organism: Atherinomorus stipes; assembly: GCA_023101725.1. Taxonomy (NCBI): domain Eukaryota; kingdom Metazoa; phylum Chordata; class Actinopteri; order Atheriniformes; family Atherinidae; genus Atherinomorus; species Atherinomorus stipes. The sequence goes on from JALJCO010004872.1 coordinate 1,089,260, forward strand.
AACCAGCACGGCAGAAACTGTCTGCACCAAGTTAGTAAACTGATCACTGCAGCAGCAGCTCACACCCTCCAGACCTGCGCAAAACGCCGCGACAGAATCAGTTTAATGCCGGAGAACATTCCATCTTTTTTCTCATTGATTTATTCTGTCATTATTAATATTCCCTCTGGAACAAACTCACAGAAAGTCTCAGATCAGCTGAAACACTTTTTGCCGTTTATTTAAATCCAGGTTAAAGACCCACCTGTTCTCAGCTGCATTTACACAGATTTTATTCTAAAGTTAAAATCCGCACCGCTTTATGCTCTCTCTTTTTAATCTTAAATATTTTTAATGTTTATCATTTTAAAATCATACTTCTACTATTTTGTTCTTAATTATTCTCCCTTTTGCACCCAGCTGTAATGCTTATGGTTTATCTAAAGCACTTTGAATTGTCCTGTAGGCTACATGAAATGTGCTGTATAAAAAAAACTTGCCTTGCCATTAAGTTTCCCTGTGTTACCAGATGCTCTGACATCATATAGAATAAAAACAGCTGGATTTTGCTTTAATATATTAGTTAAAAATTCTATGTTGAGAATGAGAAATAAATCTGTTATTGCCATATAAACACACATAAAAGTGCCGAAAACTGGTACCGTTGGGTACCGGTGCCGATTCGCAGGTACCGAAAGATGTACCGTATCGATTTAAATGTGAAAGGTACCCATCCCTAATCCTGAGCAGTTCTTTCAGTCAGAGTCTAAAACACCCTTGCAGCAAGAAGGAGCATTTCATCCACAGCAGTTAGACTCTAACACATCATGAGTCATTTTCACCTCCAGTATCACCATTTCACACACACATAATGCACCTCATACAGTATGTGCAGACATTTCTGTATGTATAGATATAATTTACTTATTTGCATATTTGCATAACCTTTCATCCATAGTGGATACGGGATATGCTTATAGGATGCCAGCCAGGGATATCATGTTTTTATCTTATTGTTTTTGTTTATGTATTTTACATTTTTCACACTTGCCTATTTTTCTGTACTTAAGCTGTAGTAACACACAATTTTTTCCCACTGTGAGATCAATAAAATTCCATTTTATCTTATCTTATCTTACATCATCCAGTAAAGTACAAAAACCACAAGTGAAGGATGAAAACACCTCATGTGATACAACAACATGATGTCGCTGTTTTGTCCGTGTTCCATATCCAACCTTTAACACATTCAAAACATCTTTGTTACAGTAATGCCTCTATGCAACATGTCATGCCTCACACAGATGATACCATGGGTAACAAGTTGCTTCGTGGCAAGATTATATGATTTTTTTGACAGGTTAAATGACCTTAAAATAAAAAGAATATGTGAAATAAAAACAGATAACATGCAGGCAACGCAACTGCAGTCAACCTGGGCCAAGTTTAGAAACATTGTGCAATTGAAGCACTGGTGTCATCAGCATTAACACAAAAAAAAAAAGACAACACAGATGGTCCTGCTGTCCACAGGGGAAACATCATACAGACTGTGCTGGGTTTAAATATAGCATAAGTGATTATATCGGAAAAGTAGGAAACAATTAATTAATCTGGCTCTCTATTAGGGAAACGCTTTACTTCACACAGTGCAGAAAATCTGTGTTTATGGTGCATTTCATAGTTACCCCAATTCTCTGAATTAATTATTTAATTACAAAAATCAGAAAGAGCATAAAATCTCTCTCACTGAGTAAAGAAAAAGTAGTTGACACCATCAAGTTTGATTTGGATTTCAGTTACGAGTATAAGTAACTGATGTGAAAAACCTTAATGGTAACAATCATCACTCAGTTAAAAAGCTTCTTTTAGAGATAATTCTCTTCTTTCCTACGTTTTTCTCACACACATTTTTATGTCACTACTAACCATTCCAATGCTTCTTCAATTTTTAGTGAATGATCAAAAGACAGCATCCACAAAGAGAAAGAAATATTCTAATAAATTCTTTATAATACACTTTAAGTTTAATAGATGCACTGTGAATTTTCTGTGTAGGAAAGGTCCTTGAATCACAGGTATGTGATTTTTACAGCCCCTTGTCTTAAAACTTTCAAATCCCCGGCATTTTCAAATATACCAAGGGTAGATCTCAAAACATACAAGATAGAGATAAAAACATTCTCCTTGGGTTAAGATATTGTTTAAAACATCTTTCCTCCTGTCTATGAATATGCTATTTTCTCCAGTATGCAAGATGTGCTATGCTTCTAAGTCTAGTCTCAAGATGTGTGCGATGTGAACAGCAAGTTGTCACATCAATCTCATCTAAGTTGGCTTTAATACTTTTTTGAGATATTTTAGACAACTTACTACAGTTTAATGGATTTAGGTTATTATGGTTGCTCCTGTATGGTCCATATGGAGGCCAGGCCATCTGTTAGAATCTCATGTTTCTCCTTTGTCATATACTTGGCTGAATGTTTGGGGCTACTGAAATTCTCGGGGGTAACAAAGGTGACAATGATGAAAGTCTTGCATCAGCAAAGTGTTGTTTAGTTATTTTCCATACATAAATCATACTCACTCATCCAAATTTCACTCCATATTGTTTGTTTCACCTACATCCACCACCTGCTGTGGGTCTGACCCCATATGCTGTATCGCAGAGGAATTACTTTCAAACATCAGTTTTTACATTTAGACTCAAAGATCATGACAGTGTAAAGATCTGGAGTTAATGTAAATATACTGCTACAGAAATTATGCAATGGGGGGAGGGGATGCATGTGTACTTACACACTAAAAAAATTGGTTTTTAACGAACCCGTGGTCATATCGTATCGTATCGTATCGGTATCGTATCGTATCGTTTTTGAGATGTGGTGTTGGTATGAAATTTTGTCCATATTGTTCAGCCCAGTATCGGCCCAGACTTTCACAATCGGTGCATCCCTAATTCTAAGTGATATGTGTAGAGAAAACCAGGCACTGCTCATCACCTGCCCAATATGATCCCAACAGTGAAACATGGTGATGGCACCATTATGCCATGGGGGTGTTTTTCAGCTGCAGGGACAGGATGACTGGTTGCAATTGGAAAGATTAATGCAGCCAAGTACAGAGAGATCCTAGAAGAAAATCTCTTCCAGAGTGCTCAGGACCTCAGAATGGGCCGAAGGGTCACCTTCCAACAAGACAATGACCCTCAGCACACAGCTTAAATAACAAAGGAGTGGATTTGGAACAACTCTGTGACCATTCTTGACTCGCCCAGCCAGAGTCCTGACTTAAACCCAATAGGGGATTATCACGTGTTCTGGTTTCTGGAACTTGAAACACTTAGCCGGTCCACTTCTGGGCCAGTTCAATGTCCCTGCTCTGTTCCACTTTGTACAATGAATAAACGCCAACCCTACTTAAAATTTCATGGATTTCAGACTGAAGTGATACCAAGGAAGAAGGGAATCAAAGCAATTCGCCAAAGAGAAGGGCCGAACTTTATAATAAAACAACATAGCACTTTTGTTTGTAGCCGGTGCGGCACAACACCGGCACTTCAATGATGCAGACCACACAGCTAGCATTAGCAGGCTAGCGCTAGCTGACGTGTCTAACTTTGTGCGTCTTAAAACACACAAACATCTGAAAATAGGGTCTGTACCCTCCCGTTTCCAGTGGAACAACTGGGGACTGCCAAGAAAGGAGACGCTTTCAGATGCTTGTGTGTTTTCAGCCGCACAAAGTTAGACACGTCATCAAGCTGGCTAATACTAGCCTGCTAACACCAGCTGTGTCGTCTGCCGACTACAAACAAATGTGCTGCGTTGTTTTATTATAGAGTTCGGCCCTTCACTGCGGCGAATCGATCGCTTTGATCTACTTCTTCCTTACCATCACTTCAGTCGGGAATCAATAAAAACTTAAGTATGGTTGGCGTTTATTCGATTTTAGATTCCGGAAAGTTCCGGAAAGCGTGATAATCCTCTATTGAGCATCTCTGGATAGACCTGAAAATGGCTGTCCACCAACGTTCACCATCCAACTTGACAGAACTGGAGAGAGTCTGCAAGGAAGAATGGCAGAGGATCCTCAAATCCAGATGTAAAAAAAACTTGTTGCATCATTCCCAAGAAGACTCATGGCTCATAAGGGTGCTTCTACCCAGTACTGAGCAAAGGGTCTGAATACTTATGATCATGTGATATTTCAGTTTTTCTTTTTTAATAACTTTGCAAAAAATTTCTAGATTTCAGTTTTTTTTTTCTGTCAAGATAGGGTGCTGAGTGTAAATTAATGAGAAATTAAAAGAACTTTTTTGATTTTGGCAAATAGCTGCAATGAAACAAAGAGTAAAAAGTTAAAAGGGGTCTGAATACTTTCCGTACCCACTGTAAAGAGGTAAACAATGGAAGTATTTTATAGAGGCTCTGACTTCTCAATAAGACCTCAATATCATCTGTGAAATAGTTTTCGAGGTATTTTGGAAAATATATTTTGATATCATTTTTTGGCAATATTGCTCACCCCTACTCAGGAGGATGCAAGTCCTGTGGAGAACAAGCACTCCATTGAAGAAAGTTTTGGTGATAAACACAGTGGAAGTTGTCCCTGAAGCCATTTATGTAGTACCCAACCAAACTGATTATGCTGCTGGTTTTACTGAAGTCTCCAGTGTGGAAGGAAGTTCTCCTCCTCAACATGGACCTCCAGAGTTTCTTAGTGATAATCCAGAACCAGACTCCCCTCCAGACAGCCGCGCTCTGGCACCCTGCCAGCTCCGTCAGTCCAGAAGGCGGGAAACAGGAGGAGCGAGGAGGCGTTGAATCATCAGGAGTGTGTGCCAGTGATCGTGTGTGTCAATGCAAGCATGTGAGCGTGTATGCGAGCCTTTGAACCAGTCCAAGTTCACACCCAGTCTCTGTCCGCAGATGTTGTCGTGGCCTTTGGGGTGCTGGCCAGGTGGTCTACAGTCCCGTGGGAGATGTACAGGGGAGGACAGCGAGAGTCCATTCACATAACTTTCTCGGGGGATTTTTGCGAGAGCCTGTGTTCCCAAAAAGACAGACTGCTCAAGGGCTAAGATTAGATAGCAGAAGATGTTTTGGGGCAGGTTGGACGTGTTGTCTGCCTCAAGTCCTTAGCAGGTCTCCATGACAGCATCAATCAGCAGAATCAGGGGTAATTTTTCCAGGCCGTGCCAACTTCTCCACAGATGAAACCCACTTCATGGACAGGGTTCAGTACCACAGCCAGCATGTCAAGCTGGGCATGAATGGCATCTAGCTTGCGATGGAGCTCATGCAACGCCAGAGTCTGAGTGTTGATAGTGTCATCTGAGTGTCATCCCCACACAGATGTCAGGCAGCATGCCAGTTGCTGCCGACAGTTCTCCAACTTTGGGATAGACCAGGAAAATGCCCGCACCAATCAGCAGAAACCTAGCTATCATAAATCCAAAAAGGTAGAGATCTTCAACATCCTTGACGGGCAAAACCGACACACACAATCTTCCATTAGAAAAAATTTGATCAGTAGTGTTGAGAGACCAGTTGACCAGATCCATCGTTGTTGTTGTGAGATGTTGTTGAGATTCAGAAAGTTATAAAGATAAAGGCTCAGAGAGTCGACCAGATAGGATATATGCATATTCCCTCCAATTAAAGAAGGGAAAAAAAATCAGCTTTCAGTGAAATAAGGTCAAATTGACAAGTAATAATAAATGAAAATTCTATGAAAATTAAGACATTGATTTTGAATTGTGCTTTGAAAAAAATATTAAAAACAAACACACTAAAAAATAAACAAGTAAACCAGCACGATGGGGCTCCGAAGCTAAAGTTTTGTTGATCAACCCCTTGGGGCAATCATTGCAATCAGTTGTTTTCTCCAATGTTCAAAAAGACTACTACAACTTTTGACAGGCATGTTGGTCCACTGTTCATGAGAAATGTGTTCTTATGTGCCTGGGATATTTTTGTTTGTTTGTTTGTTTTAATTATTATTTCCAAGCACAATTCAAAAGCAACAATTTATAAATTATATTGTTGCAAATTTCAATTCATTATTAGTTTCTTCTTGTTTGAATTTAGCCTGTCTGTAATTGGAGTGTATAAATAATTTTGAGGTTTTGTGTATATCCACACACCCCATCCCCGACCCATTGTGCCCTCCCAATGTTGTGAAGCTGATGCTTCCTCTAGTTCAACAAGCTCTCATGCCATGTTGTTACAAGTTGTTCGAAACAGTATGGAAAGTGCGCTGCACCAAGTGGAGGCAAGGATTTACTGGTCTGTCATTCAATTAAGTCCGTTGGCACACAAAAACATAATGAAACAATAAATACTGTTACCAAATGAACAAATCCTGCGCCCAACAATTGGGCACAGGGTCGTGCCAAACCGAGACTAGTGTACACGGTTCAACACAAAAATGCATACCGTTTACAACCTGCAGGGGCAAAAGACCTCCTGAACCATTCTGCCAATACATTTATAATGTGTTTACATACACAGCATATGCTTACAAGCAATCCTTCTCTATCCTCTAACTCGCTGATCCTGGAAGCAGATGATGAGCATTTAATTCACATGCAGAAGTTAAAGTTACTTTCTTTATGACTATACCATATATCTTGCAGTCACTTATGCATTTTTATTATTTTGACACTGCAGAGTAAACAGGATATTGTGTGTGTTTGTCTACTGTGAAAAGAAACTCTCACAAGGTAATTTTTATTCAGCTTGTGGCATTATAGTTTTGCTACAGAAAGCATGTTTCACAAATATAATTAGGCCACAGTAACAAGCATCCCATTCATTTACATTACAAGATACATTAGCCTATTTTTGCTTTTAGTCTACACCTCTGCCCGAAGAATTAGCCTCATGTTACAAAACAAACCCGAAAGCAAATTGCTTAACCATGTTGTGGTTGTGACAAGAGTAAGCAGGATTAAAATTTTACTAAGGTAATGTGAACACAAGAATTCATATGTTCCCTCAGCAGCACCCTGATGCCAGCAAAGATATGAATATTATATTAAATTTGTGTCAGGACTGTCCTAAATACCACACAAACTTTGAGGTTTTTTAAAAAATAATTTTATTTTATAGTTGAGCTAAAGTTATCTTCTAACTGACAACAAAATGATCTCCTGGTGAAATAAAAAAAAAAATCCCATCACCAAAATGTCAGCACTCTGTGGAAATAACAGTGACAGTTAATGTGATGTCTGTATTGTGATGACCTGCATTCCTTAAATCAAAACAGCTTCATACCATAGCATAGCATGTCATATCATAACTTAATTAATAGTCCCAAACTTGACAGGTTATATAAGTAAGCCTACCATAATGCTACTGCTTGCCTTGAGGCACACCTGGGAACCTGACAGCTCAGACGCTATGATTTGCATTTGATTCCCTGTTACAATAATCTCATTTTCTGCATTTCAAAATCACGCCTGATCTACTGAAATCACACAAATGACTTTTGAATTCAAAACTAAGACTTTTGCCAAAACATAAAGGAGTTACTGTACAACCATGCATGTTACAAAACGATATTTTGAATGATCAGAAACTTTAATAGTATAATACATGATAGCTTTTAAATATCTCAAGGTTTTTTTTTGTTGTTGTTTTGTTTTGTTGTTTTTTTGTTTTTTATATATATATATATATATATATATGTATATTTTAATGACTCATACAAGTTTTCGGGGCAAAACAAGCATAAAAACTAAGAATGCCTCGCTGATTCTAAAGATAGGCAGCCCCTTGCTCTGACACAGGTAAGGTACACAAAACAAGACATACATATACTACAAAAACAAGAGGTGAATATCAGGAGAGTTTTGCATAAAGAAAATGAGAAAACAAAAGTGCTCCCTTAGATATTAGTATAAAATCTGATTGTACAAGTTTTGCAGTTATAACACTTTTTTATATGACATTATTTTAAAAAAAAAAAGAAAAAGAAACATGTCGTCTGAAACAGTGAATAAATAAATTAAAAAATGTATATATAAATAAGAGGTTGTCTCAGGATAATGAAGTGCTGTAAACTCAATGACCCAGTTTCCTTGCTAACACAACATATAACATTTGAAAGAAAAAAAAACAATCATTTCTTAGGAAATGGTCACACAGATAAATTTAATATTACGCAAAATTATCACATTATGTCCATATCATACAAATGAATAGTTTCTATTCTGCAGCGCGGCTTGACAGTTGATGCACTTGTGCTGTAAACCCTGTTGTTTCCACATTGCATTAGTTATTGTATATTACAGTGTAGTGAACTGGATGCAAACTGTAAACTGTGTTTCTGAATCCAAAAGGATGCTACAGAGCAGCTGCACAAACAGCCAGCATGGGAGTGACTGAACAGTCTTGACATCTGATTGCCACTGTCAGCGACAAGGCCTTTAAATTTTTAACCAAACCTTTTGTACTCCAGAGTAGTAAAAAATTAATCATGACTCGACATGAGAAAGTAACTTGGTCTTTTTTTTTTTTTTTTTTTACCTCTTGCTGTGGCTGTGGCCATTAAATAATAGTGCAGTCTATGCTGCCCGGACAGCGTGTAATTCCTTTTGACTTTCCTTTCCATTTGCCTGGAGGATAAAGCAGTTTAAAAACATTTCTGCAAACAGAAGCATTGCTAACAGGTAATCTATCTAATTATGGTAAGGGAGGGGTTCCCCTGTAAAATATTGAAGAGCTTCCATAACCTTAACTTCACCCTCCCCTTGTACCAGCGTCTGAAACAGACACACTCCTCACGGTTGCTCTATGTCATAAAGGTTGAAAGTGCAGACGACTGCTCGCTGGCTGAGTGGAGGAATAGGATTCAGATGCGTCTTTCCACTAGTGTCAATTCAGAGGCCAAGAAGAACATTTGGTATTGCATCAATCAGAACACATAATGGAATTGGAGGGGTAAGTAAAGTAACGGGAAAGCCCTATGATGTAATAATCCAGTATAACAGCCTTGCATTAAATATCACAGCGTTTGTTATGTCAAGAAGCTGTTGATTTAGCATTATGACTCACTTTCTGTAACTGAAGTAAGTCTGTCAGACAGACTTACTTCAGTAAGAAGGCAACACAATGAAAAACAAACTGACTTCTCTTCATCAGCAAAAATAATACATTCTTCATAAAGTTCATTTTAGAAGTTGCAGTAAATGTTCTCTCCTCTGTTGAAGTTTCCTGTGCATTATTTGGATTGCAATTTGTAACAAAAATAAACTAACCTCCAAGTTAAGGGTGTTTTTACTCATTATGGTTTTTCATGGTCTTTAGATTTAAGGCGGTCAGAACAATAAAGTCTTGGTAAAGGCAATTCAGTTTCTCTATACACACATTTGTTTAGGATGTTAAGTCTGGAATGAGTCACCAGCATGAAAAAAAGCTAGAGATGAAAACATTTGACACTGTTTGTCACTGTAACGTGGGTGGTAGTTTAGGGGAATACAACAAAGATAAATGTGCTTTGACCTATTTAGCACAGGATTATACAGTACAACTGACTGTAGAAAGCTAATCAAAAACAAGTTGAACCAAAGCCTTAAGTCAAACCCGCCGTATGGATAAGATAGATCCCAGGATCTAGCAAAATAGCTCAGCCTTTTTGGAGAACATTGTTATGCACTGCTGCATCAGAGAAGACATTTTGTTTTATCAAAATATCATAGTTTTTAGCCCTTAATTAAATGTGTGTGGCATACTTTGTTCCATAGACCTTTACCACATGGGTACAGTAACCCTCTAACCCTTCAGCCATGTCCTCACACCTCCATTGAAAGCTGCCAGTTTTAGGAGCTGGATTGAGCCAACTGGCTCCACTTCGCCCCTCTCTTTTTTATTGTGTCTCCAAAACTATAAATATGAATACAAACATCATATATTTTGTTTGTTTACCGAATGGCTGAAATTCTTGTTCCCTATAGGCGCTTGAAAGGAAAGCAGCTTCACACAGCTTTGAAATTAATCTTATTAGCTTGTTATTGTATAACTGTTAGATCTTGATATTTTTATCCCTCTGTCATAGACATATGATTTTGTATTTACTACTTAAGATGAGATTTACGGCATTTCAACTATTACTGTGTATGGAGAACACTACTGCAAAAGCTGTTTATTTGTTTTGTGTTTGTAAATAAAACGTTACTGCATTTTCTTTGTATAGCAGTACCTTTAAAAAAATTTCAAAACACTGCTTGTAAATTAATTAATTAATTTTGTGCATAACAAAGCATTTAATCACAGTTAAAGATAGAAGCAGTTTGTAGTTGACATAGTTCCTCTGTACAGTATATCATTCTAATGGTCTCATGCATGGTGCAAGACTGACCATCACTTGGGGCAAATGATGCATCTTCCTGATTGTTCTGTGATAGATAAGAATCTTGATATGACTTGCCTTTGTAAGCCAAATTCATCTATGAGTAATCACACAGAAATCGACATACATGTCCAAGGCCGGCTTGGGGCCGTAACAGTGCTATTTGGAAATATTGCAACCTGTACACAACATAAAGTAGTCCTGAACTGTGCAGTATATGCACTTTAAACATAAACTGTTGTGTGCAATATGTATCTTGACTCTCAGAGAGCTTTGACATTTAGTTGTGTAAACACCCATATCAACACCAGACTCAAGTGTTGATATTTCCTGGAAAAAGAAAAAAAAATAAATCACTGGGGAAATGATGTGTGTTTTACTTTCAGACTGAAGCAACAGCTATTTACCCAGACTAAAAATAGACAGAAAGTGTTTTTTTACACAAACTTACAGTATAAAGGGCTACTTGTGATGTTATCATTTTATAATTACTATAATATATATGTATTTCAGTGGTAACAAACAGTGCCTTAAAAAACACATCATGTTACTGTTGTGCTTTGATGATAAGGTTTTTTTTTTTGTTTTGTTGTTTTTTTTCCCCCATATTGCTCATGCACACCAATCAACAAAAATATCATGTAAGGAAAACTACATTGACTTTCTCCTTTCAATGCAGGACTCTGATGGGAATCTCTGGATCCTGGCATTCATGTAGATATAGTATTCTAATACTTTTGGGCCCAATTCAGGAGCAGTGCAAAAAACACAACTAAAAGCCTGAAATGTTGGCCCAGGATCCACACCAACTCTGCCATCTCAAGATCGACAAACCAAAGATTTGTTGCTCATGCTGCCGTAAAACAAGACACCTCCTTTAGTTTTTTTCTTTATTAGGTTGTAATTATTTATTGGTTGAACTTTATATTTTCTGTTAATCTGTAAATTGGTGTTACGTTTTCTCTTCCCTTGCAAGTACTTTCTTTAGTCTTACAGCATATTTCACAGTTATTTCTATCCATTTGTAGGAAAAAGAGCAAGTTTTGTGGGGGTTGCTAGGGTTCAGAGGGATCAGGTGTAAGTATTTGACCGTGCACAGAGGGAGTCTTTCTCCCTGAGATAAATGGAAAAATCTGATATCAGCAGGCCATGTGCAGTAAGCATTTATGATTAATGTCTTTAAGGAAGAACCACCTAAGGGACTCTTTAAGCTGATAGGGAAACCAAACTGTGATATAATGAATGCTCACTATTGAGTAAAAGTACACACTTTGAATCCTTTGGCATATGGGAAAACTCTTTGCTTGCTAATTGCCTCAGCAAAGAAAGTTGATTTATTGGTCTTTGTGTCTAATTTTTTATAATAAAGAACAAGTTTAAGTATATATACTTAAGTGTATAACCAATATTGACATTTTGCTTTGTTATACAAAAGCATTGTTACAGTGTTTCTTTATGTCACCTTCATGATTACATAGCAGTCAAAAAGCTCCAACTATGTCTGGCAATCTTATTTATTTATTTATGTTTGTTTTTAACTCTCTATTAGCAACAGCAGTACATTTATTCTGGGTCTAAGTCATTCCTCAGGCTCAGTGTGGCATGATCTAAACACATATATCATCCACAGAGCTCAGCCACTCTAAATACCTCTTTGGTTGTGCACCTTTTTTAATAAGAAAACTCAAGAGCTAAATGTAAAGCTCATGCATTGGTCAAATGAGATGAGATGAAATGAGATGATTTGCCCTTCTGAAGAGTAATCAGCTATCTGTTAATATGCATCAGGACAGACACATGGATGGAGGATTTATGGAGATTTCTGTGTAAAATTAGGATATCCATTAGGTTGGATAGTTAACCAGTGTCATAAACATTGATTTCAAATTTTGGTGTGCATTTTTTTACAGCAGCATAGAGCATTTGAGCCCAAACATACCAGATAAATAATAGAAAGTTGCATCTAATATTTTAAGTCTATAAATAAATAACCCCCCGTCAACTGCCAATATACCAAAAATTACTTGTGTCACAAATGGTGGGGAGCTCAGAATGTAAGACAGAAAACAAACGAACTTCCAGCAGTGTGTAACCCCTTCCACAAACATGAATGGTGAATGTGAGTGTGAGACTGAGGGATGGGCAGCAGAAAAATGTGGGGCTATATTTCTAGTGAAGATGTTTATGCTTCACTTTTACAAGATAAATGGCTCCAAGGTCGAGGACTACATCTCCTCCTTTAACTAATGCTTTGTCAATGAATCCTCCCCAGTGACTTAGAACCACCCTGATGTCGCTGAATTGCACAAAATGAGCACAACACGTGGATACAGCATTATCTGAGTGAATATTTGTTTAATGTACCACAGAAAGACAAAGCTTCCCCTACTGTACTTTGTCTCAGTTACCTAGGTGACAAGTGGTGACAGTGGTGACGACAAGGCCAGAGATTTAAGATGCAAATCTTTCAGACAGCTGCAAAAATCAAATAATGCTTTGGTTTTGAAGCCTAAAGCAAACCAACAAATAATGAAAACTAGGTTAAAATAACCTAACAAATGCTAAATAATCTCTCTTACTCCCTCAACTTTTCTTCTTTTTCAACAAAAAGCTGGAGAAAATTAAGTAAGATGCATTATTTGCTCATCGGTTCCCATTTCTCAAAATGCTCTGCCTCCTGTTGGTAGCAAGGGGCCAGGGCTCTTTGACCACCATCATGACTGCAATTCCTCCCACACAGGAGAGAATGGCATGACATTTACCAGAGCTGCAAGGCGGTAATACATTTTTTGTGAAATGGCAGGGCTGGAATATGCAGGGCTGAAAGGACCCACGCTGGGCCCCACTGGGACTCCTTCACACTAGCCTGCTAAGCTCATTCAGATGGGGGCAGTAATTACAAGCATAGAGGCAAAGCCGAACTAATTCATACAAGGTGTAAAGCTCCAGCAGACCAAATGTTGGTGAGTTTACTGTTGGAAAACCACTTCTGTTACTATTATGACTGATCTTTCCACTAGTTTCACAGATTTACAAGGACCACCGTTACCTCAATTTTCCAAATGATCAGTCTCCACAGCTTCACTAGGATAGAATTATTTAAGGAGAATAATTACACATGCATATCTACGTTTGTCATCATGGCTTTTGGCAAGAATGTTTCACTCGTGACTTCAAGTGGTGCAGGTCTAACACTTGAAACTGTTCTGGCAATCAGTCAAAAATTATTAGTCAGGTGTTTTGATTGGCTGGGGCCTCCACTGTTTCTTGAAAAAGTTGAACTGTTTGCAACTTTCCACAGAAAACTAAGCTAGCAAACCAATGAACCAAAATTCAATTCTGGGATGCAAGATGTCACCTCATTCTTATGGTGCAATCAGAACGACCGCGTCGTTGGTCGTTTGACACTAAGGTTGACACTGGTTCACATAAAATCAGACGCTGACATTCAGAGACCAAAGAGCTGCTGACGTGCAGCAAGAGCGTCTAGTGTGGTGATGGATCCAGCTGTTTTCCTTGTCTGTGTGTTACTATGGCAGAAACTGAGCAGCTGCTTGGCTTTATTCACTCCACAAGGCCAGAGAACGATGTTGTTGGGCGTTTCTGCGCCGTGCCTGGATTCAACAGACTGTTTAGAGGTGTTCTAAGTTTAGTTAGTTTGACCATTTACTCCAGGAACTGCACTCCGACGGTGGGCGTTTTCAGCTTTCGTCCTATCCGCCCCAGTTTAATGACCTACAGTCCCGCTTTGGGGCAGCATTATAAGCTCATTAATCCGATCGGGACGGCAGGTCATCAACCCGCTGTTTGGGAACCCAGGACTGGACTCGGATCACAGTTTATCCTCCACTGTCTCCATGGAGTGAAGAGTTTCCCTGGGTCTCCTCTGTATTTCCCGTCCTGTCAGAAAATGTCTGTCTGCGTCACAGCACAGAGACATGCTGAGTCTCTCTGATTGGTTGACGCCCCGCGGCAAAGCGGCAAAAGTTCAGATTTTCCAAATCCAGCGTTGCCGCGTCTGCCATGCCTGTTCTACGTTCCTTGACGCGCATTTACATAGACTTTGCATGTAAACCTGACGCCCCTGCCGCGGTCGGTCTGGACGCACCATAAGTGAATAATACACTGAATGTTAAATCAGCATAATTATATCTACAGTAAAGACGTGCATGTATACATAGAATGACATGCATGTATATGCATTGTTATCTGAGCCTATTTTGTACATTTTATGGTTTTCAGAAAGCTTGCTAATGTGTACCCCAGTAGAGCAAATGGAGCAGTATTGCTCAAATCATGGGGGGGGGGGTGGTTGTTGTACAGAATAGCTAATGTGTGACCAGAAAAAGAAATAAAGGCAAAGAAGAAGATGCTGTGATGAATGTAATGGTTGCACAGACCACTGCTGTCTGCTGCATTGCCTCTTTTAATGTCACTAACTGAAAATGTGCATTTTCCTTATCTCCTGCACCATTCCCCTGTTGCCTGAACTTGGGGGCGAACTCTGAACTCTCCACTAACCTCTAATGGATGTAATTACCGTGGGAGTATGTGGGCAGTAACTTTTGACAATGTTTAACAGGAACATACAGTACCTATTTATGTATGTGAGCATAAACAAGCCTTCGGGGTGATACTAGAGACAACATCCGAAACACATTGGACGTCAAGCATGTTCCTCCAGCACCTCCAAACAGTAGAAAGTAGAGGATCAGTCCAAATAACTTTCAGCTCTGAAATCTTCAGTGTCTTTGTAAGAGTTTCTATTAGGGGTGTCAATGTTTAAAATTTTTTCTACACATGTAATCGGGACTACTAACCACCATGCACACGGTTACACATCAGATGATCTTTACGTCACGTGATCTTTAGGTTGCAGATGGTGACGTCACCTACTCATCCCAGTGTCCTCCCGCCGTCATACTGAACTCAGAGCCAAATACACTGTAGCAGAGACAAAGGAAGGTTATGGATATTTATCATTTTAATCCCTGAGAGCTGAAGCGATTCAACGGCAAACAATCCCCTTTATTGGGTGCGATCGGAACAGAGTCCTCGCAGAAGTTTTCACACAGCTACATCGGCTGACCGGATTTTCCTACATCGGTCAGATACATAATAACCCGTCTTCATACACGGGAGAAAGAAAACTTTCACAAGAAGGGATGTCTATCAATGTTTCACGGCTGGCTGGCCCCGAAAATATGACATCTCAAGGAAATGTTTTAGCTGAGAGAAGTAAGTCATGTTCTGGTGATCAACTTTATGTAAACAGCGGCCAACACGAGCGGTTAGATCTTCTGCTAAACACATGCATTTGTTACAGTTAGTGTCTGATCGGATTCACGCTCATAACTTAATTTTCTGAAAAATATGAATAAAACCCATGTAAGCAACAACGTAAGCTAGCTCTCCTTACTTGCATTGAAATTCAGCCAATACAATGTTTCCACTGCACAGATACCGGTGTTTCCCCTACCATGTTATTGGCGGGGGCGGCCCCCCTTAACTGCCACACCGCACCACCACAGACGCGGAAAGGTGACAGAGAAATCAGCGTGTTACACGATTTAATCAGACTACAAATCTCTATCGTGGGGATTTGATGAGAATGCTTAAATATCTCCACCATTGTTCCACTCCACAGCTGCTCTCAGCCCGTCCTACGATGGGATGTTGGCTGAGCATCAAGATGTTGTCGCCTTCAAAATAATCTCTAAAATCTAGATTATTCAAACTGCTAAAGTCAAATCAGCAGCTTTTGATTAAAAAAAAAAAAGGTATATAAAAAACCAGGCGGGGGGCCCCCAGCCAAATGATGAATAATAATCAAATAAAATAACCCAACGAGCTGCAAGGAGAAACCAGTTTGTTTGGTTAAATGAAAAGCTAATGGACACCAAGTCAACAATACTGTAGGTTTTCCGGCACATTCACGCTCTCATTAGCAGTCTGCGCGCAATGACGCCTCCTCAGCATTTAACTTCTATAGCTAGTCCCCCTCCGCTGTCTCCAGAGAGGTGCGCAAGGACAAGGCAGAGTGAGACTGAGGCCGGCGTCAGGCCTTAAATCCCTTAAAACCCTTATATCAAATCTGACAAAAATGCAAGCGATTCCTAAGCTCTTCTCCCCGCATCACTCTGCATCACTCTATGCGCCCCCGCATGCCGGGTGTTGGTTGCAGGAGGACCTACTGTCGTCCCCCCCTCCGTCAGAAGGGTGGGAAACTGTCTAGGGATGGGCGATTCCGAAATTTTACATGTCGATACGATACATGTACTTTATGGCACTTTTTCAGTGATACCGATACATTTTGTCCTTTGAAAGAAAATCACATGATTGTACACCTTTGTACCCCACATTGTTTCAATGTTTAATGGTCATTTTCTTTATGTAAAAAATCGTAAGTACTATGTTGAGGGTTCATTAATGTAAACAAAACCAGGCTGAAAACTAGCGGTGCTCTGTCAGCCACCCTGATAATCTAATGTACTAATGTGAGCAATTAAAACTTCAGCAACCTCGCTGTTATTCTTCAGTTACTGTAAATTGAGGGCGCCATGGGATACAACACGTGGGAATGTTATGCACAAACCGAATGTAATAGCAACGTTAGCCTGGTAACGTTAACCCACAACTATAAACAGCATGATTTCTTGAGACTTCGGCAACAGCTCGTAAAAGCTGTCAGTGACGTTGATGTATGCAATTGTTGAGGGGGTGTCCCAATTTGTAGGGTTGATTTTCAGCCCAACTACTTGTAGCTCCTTTTTAAGAGGCCAAGGGCAAAGGGGGGGGGGGGGGGGTTAAAAGACGAATGGGATTGGGCCTTAGCCGCTGTCATATATTTATGACATAAATCTTGCTTCAGACTGTGTTTTTCCAGTCATCACAGCCAGTAACTTTTTATGCTGTCAACATACCTGACTATGCTCATATCCCCCTCCCACTACCCCCCAATATTGAGAAATGCAGTGTTGCACCAAGTTACACTCCTGCTGTTATTTGGAGTCTTTCTCACATTCAGTGAAGTATATTTATTCCCATCGATAGACATTTGTCCATGAAAATATTGTTAGTGGGTCACCACTGGGAGCAGTAACCTCCAGCTCAAAGGCCATATTTTTTTATTTTAATTGGATGTCTTCACAGTAACATTGAGAGAAGTCTCTGTTGCATTACAGAGGCTGAAATTTTGAGCACAACTGCCCTTTCATTATTCCCATAAACACAACAATTGCTCTACAGTGACATGGTAACTTATGTAAACTTTGTATACAATACCAGCACTTTTTAACTGAGGCTACCATTGAAAGGTTGCTAATTCTGGAATTGGTCTGATTTCTTTGTCTACTTTCCTGAGTCTGTTTGTCTATCACTTCATATTGTTGTTTAAGCAATTTCAAATATCTAAGACAGCCACTGAAAACATCATCTCAGTAGGGTGGTGCTGAAGCAGTTACAATCAAAATCACATCACAGCATCTCTGATATGAAAGCTGACCCCCCTGTGAACATGGAAATCAATCTCTTTGACTGGCATGGAGATGTTTTCACACCCACCTTCATTACATGAGCGCAAAAAATTGCACTATTTTCTCAAGGTCTTTTTTTTTTATTCCCATCCAATTTTCTTTTAATGTACTTGTAGAACTGTTTATATGTATCTGTGAAAAGCAACTATGTGTAATTGTTTTTCTGATACAGTACAAGTTTCTGTGGTCTTTTTTATTTTAATAAAGTTTCAACTTTATACAAGAGATAATATTCAGGAATGTTTCAAACACTTGGGTGGTGACAAGCTAATATTCTGCTTCATCAACTAGGATCAAGAAACGGTGAGATAGTTTTTTCTAAATGCATCACACACACTTCTTGAATACAGTTTCACTGAGGTTGCTGCACTCTGGGCTATTTGATTGTGCACAGTTCACTTTTCATTTTCTCAAACGCAGTAAGAGACGAGTATTTAATTCGAAGGCTCTGAGACAAATAAAAATCAAATAAAGAGAAAACAAAAAGGTATTGCCGGGGCCAACTTTTGAGGTCAACTAAAAATGAACAATCTTGCACATTTTTCTCAGGTTTATCAGAAACTGTTATTCAACACAGAATACATATGTCATCTGCTTGAGCACAGCTGCAGCAGCATTTCAGTCAATTCTGCATTTGACACGGGCGACCATTACATCTTACTATACTGTTTGCAAAACTGGATAGGACTTACAGTATGGCACTTCAATTAATTGGTTTGAGTCCAATTTAAAAGATAGGGGACTAATTTTGTGTCTATATGTAAAGATAAAGTGAACAAAAATAACCTGTTGAGTTCCCCAAGGCTCCATCTTGGGGCCCCTGCTGTTCAACATCTACATGCTCCCACTCGCTCAAATTATGAGAAGCAACAAAATACAGTTTGTTATAGGGCTGGGACGATGCGTCGACGCAAAAAATACGTTGATTCACAATATGCGTACCCATGCGTCATCAGACCAAAACAAAGATGGCGGCGCCATGCGACTTAAGACCAAAACAAAGATGGCGGCGCGATCTCCGCGAGTGGCTCTTCCAAGTTTCCAAAGTGTAAGGCAGTGAAGGCCCACACTCGTACATCAAAGGTATAGAATTTATAAGAAGAAGAGAATGGAAAGGGGTATTATTGAAATTAGGGGATAAAAACATAAATTATATTATTATTTATTTATTAAAAAAATGACATTATGTGAGAAAAAGAAAAAAAAAAAAAGAAAGAAAAAAGAAAAGGGAAGGAGGGAGGGGGGAGAGATAAAGATAAAACAGAAAAAAAAACAAGGACCAAAAGAAGGGAGGAAAAAATGGATATTAGCAGAGACATTATGGCGAATCCGAAGCCTCATGAGACATGAGACAACTTCCGTGAGATCGACGCCATGTCTTCAGATGCGTCAGGCCTGTTTGCGATGGTCAGCATGAAGCATGAGCTCCATTTGCTGGTCGTGGGTGTGTACTGCAGCTGATGCCGGGAGCTGTATCGTCTCAAACTGTATATAATTAAAGTCAGGTTCTCAACCTCATGCTAGTGTTTCATCTGTCGGTAATATAATGTAGTCACTTCTGGGATAAATAAAGTATTTTTCATTTCATTTCCAAGTGATTGGCACCCTTATCAAGCATTAACAGAATAAAGATGCAGATGCAGTTTTTCAGGAAGCTAGACCCATGTTCAATATAGATGTTCAACACTGAATGTTTACTAATCTTCATTATCTTTTGTTGGAAAATAATATCTGTCTTAGCTTAAATCCTCAAAGTTTACATGACCATATTATTTCAATAATTACGTTTTATTATTACTTTCATGTGAACGAAAGAATTAAAAGCATGTTTTTCAGTCAGCTGTGTTTTCAACATAAATTTTACATTCTGTTGGTTCATGAAAAACTCCATGACAGGCTGTTGGCTCCGACTGCCTTTTTATTCATGCTCTTTTTTACATTTTAGATATATATATCAACATTCATAAATTACTGTCTGTCAATTTGTGAGGAGATAATCGATAACCGAATCGAATCGAGTCAAATCGAACCAAAAAAAGTGAATCGTTAGATTAATCAATGCATCGAAAAAATGATCGACAGTTTAATCGTTTCAAAAAATAAACGTTTAACCCAGCCCTAGTATGTTACCAACTGTGCTGATGCCACACAAATTTACATAAAATCTACTAGGACACTATAGTCCAGACCAAACACTGATCAAATGCATTGATAAAATTAAAGATTTGAAGGGCCTGAACCTTCTTCTGTTAAATGCGGACAAAACTGAAATAATAGGTTTTGGAGACAAGAAAGATTAAAGAGATTAAAAGTCAGCACTCAGCTTCAAACAGCTAAATTTAAAAAAGAAAGCGAGAAATCGGGGAGTTGTCATGGACTCAGACCTGAATTTCAGCAGACACATTAAGACAGTTGTGATGTTAGCCTGTTATCTTAAAGCTCATATTGAGGATTGAAGGAGGGATGTCTCAGCTTGATTTAGAAAAAAAACTTGTCTTTGCATTTATCTTCAGTAGATGAGACAGCTGTAACGCTGTCCTTACGAGTCTCCATAAAAAGATCCTCAGACAGCTGAAGTTACTGAGACAAAGAGAAAGTGGACCACGTATTTCCAGTGCTTAGACATATACACAGGCTGCCCGTTCATCAAAGAATTGTCGTCAAAATCATGCTGTTATTTCATAAAGCACTGAGTGGTTTAGAGCCCAAAAACTTCAGGATCTCCTGGTTTGTTATGAACCAAGCATGGTTTGAATGAACAAATGAGTACTGTTGTCCAGTTCAGAGGTTCAACGTTTCAGTTCGCTGTCAGTGTCTGGGTAGCGAGCTGCTTTCTCAGCTGTAATGCAGCGCAGGGCATGCACAGCCTGTAGGGTGTCGAGAAAACCTCCCAATAACTAGTTAACTCTGAACTGACAGGATAATAGTACTCGTTTGTTTGTTCGTTCGTTCATTCTCATAAATTTATGATGCCATTGATAAAGGTGAATGTGGAATTGGCGTTTCCTTTGATTTATCAAAAGCGTTCATGACTATTGATCTTAAGATTTTAATTGGTAAATTGCACCATTATTGTCAGAGGAAATGCACTCGATTGGTTCAGGAGCTACCTGTTAGAAAGAGAGCAATATGTACAAATAAATAATAGAAATTCAGAACGTAGAAAGGTTAGATGTGGAGTTCCCCAGGGCTCCATTTTAGGGCCGCTTCTTTTTATTTTATACATAAATGATTTTTAAAATGTGACAAATATTCTTCACAAGGTTATTTTTGCTGATGACACTAACCTGTTTTTGTCATACAAAAATCACAACAGTCTACAAAATCTTCTAAATCATGAACTAGCTAATGTCGATAACTGGTTTAAATGTAATAAACTGTCATTGAATACAAATAAAAGTAAATTTATCATATTTCATTCAAACAGAAGCTTGATAAATTTAGCAAATAGACAAATATATATAAATGATGATCCTATTGAGAGAGTAGATAATATTACATTTTTAGGCACATATTTGGATGAATGTTGCTCTTTAAAACACATATAGAGTATCTAAGTGGCAAACTTTCCAAATATGTAGGCTTATTTCTCAAATTTAGAAACTTTCTTCCCCTTGAAGCCCTCCTAACCCTATACCTGACTCTGTTTGAACCACACCTAACTTACTGTAATCCCATATGGTGTAATACATATCCCAGTTATCTAGGTAGTTGTTTGAGTTGTTATTTGTGTATTTTGATGCATTTTTTACTTGGGTCCCCAATTATAAGCTGTATAACGTCTGGTGAGTCCCATTTTGCAGATCCAGCTCTTTGATGGAGACAGTGAACCTTATGCTGCATTTTATGATGATTTTCAAATGAATGAATTAAATTGAATTGAATATCTTCCAAGGAGTCAAAGTGATACAGAAATTTTACTGAAGAGTGCCAGTCCATTCACATCACGTCTCATCCACTTTGAATGATGGGCTTGTATTGTCTGCGCGAATAAAATGCTCAAGTTTAATTTTTTCAATTTGACCGAAGAGGTGAAACGCGCTCTTTTTGCATATGTAGGACGCTTCATTTGCGTGAGTAGGACACTTCATTTGCACGAATAACAGGTGTGATTGGGTCTTTATATACATATATATATATATATATATATATATATATATATATATATATATATATAAAACATATCATTATATAGCATCTTGGTTGTCTATATATATATATATACACTGCCTGGTCAAAAAAAAAAGTCGCACCTGGATTTAACTAAGCAAATAGGTACGAGTCTCCGATTGGATAATTACTGCATGGGCGATTATCTTTTAGCTGGCAACAAGTTCTTTCACCCCAACTGGTGCAATGACTTGCTTCTCATTTTCTAAACAACCATGTGGAAAGACACATCCGTGGTCGTGGAAAAGATGTTAGTCTGTCTGAGAAGGGTCAAATCATTGGCATCAAGAGGTGAAAACATCTAAGGAGATGCAGAAACTACTAAAACTGGGTTCAGAACAGTCCAACGCATTCTGAAAAACTGGAAGGATAGTGGACCATCGTCTTCCAGGAAGAAATGTGGCCGGAAAGGCAGATGAAGTGATGCAGCATCATGCCTAGTGCCTACTGTACAAGCCTGTGGGAGCGGTGTTATGATCTGGGGTTGCTGCAGTTGCTCAGGTCCAGGTTCAGCAACAGTATGAGCTCAGATAATGAGGTCAGCTGATACCTGAATATACTGAATGACCAGGTTATTCCATCAATGGATGTTTCTTTCTGATGGCACGGCCATATTCCAAGATGACCGTGCCAGAATTTATCGGGCTCAGATTGTGAAAGATGGTTCAGGGATCATCAGACATCATTTTCACACATGGATTGGCCACCACAGAGTCCAGACCTGAACCCCATTGAGAATCTTTGGGATGTGCTGTGGTCAGACTCTACAGTCATCATCAAGATCTTGGTGAAAAATTGATGCAACAGGATGCAAATAAATGTGGTGACATTGCAGAAGCTTCTGGAAACACAGCCAATGCTGCCGCAATCAAAGCTAAAGCGAAAATAAAGTTTTTTTGGTTTTTTTGGGGGGATTTATATATATATATATATATATATATATATATATATATATATATATATATATATATATATATATATATATATATATATACACATGTAAGTATTTTACTTGTACCAGATACATGTCACACGAATTCATTATGAGGAAGATCTTGGAATTCATGACAGTGGATGAGCAGCAATTTTCTGTTCCAGCAATTTCATAGCCTCAAAGAGGTCTAAAATAGATGGTATGGCCTCCACTGAGCCCTGATCTTAGCATCTTGATTGTCTTTATTTCTGTCTGGGATTGCTTTGAGACAGAAGACATTAATTTGCTTTCACACATGTACACATGAGATGTTCAAAGTATGTGTGGACAGTGAAGTGTCTGCCTTTTTCTGCAATTGCTGCTCATGTGTATCACAGTGGGAAACTGTCAGTAGGAGTTGCACTTTGAAAACTGTTAACCTGTTTTCAAAGCACTAGCTAGTCATGCAAAGTAGTGATCTGATAGGTTTATGTAACTTTACAGCACTTTGTATGAAATATGTTGATATGTAACAGCTATTCCCTGTATTCTTTTTGAAAGCATTCTCACTTTACTTCCAGCGCATTTAAACATTTGAAAGGAAATGCATGTGTTAATCTTTGGCTCTGCAATCAGAAGACAGTAAGGTTTGATGACTGCAGGGCTGATGTAAATCTCCCTTTCCTTTTGAATGCTTGTGACTATTTTCTGGCTGAAACAAAAATAAGTAGTCAGATGTCTAAATATGCAAACTGTACAGGCCAAAAATTCAAATGATAATCTGATGAGACAAAACACAGATCTTTTTCTTTCTTTTTGAATAAAAATATTAAGTTTTCAAAAGTTTCCTGTAATTTTTCCTGTTTTAAAATTTCCCGAACCCTTCCCAAAGTTTTTTTAAATTATTATCTTTAATGAAAATCGTTTCCCCATCTTGACAATAATTACTTCACATTAATCTAATTAACACTTGTTAAACGTTCACTCAATTTACAAGCAAACTCTAGAAAACTGCTAAATACAAAGTTTATGAAATTTGTAAGATTCTTCTTTTTTCACATCACTAAAAAGACCCCATTCAGTTAATCTCAGACTGTTTAGCAATTAACATTCCCTATTAACAGGAAGAGTTCAAGTGCTCCAAGGCTATTTTCAAAATTGAGATATCTCCATTTTATTTATTTATGCCCAGCCTTGAAGTATTGTCTGGATAGATTTTTTCTCTTTAATGAATAAAAGGAATTTTTTTACAAAGGTGTGAAGAACTTGAATATAACAAAGGCCTTTTACACTCCTTAAAAATACCAAATGGATCAAAGGTTGAATATCTTCACTCAGCCATTATTTTTTTCGCTGAATTCAACTTATCCAAAATCACTTTAAATTGTGAGAAGATGTAGCACTCAAACAGAACTCAGACTGATTAAACTTCAGCAATTAAGCATTGTACAAACTCTGCTCACATCTAAAAACTACATAGGTTGGTAACTATTTGATCCAAATGAAAATAAATTGTTCATCTTAGCTTCTAAAATACTTTTAGTTTAGAAAGCTAACATACTAATAGTCTAAATTACCTTGAATACAGTAATTCTGGATGTGACAGCATTTGAAGCCGAAACGTCTAAAAAGCCTACCAATGTAAATATTTGAGGGATCTATTGTCTTACTTTCATTGATTGTCTGGATGCATCGACGTAAGGATGTTCCCTGACTTTTCATCAGGAAGCTTATGCTGTTTTCACTCTGTGTGAGTTCAGTGTTTCCCCCAGTAAACTGTCACTGTCCTGATCTAACTTTATCTGGTCCCTGAACACTGTTTTAGCTGCCAGCAGTTGAAAAGATCTCTCAGGTTGCTCTCAGCGAAAAAAAAAAAAGATGACAATTCAGAATTATTTTCAAGGAATCTTTGATGCGATTCGGGATATTTTACTTTCTCAGTCTCTACGAGCATTGCAAGGCTTACGTGTGGGAACACTGTTGTTAAATTACATCAGCAGGAGACACATAGCAGTAGAAGAAATACAAAGTGACAAATTATCTGATAGAAAAATGAAAACTGAAAAGAGAGAAACTTGCCAGCTTAAGCTATATGAAATTTGGCTCCGATATCTAATATAGCTACTTTTTATTTGCTTTTTTGCTTAAATGAAATTTCAGTATCATGCTGCACTTGACTTGATGCACTGAACACTAAAAGGAAAAAAATCGTTCTTGATTTATAAATCTAGAATCATTTTAAGTCATAGAAATGACATGACTTAAAATAATGGCCAGAAAATTGCTTTTATAGTGAAATTGACCTCAGATCTTAAGGCTATAAAATGCCACTTTCTCATTTCATCCTAATAATAATTTTTTTTGCTACTTTATTATGATTACTAAATGAATTCATAACTTATAGCTACAAGTTTTTTTTAGATCCCAGTGACTTAAACCTTTCACTTTCAATTCACCCATAAGATTAAGTGAAAGTTGGTGCCATATTCAGTGAAGCATCAAGGCTTGAATAGATGTTGCTAACATGACTTACTGAAAATGCTCTTTATGAGGTCATTGGGACCTGTGAATTTTGAACACAAAAATCAGGTAACTTAAACCTTCAGTTCAAATGGAAGTTGTTTGAAAATTTAAAGAACATTTCATTGCTACTATTAGATGAAATGTATATGAATATGTGGAAGGCTGTTAGCCACATCTGTTACTGACGCAAGCATCACAGTTATATGTATGGAGGTATATTACAGTCTCTAGAAATGAAAATAATTAATTAATAAGGATAATTATCATGACATATGTTTTATACTTTGACACAAACAATGCTACAGTCCGCACTGACCTTAATAAATGTTAATGTTTACCCCAAAAACCAGATATCAGATGTGGGATTGTTCTGGTTTGTAAATTGGCATCATAAGTTTGGACATTTACATCTTTGAATAGCCCACTGGGTCATGAATAAGCATGACCAAAATTATTAACTGATGACAGTCCAGATCTAGATCCAGATGATCTAAATGTTTACTCAACTTTTTTTTTTCTTTTTTAGCGTTTTAACTAAGGCTGTCAAAAGATTTATCCTATATTAATCCCATTGTCAAACAAGTGATTAATTTATTCTTTAGTACTGCTATATGCAGAAAATACATTCACTTTTGTTTTACAACTTAAAGGCTAAAACCAAGCCAGAAATCTGGGAGTAACCCAGGACTCAGACCTGAATTTCAGCTTCACATTAGGACACTTGTGATGTCAGCCTGTGAGGACCGTATCAGCAGCATTCTGACTAAACTGCCACTGTCTGAAAGACTTTAGGGACACATGTAAGGACAGAGTTTCAGTAGTCTAGTCTACTAAAGTCTACTAAAGATATTTCTACTAAAGCAGAGTTCCTGGTGAGACACCTTTCATCCCAAATATCTTCTAGCAGTGATAAAAGTAATGTAATTAATCATGATTAATCTTTTTGACAGCCCTAGTTTTAACTTTACTTTCAAGGTATTCAGTCTCATAAAGCTTTTCAAAATCCACACTGTTAACTCTTCCAGCTGCTTACTGCATGTAATCTCTGATTTTAAGTAAATCTTTGACAAAAAAAAGTTCAAATTTAACTTAAACAATAAAATATTACAACATCTATCCATGATACAGATCCCCTGCTGAAAAATATAATCCTATCAAGTTAATCAGTGGGAGATGTTGTCCATGCTAACTCATACACTTAATGGATATGGTATTGAGTTTCAGGTTCCTGTAGCTGCGGAGGTTGGAGGCCTTTAAAAGCCACCATGAGATAGTTATTCTGTAACGTCCTTCCTGGCTGTAATGAATCTCACTGCGGGGTCCTCCAGGAAAGAAAACCAGAGGAAAAACTTCAGAAAGATCAAAGTCAAAATTACTTAGACTGATTAGCATCAGTGTGTTTTGGTAGAAGTTTGTTACCCTGTTTCTATTATACTTTTTGTTGATGCAGGATTGTATGGTTCCACACAAATGCAATATTTATTAGTTCACTGTCTCTTTGCTCTCCTTTGAAGCTAAATGAATTAATTACTGTAATTGGTGAGTTAATCAGAAGACTAAGGGACAATCTGTTAATAAATAAGACTAAAAGTTTGATAGTATTGTCTCAAACCAGAAATGGAAATACAGACTCAAGCACAACCCTTAATTTACTGCATTATAACTACTTAAATATTGGAAAACGTTTGGAGGAAAAAAGCCTACAGTACTTAATTCGGCTTCATTTCACATAAGTTTGTAGAGGAACCAAGCAACAAAGATTTAATTAAAACTATATAACATAAAACACTGGCTAATGCTATAATCCCAGTAAGGAGAAAGAGTATATAAGTCCTTTTGGATGTTGCATGATATAATGACACACAGAATCAAATATAATAAGCTGTAAAATTTTTATTCTGTCAGAAAAAAAAAACTCATAGTATTAGGACTGGGACTGTAGCCTAAGATCCTTCATAAAGAAACACATGAAATGTTAATAGATTTTAATGATTGATGCAGAGATATTGGAATGTCAGAAATGAAGAAGTGTGGAAGAACAGAGGTGTTTTGGAGCGTAATAGTTGAGTTAGTGGCAAGGGTTCAATCAAATTATAGCCATTTCAAACTTGATTCATAAATGACTCTTCTTGATAACACAGAATGATGAAAACCTGGGAAATCAAGCTGCAGTTGAATTATTTTCCCTTTCATTCTTTACCCTGAAGCAACTACATAAATAGTGAAAGATTGATGGACAGAGCTCCTGTATCTTACCATGTTGTAAATGCTATAAGAAGCCTGAACAACTTTCTGTCAGATCCAGTTGAGTCCAGCACTTCAGGAAAGCTTATTTTGATTGTAATGCTTCAGGTTTTAAACATCAAGTGAAGACAGAGTTTCCATACATAGAGATGCAAAATATCCGTTAAAAAACAGCAAAGCAATCATTGCACAGTATAGGACAACCATAAAAGCAGAGTTAAACACGTGAGAAACTGCAAAGTTTTTGCAGAGCAACATTTTCAGAGCGGAGTGAAATGATGTGCAAGCCCAGATGTAAAAATAAGGAGTTCTTTTCATTAAAACAAGTGGAACGCAGATGCTGTAATCGGAACATGATCCGACTGACCATGGAAATATCCCCCCCCCCCCCCCCCCCCCAAAGGGACACTCCTACCCAGAATATATATAAGATCCGCTAACAGTCAGGAGTGGAAACAAACAATAATCCTCTCCTGCATCTAAATGAGTTTGTCTCATCATCTGAAGGACAAAAATGAATCAAGTAAAATAGTTGTTGAAAAAGTAAACAAGTAACAATAGCAATACACGGTAATATCAGCCAAGGAGGACGTTTTAAATAACTGTGCTTCTTTTTCAAATTTGGTCAGAGTTCTTTATAAAGCAGTTTTGAAAGGATTGAATGTGAAAACAAGCACCTTGACAACTAACGCGAATCAGTCTAACTTTTAAAATGCCCTAAACTGTTATTCTTTTCCTAAAATAGTTATATAATGCAGCCACACAAAGTATGTAAAATCTTGCCATTAATTTATTGGAATACATTTAGTCAATTACACTAATCTATTCAACTACTTCCAGTTTCAAATCTTGTAAGTTTCTAGGAACAACAGGAAATAATTGCAGATTTGACATAAAAGAGAGAAGCGGAAATTGGCCTGTAAACATTGCATATTTTCATCAAATGTAAAGCTTATGTTTTCCATGTAATAGATTATATCAATTAAATTCTATAACAATACTGCCAAAGAACAATAAGCCACTTATTAGAGGATAATTTCCATTTCTGCTTGAATGTGGGATATAAACGTAGACATTTAGGTTTATTCTAAATCTTTCAGGAAATGTGAAAGCATGAAATGAAAAATTATGAATTTTAAAATACAAAGAATACAGCAGAAGAATGTTTTGTTTGTTCTTATCATCCCAAATTCAGGAATCACAATGAATTGTTTAACAGCATTTAATTACTGCATATATTACTTGTGAGTTATTGTGTACATGCATTAGAAATACCTGATTTTATAATGCAAATTTCATCTTCAACTTGATGTTTTTACGTTCATCCTCACTGTTTTTTCTCTTTTTCTGTTGTTGTTTTTTTTATTCAGATAGAAATTGTGAAATTTTTAACACCCATATTTACAAAGATTTTCTGTACGGTTTAATCATTTATGGCCTTAAAACTGTATAAATAACTAAAATTAATGAATGAGGTTTTTTTTTGGTTTTTAAATGTTTTATGAGTTTTGAAATTTCCAAAAATAAAAGAATTTTTCTCAATTAATTTCTAAGTGACTTTATTTTGCAAAAAAAGAGAAACAACTTTTGAACAAGCATGCAAATTAACAAAAAAAAGAGAGATGGCAATGAGAATCTCAACATAAATAGATAGACATCTATCTATCTATCTATCTATCTATCTATCTATCTATCTATCTATCTATCTATCTATCTATCTATCTATCTATCTATCTATCTATCTATCTTTTTCTTTTCTTCCTTTTTATCCTCCGTTATTTTCATGATCCATTTTTTGGGGTAAACTAGATTAATCTTTTATCTGGATTATGTTGCATATGTACATAAATTAATCACTTTTTTTTTTTAGCATAATTTGAATGTTCATTGGTGAAAATAGTTTATTACTGACCAGGCAACCATGAGACATTGATGTTTAGCTGTGAATATGCTTAACAGAAATAGAGAGAAAATCTAATCTGAGGAAGTTCACTGAGGTTTTGCCCAGTGGAGAACAAACACAAATGTCCAGCAGCATAATATAAAAAAAGTTAATGTCAATCACTGAGCAAATTGCAGTAATCATACTTTTTTCCATCATGTGTTTCATACTGTACATGTGAACAATGCAAATGTTCTAATGCAGCAGCGCTCTTGTGCTAGAGTACAATTGAGATATAAATACGGTCATAGATTTAAACTACTGCATTGATGGAATGTCTGATTTACTTAATGCTTTTCAGCGGGCTTAAATTATTTCCTTGGTAAAATGTTATTTTCACTATTTACAAAAGGCACATAGTGGTAGATGATTGTATGGGGGTGACGACATCTTTGTATGTGACCTTGTTGCAGATGCATTTATGAAAGTTCCTTTCAGAATACAAAACGGGGGAAATGCTATTTTAAAGTAATTAAATGGATCGTACAGACTGATTTGCAAAGGTTAGTGCTAATCAGCTAACCGCAGATTCAGTCAGTCATTATTTGCCACGTTAAGACCATGTCTTAATTTCCTCAATGATTGTTCCTGTAAGGAGGATGCACAGGTATTGCACAGTGCTGGTGGGAGGGAGAGTGTGAAGAATGAGACTCTCCTTTTGTATAAATTGATTTGGGATGATGGAACAAGACCAGACTGCAATTTATAGACAAGACTCACTGCACATAACTTCATCTTTGGTTACCAATGTTATTTATGATTTTTATGTTTTCTTTGTTTTGTTTTTTTTACTGCTGCACTATAAGAATGTCTAACTAGGAGTCATTGTCCACATATTTAGTGCAGTTTCTTTAAGTTAAAAAATAATAACGTTACCAAACAAATAGGAGATCTGGAAACACTGGCAGGTTTGTTTTCATGTGCATCACTTTTATTAAACGCTATATTTGACTTTTTATGAAATGGAAAGAAGGCTATGGTTTTTGTGTTTTTTTTTGTTTTTTTTTATCTGTAACCTGATTTATACTGTACCTTCATATTGTATGAACTCTAATTTATGTGCTGCATCACTACTGTTACTGTAACTGCTGTACAGGACTAGCTGTATAAATAAAGATTAGATAATAAAAAAAAATGAAAGTCACAAGTATGCAAGGATGACTGGCCGTTAGGTATATGCTACACTTCTCATGTATAATCTGATAACAGTATGTCCCAAGTCTTATAAATAACAGTAGACCCAATAAACAACCTTCATTTATCTAAACATCCTTCTCATTTTAACTGATCAAGTAAGCAGGTTGATGCTAACCTGTTTAATTAAAACACATCCTGTGTTGTAGCAAGAACCAACAAGCTGTCCCTGTGTCCTCAGTTCATGTTCCATGTTCCAGCTTATCAACAGGTCTGCTTGATTACCATTTTGTGCTGCCTCTGGTAGGTTATGACTGAAATGAGCTGGTCTAATCTGTAACTGTAGATAAGCTGAGTTTTCGCATCTCTTCAGAGGTGGACACTTCTGTTCATCAGCCATCTTAATGATATGCCTCCACATACTAATCTACCCTGCTCAGTGAATCTGGGTCAAAGCTTTGCAACTGTAAATTTGGGTGGAGAGCGCTGCCATCATATTGAACAATGTTTCTCTCAATCTTCGTAGATTAAAAAATTTTGCTACAAAATCTATATCTTAAAGGTAGCAAGCAAAATCTCTGATGCACATAAATAACAACTTCAATAGTTATAAGTAAGCAGCAGATCTGATGGTCTTACAAAAGATATGTGATTCATCTGGTGCTTCCAAGCTTCTTGGAGACAACATGAGGAAGGTACCTGAAGTGAAATTCTGTGCCTTGAAGCTTTTGATATGTAGTAATTGCACAGCCAGTTCAAAAGCTCAGATAGTATGATCAGTGCTGGTTGCTGAGCAGTATTTTCACATCCCAAAAACTATTATAGTCATTAGTGGTCCTGCTGTGATGCAATTGTAGTCTATCCACAGGGTGACCATTTGGGAATTGCAGGAACACAGCTAAGCTTTAAAATTACTTTACATATATTTGCTTGGATTCCAAGCTGAATTGTTTTGTGGAAGAGTTTCCACCTACAATAGCAATTAATTTTTACAGTTGAGCTGCTCAGAGATTTGTGGTTATGCTTTCTTGACGTTTTAAAGTCTTGACTTGATGTTATAGCTCCATTCCACAGACATTTGGTTGAGGGACTTCAAGGCCCACCAGGCAAACAATCACTTAAATTCAATTAAGACTTTGAAATGGCACAGTTAAAAACAGTCCTTTAAAGGGTTTGTTTTTGTGCAGTCCTGACCTATGTGCAATGACTATATACAGCACAATGTGTGCTGTATATTGCAAATGAAAGTAGATAACCTCCTCAAAGTATCTGCAGTGAATAAAATGGAATCATTATTACAAAGCTCAACACAATGGTGAAATAAACAATAATGGGATGGAGCCCACTCTCTCTGCCCATCAGACAATTTTATAATTAGCAATTAGTGGTCTTCGTTGAATAGTAGGTGCAACTCCAAAGCTGTCTACTGTAAGCAACCTACCCTAAGGCATGCAGATAAAATATCCCACTGGATTCAGATGTGATTAATGCTTTTCACAAGATGCTCTGCAATGGCAGATTAGGCATGATTATGAGAGGGCTCATTTACTTTCAACATGTCATTATCTTCTACAACATTGACTAAGCAAAATGACCAGTATGTTTATGAGCACAACTGCAAGCAGGGTTTTCCTGATCATTAATATTGTAGTTTTGATTAAATTAGTGGGAAAAAAAATCAGCAATTATGTATCACACGTATATATACATACACATACATATATATATA
This sequence comes from Atherinomorus stipes, assembly GCA_023101725.1. Taxonomy (NCBI): domain Eukaryota; kingdom Metazoa; phylum Chordata; class Actinopteri; order Atheriniformes; family Atherinidae; genus Atherinomorus; species Atherinomorus stipes. The sequence goes on from JALJCO010004872.1 coordinate 1,121,785, forward strand.
TATATATATATATATATATATGTATATACATTTTTTTACCTCGGTAAACTGTATCAAATGAAGAAAAAACCTTTTTTAAAACAACATGTGTGGTAAAGAATGATTAAGCTACTGAAGAAATTTCAAAAATATGATCTTGATTATATCTCAAAGATCTGTGATTATAACTGAAATGATCAGGACAGGCCTGCCTCTGGTCTGATAAAATCTTAATCAAATACACTGTATCTTGTAGCTTTTCTGTGGTTAACAATGTTTTTATTTTGTCCTCAGTCTCCTGATTTGGGAAAACTACAAATTTCAACAAATGTTTAAGCTATTTATTGCATTAATAGGTGTATTGTCATCAGACCAGTCTGATACGTTTTGATGAGACTGTTCAGCAAATGTGAATAATTGATTTCTGTTTTCCAGCTGCTTCATTGTCACAAATAAACAAGGGCAATAGAGTGCAAATGGAATCATAAAATATTCACGGCAATGTAGGCTCAAAATGATTAAATTCCCAAATTATCTTTATCGTGGTTGCGTGTGTCCTTGTCTTAAGGTAACTTGGGGATGAACTTTAAGGCAGGAAACAACAAATAAGTACACAGGAGAAATGTGCTGTACCTTTTTTTTTCCCCCTCTTAAAACATGCATCACAGTCAAAGAAGGCCTAATTCAGATACTATCACTAAGGCATTCAGGCCCTTAAAGTACACAGCAAGTAATAGCAACAAAAGCAGCCTTCAGGTCAGGGTTCAAAGGCAGTTATCTCCAGCAAACACAAAGCTTCACTCTGTCCCTGACATTTCTTTTAGTTAGTGCTGCAAAATACTTTTCGCAATATACATATTTTTGTATCATTGTTAACAGTCCTGCAG